>JBAIZZ010000243.1:485240-656858 GCA_037355905.1 Heliconius aoede | reverse complement strand
AAATATTTCCTCGATTGGGAATCGAACCCAAAATCTTTTGCATTTACAGTAGCACGCTTTTGTTCTTGTGCTACGACTGGCCTCAATCCCAGGCTTGAGCTTCCGCCAATAAACTATCACTAACTGAAAAAATAAGTGCATTTTAAAAAATCAAACAATATATAAAAATTAGCCATTTATTAAAATCAATCTCTACAATCTCTATAAAATATTCAATGAATTGATCTATTATCAATAATTATAATTCATTTTATTCTTACATTAAATTAATTTTAGTCCTAAATTAAAATGTAATTTTAAATAACGGTTAATTGTCAGGATATACTACGTCATCAATTCTTTGGTCCATCTCGTCCATGGGGACGTCGTCTAAGATTTGGCATTTGAATCCAATTGCTATGACCTAAAATGTACAATAAATTCAAAATATATACAACATTAGTAATAAAAGAAACACGAAAAATTATAAGTTACCTGATATTTTTAATCGTATGACTATAAACGCGAATTTCTGTGAGTTCGATTCCCATTCGAGAAAATAAAATGTTCAACATTTTCATTTATTTGCTCTATGGTCGAGACAAATATTGACGTTGAGTTCTGCCACTTAGCATACAACGCCACCAGAATTCGGCGGAAGGTGGGGAGCAGAGTGTCTGAAGTCTCAGCACTGTGATCTTTCTTCTACATGTGAGATATAGCACGAAGCTGGAAAAAATATAATATATTTTACCTTGGGTGTAGTAGCAGGATTTGTACGCAAATTAGCAATATATTTGTCATAGTATCCTCCGCCGTGACCGACTCGCCCGCCATTCTTTGAAAAAGCTACACCTGGAGCTATGATTAAATCTAGACCTGGAAATCAAAAATTTTATTAAAAAATGTTTTAATAATGCTGTTAGTTCCGTTGATCTCATAAAAATTTTAGCTTAAGCTCTTTTACTTTGTGTATCCTCGATCCAATACACAATTTTCGTAACATAAGCCTCATATTCTTCTAGAACTGCTCATTCAGCTGGAGATAAAAAAAAAACATTTTTTACGTGTTCTAAGACTATAAATCAAAACGTACCTTCGTCTAAAGCATCTTCTCGTTTCTGATCCTTCGAATGTTGCGCTATTCCATGTTTGGTCAAAGGCATGCTACCTTCGTCCCCGGACTCCAGCCTCAACATCCTCATCTTGCCCCCCGCGTACTGCGGAACGAAGGCAGCCCCACCCTTAGATTTAATATGGGCTATAATAGGCGCTGTGTTGATTTCATCTTCTGTGCTCATAAATATTGCTATTCTGTTTGCAGATTTGTATTCTGGATGGCTTGTAATCTGGAAATGAATATAAATTTAGCAGTTCTGTGAAATTTTATCTTTAGTGACGGACGCGTTAGCTTCTTCTTCGTATTTGTACCAAAAAAGTTTAAATAATAACATTTTTTTCACTCATTTTAGAATCGTTCAGTATAATTTGTGTCTCAACAGAATTTTCGTAGACCAAGCTAAAACCTTTACCTTCACTTATTATTATTTTTAATTTCAAGCTGTATCCCGCACATAGCAGGGTAAGCACAGGGAACCTAGTGTTCTGTACTTTGTATGAATTTTTCGTATTGAGTGGCGGAACTCAACGCCGCGCTTTGCCTTTTTACCAGAGCGAAGAAATGAGCACATTAACCTCAGTTACTTATTAATAAATAGCTATAATATATTTAATATTTATAATATTTATTATGAATATGTATATATCCAATACACACTATCCGTCACATGATGAAGCATAATAAAAGAATGTGTTGAATAACAGATAACCTTTGTATAATAAAACGTAAATGTTTATTTAGTTCTATATTAATTCAATAATGTTTTAATGTCTAATGTTATCAATGGACTTTACAGTCGATTAAATGTTAATAAAATATAATCATTAGAAAACGGATGTGGGCGCAATTTATAGGAAAATATTTAGAATGGCACTGTATAATATAATATTATAAACGTTAAAGTTTGTGAGGCCAGTCGTGGCGCAGGGGCAAAAGAATATGACTAAGGCACAAAACGCGACAGGTTGTGGATTCGATTTCCCCTCGAATAGATGTAATATTTAATATATACATTTCTTTATTCTGAAGACGAGGCAAGATGAGTTCCGCCACTCAACACGCAATGTCTCCAGTTTCCAGCGGAAAATGGGGGAATGTATTATGTGTTAAATGAGTAAAATGCGGTGCTAAATACCCATTCACCAAAAAATAGCAATAATATATACACATTGCTTAGCTGTTGGATGAAGAACTGGATGAAGAAGGCAGTTTTACTTGACTGCGGGGATTGTGAGGACCTCCTTTCTATCGAGGCCAGTCACCGATGGCTTGGAACCTTGTTCCATCCTCGGAAGAGTGTTTTTTTTTTATATTTTTAAATGTATTTTTATAAAAATTTATATTTACAAATGTAAAATATGATATATTCTCTTGTATAATAAAATTGTATCATAAATACACACTTTTCTATAAACAACATCTGACTGTCTCTTCTTTTCGTCGGCAGAGAGCGCTGCTATGCTCGTCGCGATCTTTTCTCTTAGGAGCACCTTAGCGGGGTTTGGTGTTCGACTCATTGTGGTTATTGTACTGAAAATTAAAAATAAAAATCTTTTGTTAATGAATAAATATTTTTGGATAATTTTAATAGCAGAGTTGTATGAATAATTACTAAAACTTCTAAGATAATGTTTTTCCTAAGAAAATTGTTTCTGATTGTAAGCGCGACGGTTCTGAGTTCGACTCCCTGTCAAGAAAAAGAGTTACCTTCATTTTCTTCACTCTGATAAGAAAACAAAGCACCACGTTGAATTCCGCCACACAATGCGCAACGTCTCTAATGAAACTAAAAAAATTAAGTAAATTTTGATAGTCATAATGAAGCACAAAATATTGTCACTAGATGGCGTTATTGGATAAAAGGAATCAATATGTAAAGCCTTCATTAAATACATACTTTTGCTTTTATTACTACATAGATTATGACTTTTTGCTGAATAATTCATACATAGTTAAAATGAAGTTAAATAGTACAGAAGACTTGATTTTGGCACTTTTTAATTTCCTTTTGAATGCGCAAAAGTTTGAAAAATCTAACTTCAGAGCTGCCACGACTCTTAACCGCACTGTACGTACAATAACAATCACATAATTCATAAGTATTCATAATATAAATTCATTTATCATAAGTACATTTTTTTTTTTTTTTTATGGGAGAGGACAAGGCAAACGAGCGTTCGGGTCACCTGATGGTAAGTGATCACCGCCGCCCACGACCCCATGCAACACCAGAGGAGCTACAGGTGCGTTGCCAGCCTTTTTAAGGTTGAATGAAGGGCACCGGGGCCCGGCATTACCTATTGCGAAACGCAGTGGCAAGGGCCACTACTTCACGCAGGTTTAAAATGCCGGGGTTGGTATTAAATCCGGTCGAGTCTGCCCATGCGTGTTGCCATTACTGGCGACGTGACTCTACCACACGTACTTTAGTCGCCTCTTACGACACCGACAGTACCAGGGTGATCCTATTCTAAGCCGGGACCACACGGCTGACTTCACCAGAGCGAAGAAATGAAAACATAAATAAATATTTTCTTTCCTCGAGTGGGAATCGAACCCGCAACCAGTCGATTATGCGGCCTCAAAAATATTAATCGATCAAATGTAAATAAATAAGTAATTATGGAAAGAATAATGAAAATACATCATAGTATTATAATAAAAATTGAATTTAAGAATTGAAATAACAAACAAATAAAAAGAAATGTAAACATAACCTTATTTGATAACATCAATTTTAAACTATATCAGTTACCGTTACAAGAAGTATATTACAATATACGTATTTGCTACTACAATTTACTGAATATATCATTTGATAAATATTTTTTTTATATAAAAAAGAATAAAATTTATAATTAATATATATAAATAAAGTTACAATAATATTAGAACAATAATGAAAAAAAATCTTACGTATTAAAAAAAACGAGACTCCTCACCCACATTCGCGTACACACTGTTTTTATCTTATATTTTAATACGGCTTGATAGTGTCATGTCGTTTGTATGGGTAATCAGCGCCATCTAGGAACAAAGAATAGAAAAAATAGAAGAACTACTGAAGTAACTTCTTCGAAGTTGTATATTTTTTTACAATAGATAGCGCTGTAAGCTGTAGATTGGTATGAGAAACGATAAAATAAAAATAAATAATTATTAAAATATATTAGTATTTGATGATAAAAATTTGTTAATTTATTTCAGACTTCAATCTGTGGTATAGACATTTTAAAAACAAAAAAAAAACATTCACAACTAAAATATATTGATAGAGTTGTAACTAGTTGTGGCGCAGGGACATAAAAGTGTGAATATAAACACAACTGGTAGTGGATTTGATCCTCACTCTATAAAAGTTTTATTTATATTTATATTTCCATATCTTCATTCTGGTGCTGAGGCAAAACGCGGCTTTGAGTTCACCACACAACACGAAAGTGGGGAACGGAGTATACTAACACTTGGTTCCCTTTGTTAATTAACTAGTCAGTTCCAACCCTAGCTAAATATTCATTAAAATTTAAGCTTCCATATCTCAATCAAAGAGGCTGTGAGTCCGTATAAAGCAAAATATTGTGTGTACAATGATCATATACTTATCTGTAGATATCACTATAATTATTTAAAGCCCTGTTTCCACCGGGAGTGAACTTCAGCTTCCAGAACAAAGGACATTTAGTGAAGCTTTATTCAAGTGTAGGCTTCTTACGAAGTAGTTAATTAAGGTGTGCAAACAAACGGCCCTGGTTCCGAACAAGTTTTAACAAAGTTTCAAGTAAGTACAATAATTCAAGCGGCGACGATAGTGTAACGACTGTCTTTATACTTTACAACGATATAAATTTCAAATTTTAGATTTCTTACTTAGATTTCCTTTATTTCGAAATAATGAGCATAGTTGCGGCACAGGCGTGTGAAACTGTTGAAAAGATTAACTAAAACATTCACAACATCTTTTCCAATACGAAAAATACAATATATTTAAGATTTACGAACCAAATATAACACTTTAAATAATGACTTTGAACTTAAAGCTTCACGCTCTATCCGTAGCGGGGTAGTCAGGGAGAAAGGAGCGCCAAACACGGTTTGATCTTTTCTTTAATAATATCCCATGACTTCACCATCAAAAGGATATAAAACAAAATGGTGGTAAGATGGTTATTGATCAATCAAATGGAATGGATTTTCAATATCACAATATTAAATTTTTCGTTGAGCCCATTTCATATTTTATAGTATTGTAATGGTTCCATTAAAATGTATTTTTAGAAACCAGTAGGGTAGGTGGAACGAACTTTAAGCTGGATTCTGAAGGCATTGAGTGTCGAGTCGTGGAACTCAACGCCGCACGATACCAGAGCTTATTATATTTTCAGTTATAACTTATAATTGTGCCATATTGTAAGTTCTCTGTGTTTGAGATGTGTTTCGATAGATACTTATTTTTATAAATTACATTTTACCACATAATATTTGCAGACTCTATCTTATATCTTTGAATAAATGTAAAAAATATACGTACGATTATAGCGTCAGCTTAGTATAAATGGTAATCGGTCTCCGGAACTCTATTCAGTTGTGGTTATTTCCTTCCATATCAATTTAACACACATTGTATGTAGAATATATGTATAAATATACTTTGATGGCTTAATACAGTATTTATTATGTCTCTTCGTTCCCATTAACATACTTACGCCCACCACTATCCGCCGAATTCTGGAAGCATTCCGTGTTGAGTAGCGGAACTCAACGCCGCGTTTTACCACAGTGAGGAAAAGAAAAAAAAATATTGTAATAATTAAGAATGAAGCTTGTAATTTCATACTTTGAACTAAATTATTTCACTTTGAGTTTATATAGTACCATTGTCATTGTCATTGTTTGATTGGTTGGTTATACTTAATCGAATTATTTTTTAAGTTCCTTGTTGCCAAACCTCAGATTGGAGTTGAGCTGTTAAATTTTGTGAGAAAAGTGGAGAACGGAGTGTTTTATCACTAGGTTCTCTCTGCCTACCGTGCTGTCGAGCATGCATCAAGTTAGGAATCCAAACTTAGGGTGTCGTATGTAGAATATACTTGCCAATTGCACTAAAACGACGCCAATACCTAATGTATGTGATAACAGCTGATAAGTAATTAATAATTAACTCCAAATTCAACCAAATTTTAAATTTTAAACATTGAATTCACATAAAATTGAAAAACTATTTGTCCAAGTAGCTGTTTTTCTAAATGTAGAACTGAATGTATAAAAAGTAACGAATAGAAATAATCTTTAGAGCATCGGCGGTCATTCACAACGTGTTTTTTAAGCCGCACAGGACTATGACTCTGGTCCCATTGTACGTGTCAAGTCAAATACTTTAAGGATAAGTCATGATTTCAAAAATATTATTAAAGCTTAATCCACAAGAATATTTTCATATTTCTTTTTTATTTTATTTTATTTTGTATAAATATTAAATCATAATTATTTTGTTTAAAATTACTTTTCATTGGGCTGAATGAGTGTAGGTCAAAGCTGACGTTTAAAACTGCGTACATAAAGAAACATACTTAGGTATAAGATAGAATATATTAATAATGTATTAAATTTGTATTATTTTTTGGCGATTTGAATTTAAAATTATAAGCAGGAGTAACCAGATTCGGCCAGGGTCTAAAGTCTTTGTTCGACAGGCAGGGGGCGCCGCTGGGCATCGGACAGTAGAGCTCCGCTCGCCGTCACGTGTACACGTGTCCGTGTTACACGAACAGAAAACTTTCTTACGTCAAATCAATGGATATAACCTAACACGCCGTTCCAAACCGAGATGTGATAAAACAAAATGGTGATAGTTCCAGTGTTTGCGTGCAAAAGTGTATTTGTTGTGACGTGATCAGCTATGAGCATCCAGAAGTGCCTCTTGGATAATTCTAGCAGAATGATCAAGGCGATGTCCACAGCGAAATCATCTAATAACGAAGTTAAAACGGTGAGTGCGTTTTGTTATACATGTTTTGTATAAACAAACGCGTTTAGCGAAAACAGTTAAGTTATAGGTTATCTTTTTGACGTTAAAGGTTAAAAATAAACCCATTTAATCATTAACGTGCATAAGTTTTGTGACGATATAATTTATTATTAATTGTAATGTTCGCCATGTGTATTTATTTATATAGTCTAATGTATTTTTAATGACAATTTTCTATTATAATATACTTATTCCATATATTGCGATGTCTTTTATTAAACTTTGTTTTATGGAGCACTTATTGCGCCCATCAAATGATTAACATTAAGTACCTATATTATTAGTCGTTCTTTGAAATCTGTCTTCATAGAATTTTAAAATTATAAGAATTATTTATAGTGTTATTATAAAATAAATTATATACGTACCTAAAATCAAAGGTCAAATTATTAAAAACTACTTTTTTTATGCCAAATTCCGAAAGATTTCAACCCATTACGATAACAGTCTTGAAGTAAGTCATAAAAAAGCAGGATATATAAACAAAATAATAAAGATTTCATTTATTATTTATTCATTTTTTGTGTATTAAATATTTAATTTTTGGACTAAAAATCGGGACATCCCGCCAAAATCGTAAATGAATATGACAATGACATCAGCTTTATAAAAATTAATAATAATAAATACACTTCGATGTTTATATAAGAGGTACTTTAACTTTATACTAATAATTTTGAATATGAAGAACTTAAAATGAAATTGCTAAATATTAAAATTTTACCTGTTACTTTGGCCAAAACTAGATTTAATAGTTATATTTAATAAGGATAATTTAAAAAGAGCTACATTTATATAACTGAATTAGTTTTATTTTGTATATTTTAACGTCTATCTTTTAACAATGGCCGTTTCGGAGTGTAGGCACAACTTGCAACAAAGGGACTCTCGTCAGGCTATTGTCCGTCACATGAATGACCATAATATTACTTCAAACGCTGCAGGATAACGGAAAATATTATACATAGCATTACATTAACAGAACCAGGTGTGATTATTACGTTCATGTTAGTGAACAATGTGATAATTAAAATCGTGTAATACTTTTCGTACTTTGACCTCTATATTAATATAAAATTAAAAAATTAAAATTCTTTCTCTATGGAAATTAAATTTATTCTAAATTTAAATAATGACAATGTCATCATCTGTGCGAATTTAGTATATGAAAAAAAAAGATTTTATTTTTTCACTAAAGAATTATTTTTTAAGAAAGAAGACCTGTGAATTTTAAAATAATTAAACCATTTATAATAATTTTAATGTAATTTATGTAAAGAAATATTAAAGTAAAAATATCTATGAATAAATGTGTAGATCCCGAAAACAGAAAAATTGCAATTTAAGTGAAGTAACCAAGCAAATTTTTATAATATATAAACTATACAGAACTTTTATTTAGCTTAAATTTAATTAAATTAAATACTTCATTTCCTCGAATTGAAATGGACCTAATAAACTGTCGCGTTTTCAGTCGCACGCTTGTGCCCCTGCGCCACGACTGGCCTCATCTTCAATATCTTCAGATATCTTCTTAGTTGACATTATCTACATAAAATCATTGCCAAATATATATAATAATAAAATGTACTAAATATGATCTAAAGGACGAACAAACTATAATGTATCATTATAATTTTTGCCTCGTGGCGCAGCGGCACAAGGATATGACACTAACGCGACGGTTGTGAATTCGATCCCACTAGAGCCACTAGAGGTAGTGAAATATTTATTTACGTTTATATTACCATTTTTTCGCTCTGGTGTCGAAGCAAAGCGCGGCATTGGGTTATGCCGCTCAACACGCAATGCCTCCAGAATTTGGCAGGAGGTTCCCTCTACTTACCCTGCTGTCGGAGGGGTACAACGTGAAGCTGATTTACTTAAATATCAAAGTTCGAAGGTAAACTTTTATATAAAACTATATTTATATACATTATTATTAATGATATATTTTTCTATATAAATACAAAGAGAAATAAGAGCTGCGATATCATGTTTAATTCACACCGAACACGACATAAACGTGTAAAAACAATGTTAATGCAATATAATCTTTAAATGGTACTTTATAAGGGTGTCTTTTCTAGATATCTTTATTATTTCCTCTGAACTGACGTCTCTGTAGAATATTTTGCGGTTGATAGATTAGGTTATTCATATACTTGGCTCTGCTTGGGTGCCGTGCCGTTGACTTATTAGGGAATTGCTTTTTATAGCACTTGTCGTGAAAATTGGCTTTTTAGCGTAAAAAGAGAGCATGAGTTGCCTAAAGGATATTATAATACGATGGGTGATTTATCAAAATTCAAATTATGGCCGGCTTATATTATTATTTTGCGGTAACGCTGTATCTCGGAGAGCAGGGTTGGCAGAGGGATTCTGGGAACATAGTGTAAGACACTACGAAGTGTCCATGGGAACGATCCCATTAAGACAATTTCCGTCATCCACCTTCCATCGAATTCTGGAGGCATGTTAAGTGGTGGAACTTAACGCCAAGCTTTTAAATAATTAAATATTTCGTTTTCTTGAGAGGGAATAGAACCCACAATTGCCGCCCATATCGCCCTCAGTTTAATAATTAATCATCAAAAATCCATATCGTGGTTAATTATCGGAAGTTGAAACTTTGTTGGATAAATATTTCAGAATTTTGAAGTAGATATATTGTGTTTCACAAAACTAAGAGCTTATTTGCGGCTTCTTTAACAATATATAATATATCTATTATATGGGGCAAACACTGAGATAGATCTTGAGATTCTGTTTTCATTATTATGAATGCAAACGGCATCCTTAAAGGGATCGATCCGCGTGGCAGGGTAGTCTGAAAGAAATTAGTCCTAAGACACTCCGTCTTCAGTTTTCGGCGCATGTTCGTGACATTACGGGTTGCCTTCCAAGGGCGAAGAAAGGGAAATAATTTATTCCCCCTAGTAGAAATTGATAATATTTGTGTAAAAAATGCTTAGTCAAAATTACTTATGTCTTTGTGTCTATATATATAATTTGCATATATTACTTAACAATTACTCGTGTACCATTCATAGATTCATCAATATTTTATAACCGTAGTGACTGACGTTGAGTAAAATTTTTCCATTGACAGCCAGCCATAGACAATTGACGAAACTTTTATAGCGTCGTTTGTTTTACGCGTCGTAAATTTAGTTGCAGCTATTTATATCAGGTAGTTGTAAATGACTGTCTTTTTTTTTGGGTGAATTTTTTTTTTCATTTGTGTTGACTGTTGTTGGTCCTAGTAATCTACAGCGTCTCCCGGTTCGCAGGAAGACGAATTGAGAGAGCTCCGGCTTGGATCTTGGATTGGACCCGAATAGAGATTCTATGAAGTCATGGCTTCTTTAAGATAGAAGAGAGTATTCATTTTCTATCTCTATCTTGAAGATAGAGATAGAAGATGGTTTTAAAACTAATTCAAACATCTAATGAATCACACTATATTTTTGTGAAACTGTATTAAAATTTGTTACAATAGAAAGACTAAATACATACAAAAGTAGGAAGTGACTGTTTTATAGTATGTGAGAAATATATAATATATTTAATAAGTCAATTTATGACTTACTGTGTTAACTAATACAATTTGCTATCAATATCTCTCGTATCCTCTCTTTTTATGTGACACGTAAGCAGCTTACCATAAATAAATAATAACCAAAAGAAATTGATTTCTGGGTTAATAGAAACACTTATTTTAGTTAGAATACCAATTATTTCATCACAGAAATAATAAATTTTGTACCTTCAAAGAAAATATAATATTATTTGTTTTTATTTCACTAATTAAATGTACTGTAAATCTTTGTTTTGGCATAAATTGTGTTTATTTAGTCGCCCTGGCGTTGAGTTCCACCGGATCAACTTGTTACTAGTTTCTCTCTCGTAAGCTCTGCTATGCGCGAAAAAACCTAAAGCTGCTTTTTTACTATTTATTTTATCTTCTTGCTATATCCCGCACGTAGAATGAAAGCCATGGCAAATTTTAAGGATATTTCCGGTCCCCACTTTTTGGTGTAACTCAGTGAGAAAATGAAAATATGAAATATTTCAATCCCTCAAGTGACAATCGAACCTTACTCCAAACAATTTCAATCAGTAGTTTCTAAGATTAGGATGTTCAGCCAAACAAACTATTCAACTTTATAATAATAATAATAAATAATAAAGGTAGATTACTTTAACTTATTTTTCACCTTGTTCCATTTAGTATGTAGGCATATTATACAAAAATCAACACGTAAAACGTCAACGGCAATAAGATTGATGTCAAGAAAATATGTTACATTTTTCCCACAAGGATAGCCTTGTGGGAAAAATGTGTGTGCGTTATCGAATTTTCACGGTTCCATATAGTTTTCTTTGTGTGTCGATAATGTGTTGACCTCGATCCAGATTTGATGGTGATTCGCTCAGCTAACTGTGTTATACTACCTTTCTGTTTCTATACGATCGTCAGATGGAATTAATTATACGTATAAATTACTATTAATGTAATATTATTTATTTATCTTATTTTTTATATATATAATTATTATTAAGTGGAGAACGTAGTGTCTTAACATTAGATTCCCTCAGCCTACCCTTGTGTATATGTATATATATAAAATTTATAAATTTCCATATCATTCTTATACCTAAATTTAAATGTAAAGCATGCTTATAATACCTACTACTGGTTTAGAGGCAAAGCGCGGAGTTGACTTCCGCCACTCAACAGGCAATGCCTCAGGAATTCGGCGGAAAGTGGGAAACGCAGTGTCTTAACACTAGTTTCTCTCTGCCTTTACTGCCGTGTGCTTATTATTTACAACTCTATATAGTTTTAAAGTATGCATTTTTAATTGTAATATAACTATATTAAGATGCCACAACATCTTCTATTTCAATACTGAGATGAATCTTTTCTTTTTCTTATTTTCGTAATGTCATGTAAGAATGGGTCAAAAAATCAGTTTCATCTTATTTTATTATTTAATATTTGCTTGTCTAAATTTCGCGTGTGCGATTTTAGATATTTTAAACAAGTATTGTATTCAAATTTATCCCACGCCGACTGTGGAGGACAATGTGTACAAATTTAATATTAAATTGTTTAATTGTATGATAGGTTACGTTAACTTCGCTTTCTAGCGTCACTTTAAATACTGTACTGCACATATCGCTCTCTGGGATTATTGTCATGATGAATGACGTACTTGGCTTGATTTATCACTGTTCTTCCCCTTCAAGCTTATCCATAAAGCGAGTTTGAATTTCCTGCAGCACTAAATATTTTAAGCTTTTTTGGGATTAAGAGTCTCTCCATTTAAGTTTGTTTGTGCCTACAATGACTTCCTAATGTGTTTTAGAAATTGTTGACTTTAACTCTAGTTTTTAAATATTTTCTTTCATAAATAATGTGGTCCTTATTAAATATAATAAAATTTATCCAAAAATAAAATACTTGTATAATAACATAACTCTACGAAGACAGCCCTAGAAATTATATTTTACTAGGTGAGCCCGTTCGCTTTGCTCGCTCGCACGAAGTGTAGTGCTGTCATCTGTTGGCTTAGCGGGAAAAAACACATTCCGTCGGACAAAAAAGTAAAATAAAACAAAATGTGTTTCTGGATTCCGGATCTATCTAGCCTATAACCATCCCGGGAGGGAACAACTCCTCGAAATTCCACGCCGATCGGCTCGGTCGCTTCGGAGTCTACAGTGAACAGACAAACAAACACACGAACAGACATTTTATATATATATATATAATATCAAATTAAGAATAAAATAAGTTTTATGCCTATTTTAAATAGCGGTCACTAGCAGCAGCGGCAGAACGGAGGTTATGGGTCAATGTTCTATAATCATGATTTAATATTTTAAACAATTGAATTTTGAGGAATATATTTGCTACTAATACGTTCCTTGTTAAGGTGTTAGATACTTCTCTTACTATAATATACTTAACGTTTGTATGCAAATTGAATTTATAACTGATAGGTGATATCTGTTATCAAGCACTTTTTACTATCTTTCAAATTAGATACGGATACTTGGCGATGTTTCGTTAATAATTTGTTGACAATATTGACGCGGACCGTCTTATGTATAACTATTTAAAACTACTGTACCTAGAATATTGAAATTTGGTAAAAGAGAATCTTCTCTCGTAATTCCTACAGAGAGGGGGAAAAAATGGGATTATCCCTTTTATATCTTGAAAGTGAATGCGAAGAGTTGCGGGCGACGATGTCATGAGTCATCAGCAGAACCGATTTTAATAATATAGTATTTGAACACTAACGGACTTATTGAACGTCTAGACAGACGACGAGGCAGTTATTTGGCATATATAGAGGCCCAATTATCCGCCAAAATAAGATAAATAAAAAAATTCAGCTTTATAGAATTTGAAATATTTAGTTAAAACTAAGTAAAATGACGTTTTGTAGTACATTCAATATGTAGACTCAAATGACTTTGAGTCTACATATTGAATGAGCTTTTACTTATTGCTTTAAACTATATTAATGTTATCAAACTTTTATCAATATTATATATAGACATTTAAAATATTAGATTTAAGACATTCAATTTTCTTGTAGTAAACAAAAGTAGCTAAATAGGTTTCAGTTATAATTAGGAAAAGCATTTAAGGTGTAAAAGGTTATTTCTAAATAATATTTCGATCAGTAGAGATCTCTTTAAGTACCAATGAATTCATTTGGGGACTGAAAGGAATTTGAACTCACGGACATTTGAGTTTCTTTGCCGAAAGGATTTAGTTACAATAGAGAAAGGTATTTACCAAAATTCTCTTACGAAATTACTCTTACAAACTTAAATATGATTATTCAAGTAATATTAAATTGAAAGTTAATTTTAAATGTTCTTTACATAGTACTGAAGAAAGACCGATCGATCATTAAAGGTGACTGTAAACGCGACAGGGTGTGTGTTCGATTCCTACTCGAGGAAACGAAATATTTCCATTTTTTTTTATTTTCATTTAATATTTCTATTTTCTTCACTCTAATGTTGACTTTTTTTACTCAACACGCAATGGCTCCAGAATCCTGTGGAAAATGAGAAAGAAACACAGTGTTGTAACACTCCTTGTGTGCGGGATATACGTGACGCTAAAAAAAAGAGAATAATACAAGCATATTATATTAGTGTAACACACTTGTTGTTTACTATATTACTGCACTATTTCAATATTAAAAGAGAACTTCTGTAGATAAATCACGTAACTGTGATGCACGTTTAGACGTTGCGTGTTCAGGTCTTTGAAATCGTGCAATGCTTTAATTCTTATGTAGACATATAATTGTATTGTACACTACCTAAGTGGCTAAAACGATTTTGATAAAATTTTAACTAGGGAACTCTATATATTTGAGCATACCATTAGAACTGGCATTTAGTGTGTGTATATTATAGGAATCAATGACACCATGAGAAATAAGAAATAATAAATGACGAAAGTAAGTAAGGTTGATAAGGTTGATAATTTTCACGATAACTGATATTCCACACTGTTGAATCATACAATTACTCAGCCAAATCGTGATTGTAATATAGTTTTTGAGATAATTGATTAAATGTGTTCCATAGACTTAACATATAGAACAATTTTTTCTCGCGCGCGCTGGCTTATGCTACTTTACTATACATTCATAAATAAATATCGCTTTTTCACATTTTAATGCGCTCTACTGCGTCGCGAGGCTAACCTAGCTTGCGTGCTCTAGTATATATAATAATTTTAACACTAGATGTATGTGCGGAATACAGCGTGATATTAAGAAAAAAATACAAGTATATATAGTGTGTAGTAGTGTAGTATAGTATAATGTGTTAATTAATTTATGTGGAAATTGTAATAGTCATCGGTTTGAATACGTGGTGGTAACAAGATTCCAGATTTTGGTTTCTTTGTTTAATTTAGGAAAATATCGTAGTCAGGCTGTCCCACTGAGGCACGATGGCATTAACAAAGAGAATAATGTATAATTATTTATATTATGTCTAGTTATTACAAAATAACAATGTGAATTTAGTTATAATAACATATTTTGAATACCTATATTGACGTTACACATAGAGCCTCATGATATTATCCTATGAAAACACATAGAGCTAGTCAAAACAAAAGTATGCTATTTAGTAGCTATGTAGGTATTCGTTTGATAATAGTTTCATATAATGTTATTGCTATTCTTTTTAAATATATTATCATATCCATCGTCAGCGTTTTTTTTGCGTAGATTTTAAGATGTACAATTACAAAATTTTTAAAATTAAAAAAATCTCTTTTTTATTATATATTCGTGGATTTTTGTTTTTATTAAAATTTTTATATGTAAAAATATATACTTTTGAAATGGGCCTTAAATTGCAATTATCCATAACCTTAATTATCATGTTTTTAAAAAGTGCCAAATTTTTTCATTAAGTTCAAATTGACGTTTTAATAAAATGTCAAATAATAAAAATTAAAAGCGTTGTCTTTTGAATGACATAAACAGGAACAATCGGCTTATTGACTACTTTTAAATAAAACCTTATTGATAACATTTTTATATAGCAGGATAACCAGAGAGCAGCCTGGGATGCGCATAAGCATATACATAGACTGTAAACGCGGCAGATTGTGTGTTCGATTCTCACTCGAGAATATGAAAAATTTGTTTAGACTAAAAAAACTATTAAGAAACTCTTCGCTTTCCACCGGAATTCAAAACATTCCGTCTTTCAATTTTAATATATTTAAAAAAAAAATCGCCTGTTTCTACCAAAACTCTCACTCAAAGTTATTAAGCGTTTAATAGATTCACATGAAATACGGCCTGAAACAGATGTTGAAAATAGTTTAACCTATATTGATTATTAATTTTTATATCATAGAAAATTAATGTATCGCTTTGTTTTCCATTAAGTTAAGGGATATTTAGGAAATTGAACGAAGAGAAAAGACTTGCAGAGCACATCAACTTAGCATAAAAGGAGAGGTAGAAGAGTTAGGGGAGACAGATAGAGAACACAATATCGATGATCTGCAGAAAAAGAAGAAGACAGTAATATAATACAGATATAATAGATCTTTATATGCCTTCTATGGCCAAAATTTTGGTTTTAACAAAAACTTGTTATTTAATATGGCATTTGAACCCATACCCTCATTTTCCCTAAGCAAACACTTAACTACTGCACCAACAACTAGTAATATGATTCATAAATTAAACTAAAGGGTGCGCGTGTGTTACGTTCAAGCACGTTTCTCATTATCACCGGCGACGTTTTATGACTAACGCGAGTGTTAGATACTGAAGCCTCTCATTTAGTGTTTCTTAGAAGTTTCTTACTGGATACAATTTAATTAAAAAATCAAATTAAATCAGTTTATATTTATATAATCAGAAAATTTGCCGCCACTCAACACTTAATGTCTCAAGAATTGGGCGGAAAATGGGGAACAGAGTGTCTTAACACTATGTGCCCTCTGCGTAGCCTACTATATGCGAAGCCGATGTTTACACGCAACTGGTGATGATGTAATGGTGTCACAATTGGAGACACTCGATGTATACACTTAGTGTACCGCATGTAGTGTCTTAGTCTCTTCATACCAGAACGTATAATAAAAAAAAACAATTGGTATAATAAATAAGTGCCTTATTATTATATATAGCAATGACACGACATTGAATGATTTAAAGCCATTTTACATGTAATAATTTTCTTTTTTAAAACGAACAATATATTTTAAAAAATTACAGCGAAACTTATCTCTAATCTGTCCATCGCGTGCGCACTAGCACGCAATGTCAGTTCTCTATGGAATATAATGTGAAAAAAACAAACCATTGTGGCGTAGTGGGGCAGTGTTACACGGTACGCGTTGGTAGTCGGTTCCGGCTCCAGTAGGGGAAATACATTATTTTCATAGTCCCGTTTTGGTATGATAAAACCTGGTGCTGGTGCTGGTCCGGTAACACTAAGTTACCGGAAATTCCATAATAATATAAATTATTATGGAATAATAATATAAATTAAGGGTTAAAATAAAAAGAGAAACATAATTTATTGTACCAAAAAATATAGCTTGTTTACTTTTACGTGTCTTTTTAACATTTTTCTGTTATATATTACATACATTTGGATATAAAGTTGCAAACTTGCGTGTTAACATTGAAAAAATTACAACTTTTTCAAGGCCTTCAATTTCTATGTGTACATATTAATTATTTCATTATGTGTATTAATTATGTGTACATATTATTTATTATTTCAGGTTTTACATTCGAATGTGAAAATGTTTTTAGTTATTATGTTTTGGGGTATAGAGGAGTCATCCAAGAGGTAACGGGTTCCAATCTGTACATATATATGATAATAGGAGAACTCTACAATTGTTGTATAAATATGACTGATCTATATGTATATATAAAAGATGGAGGGCCCATTGATTGAGGTAAGACACACTCACGCACAGCCTTAACCGCTGATGATAGAAACGTCAAATTTGGACGGATGTTTATTTTTGTAATATGCACACCCTCTGAGAAGACACTTTGAACAATTTTAACCCTAAAGGGATGAAATACGGGTTGAAAGCTTGTATGGATTTTTTTTATCTTTTCTTTTTTTAATTCCGACCATAGCGGAGTAGGCAGAGGAAACCTGGGAACCTTTTAGGACACTACGTTCCCTACGATCGGAGTAATTAATGCCTCGATTTGCTTTGGTAGCAGAGCAAGTATATTGTAATATGAAATATTTAATTTTCTTTCTCTAGTTGGAATCAAACCCAAAACTTGTCGCATCCCTTCAGAATAAATTTACAATGCATTATGTATGTATCTATCTAATACGTTGGTCAATTTCATATGTATTTGCATACAGTTACGTAAATTATTCTAAGGGAACATTGTGAGCCACCGGTGTGCGACAGCTGTTGATACAAACCTTGAATAAATAAACGAGTGAAAGTGTGTCCTACCCTAAATGTTTTAAATTTGTTTCTGTAAGGGCTTATATATATTCGCATGTAAGAAAACATATGTAACGTAGGTTATATGAACATTGTTCAAAATATGCGGGGGTTTTACACACGATTTATTTATTCATTAAGAGAACATAACTAAAATTTTTATGCCACTTTTTTGTGCACAAATAATGTCATATTTATTTCAATTTGTCGAAAATTCCCATTGCCTATCAGGGTAGGAATCCCGCATTATCCTGATAAATGCGGGATACAGCGTGAAGCTGAGAAAAAAAGATTAATAAATGTATTATAACTACATAATATATGTATAACCCAACCAGACTTATCTCGACCAGACTTTCACCAATAATTGAACTTCAAATGTGACTTTTAAGTATCGTAAGCAATACAAGAAATATTTATATACCTAAACTACTAACCCGAATCTAGATAGCAAAGGTCAAAGTTACATTATTTATTGAACTGAGCGATGCGAAGCTCCCACTGGACCGTTAAACCTAGAGCTTTGAAATTTAGCAGGAACGTCGTGGACGACACGGTGGTCCCAGCGAAGTTAGTGTCTGAGGAAATACTAAAAATCCGTGAGGACAAAATGAGGTCTTCAAAATCAAATATAGCCCAAGCCTATTGGCTGCATAAAAAAAAAATTCCGATTTTCTTTGCAATATATTATTTTAAAACACGAAAAAACAATGGTGAGTAGACTACCACACGCCTTAATTGTTCATTAACCTCTCGCAGTATATCTAAATGTCAATACTATTTATATAAGAACATGCAGTATGACCACCTGGCCGGCGCACGCGCCGTTATCTTTGTTTAATATTTAGCTTGAAGCTAGCTGTAAACAATCCAGTGGGTGGTCTTTCTAAATTGATTATAGCCTATGTGCTCGTGAAAAATAAAGATCAAAAGTAAAAGGATACAAATTATGTTTATATTGTAAATTCAGAGAAAAAATACTGCTTTTTTTACTGCTTTTATATTATATATATTATAATTGCATTTACTATAAAAAAGTATTTCCAATTTCATTTCTACTTTAAATGAATTTAAATATGAAAGATATGGATATTATCCTCACGTTAACGCAGCGAATAATGTATTCGAGTTCAATATCCGATATCCGATGATACTACTATATTGACTTGCTGTTTCCGGTTCTAGATAATACAGCTACAAGAATCGCTTTTGCGAGTTCCGTTGAAAATGTGTATACATAATGTAAGTATGTAAGCAGAAAAATACTTCATCTTTTCGCTCCGGTGTCGAGGTAAAACGCTGTGCTGAGTTCCGCTACTTAACACGCAATGCCTCGAGATTTCGGCGGAAAGTGGGAAACGGAGTGTCTAAACACTAAATTCCCTCTGCCTACCCTGCTGTGTGCGTAATACAGCGTGAAGCTGATTATTTCCTGTAATTTTTTTTTCAGTTGCACGCTAGTAAAGAGTATCTCCTGCACGTAGTAGAGAGAATCTAGTGTGACACCTTATAGACCGAGAAAACTAAAATAATTTGTTTCCTCCAAGCGCCAAACGCGCCAAACGCTACGGTCACTACATACCTGTTTCGCCTCGTCCACTGTCATCAACCTCTTCATGCATGCCCTCCGGAGGGTCCTCATGCTTTTTCCGTGACCTTCCTCCAGTATCTTAGATACTGTGTTTTCGAAGGTCAACCGAGGTCTCCCCTTACCTCTCTTGCCACTCACTTTTCCATCACAAATCTTTTATACCATTCTTTCATCACTCATTCGTTCGACGTGCCCTAACCAGCTGAGCACGTTTGTTAATTTTTAATATTAAACTTCATTAGTCACAATTTGCACCTTGAAAATGTAGCTCAAAGATAAAATAACTTTAACGTTTACATTACTTAACACTATTGGGTACACCACCACCCACATCGAGGTGGGGCGAGGTGGGATATTTGCCCTACCCTACTATTAGATTAAATAAGAGTTAATTTAAGATAAGACTCAGTGTGATAAATATGATAGCAAAAAACGATTAGTTGAACGTATTATTGAAATTAATTAGAGATCCCTTCTTGGATTCACACATTTTGCAGAGTAAGCAACTGGAAAGTTATAAATCTAATTTAGAAAAATTAAGTTAGGTGGCTAATTCCAATTTTTAGTTACGAATATTTTAAATATCTGTAAACGTTCGGGTTCGATTCTCACTCTGTGAAAGTTTTATATTGTGCGCGAAATTGAGTTCCGCAACTAAACATGCAATGCTCGAGAATTCGGCAGAAAGTGGGTCACGGAAGATCCTTAATGGAAACAGAGTGTCTTAACACTATTTTCTCAGGTTCCTACTGCCTATCGTACTCAGTGCAGGAGCTCTTAAACTGTACTTTAAAGCTACAAAAAAAAAAACAATTGTCAAACCTAAAGTTGCAAATCGCATTCGCGTTCCAACTGCAGTACTGCACTGCACCATACCCATCCCGACTGTATTACAATATCGTATATATTTTCTGACATAATAAATCCTGGGTAGAAGGATGATTAGTAGTGCCTAAAGATATAGGAAAAGTTTTAACTAGGCCGACCCTTAACAAGTTAGAAACTATTCTACTTCATGACTTACGCAAAAATGTCTTGTAAGCGTAGTTAGATATTTTGGAAATACACTTCTCTTCGACTAGAGTCTATTGGCAGATCTATATTATCTTTAAATAGTGATTGCAAGTAAATAAATAATTTTTGCCACAACACTGCAATGCAGATACACATATATTCGCTATCGGGAGGAGTTCGATTTACTTTGTGTTTGATTTTCAAAACATGTTTTCGTATTTTTTCTTTTCAATTAAATATTTCAATGTATGAATAAAGATTCCTATTTCTTCTTTATTTCTTTCTGCAATGTTTCAAAAAGTATTTCACCAAGAGAGCTATAAAGCGAGCTGGTAAATTAATCCATATCCTGGTCAAATTTTCAGGCTAGATGACTAAAATTATTTTATTAAATATTAACGGGAAACATTTATTTTATACATATATTTATTTATTTTTTTATCCTTTTATTATTTTTTTAATCCATATTTGAAGGCTATTTTTAAATGTTTATGTTTAAGAATACACGAAAGATTTTTAAATTAAGATATACCTTTACGATCCGAACAGGCTGAGAGAATCTGATGATACCCACTATAAAAATCTAATATAAAATTAATGGGGCATAGCCGTAAAAACACAACATGTTTTTGCATTATATTTTTATAATAATAATCAATAAAAAGCCTGAATATATTAGCAGTAATTTCCCAAGTTTTCCGTACTTAAACTTGCAGGAAAAACATGAAGCTGAAAAAAAAGAAATATGCGATCTCAAGTACCAAGTCTTATATAAATATAAAAGTAAAACAATTTAAGACATAAATTTTTCTGCCACAGCTTCCCGGTTCTACCCTACTTTACTATACTGATAATAATATCTATTTGCAATAATATAAAGTGTAACTGTTGTTCTGTTGAAGTTTTACCATTAAATCAAAATAATCTAGTAATAAATCAATCGCCATTGCATCCCATCGTCGTAGATTAGACACCAGACGCCCCACCCGACAACATTCATATGAAAGGATCAAAGTGAGTATTTGCATCTATATCACAAAGCAGGTCAGTCAGCGCTCAGTGTCTACTACCACGAGGGGTATATTCTGTGTTATTATTGTGTTCTTCTATACTACACTCGCAAATAGTTAAGTATAAGTGTAATTTATTTAAATTAGTTTTTGTATTGATGCAGAAAATAATTGGTTTTTAAATTGTAGATGTGACTAACTTTATAAAAAAAAAATTAATTAACTTGGGAATGCATAGGTGCACAGACTTACATATTCTCTTCTAATTTAGATGCCGTCATGGCGCAGTGGCACAAGGGTGTGACTGTAACGCGACGGTTGGGGGTTGAAGCTGAAATAAAAAACTATGTAGATTTGATCTGCTCAAATTTACTATCTGTGATCGGCATATGATTTATTATGCATGTGTAATAATTAAAGATTAAATATATATAATTCATATTAAAAATATTTAAATTATTAATAAAAGTAGTAATAAAAGCTATTAAATTAATCATTATCACAGTAAAAACTCTATTTTATGGTTCAGTGTAGTTGTAGTTTCTAACTATAGAATTAATTATTGTTTATTATTTATTTACATGTTATTTATTTGTGTGCATTTTTCAGCAGGGGGTGCAAAGTGGCCTCAAAAAAGTCGGTCTGGCGATGCTGAGTCTCTCTATGACGATTGACCCTAAACATAAAGTCAGTAGTGTGTTGTTATGTTATCATTGTGAAATGTTATTTTTTTTTGAACTGACCATCCAATGTATGTATATGTATGTATGTCTGTCTATTACATTTAAGATAGTAAAAGATAATTTTTATAATGTATATAATACGTATAGAGTACTATTTAAAATATTTAGCCTTACACGATCATCAATTTTACTGTGCTTGAGTGTTTTTATATTTAATTAAAAAACATAAAGTAAGTAATGATTGTATATATTTGTACTTGAACACGAATATTGATGCTTTTTAACTTTTATTTATAGTTTTAGATATATTTGATATGAAACCAAGTAGAACTATTGAAATATTATAATAATTAGCTCTTAATGAACTGTGCTGAAGCTTGAATGGCATGTGTTTAATGTCATCATTTGTATAGATATTTGGTTGGTTTGACGTGTGTCATTATGGAATGGAATTTGATGTTATTTGATTTATCCGCATTTTATTGGCGGTTGTTGATGTGGACATACACTCGCATGTTGAAGGTGCTTTTGTAAGCTCCAGGCTGGATCTATCTAACTAATATATATTCTACATGAAAACCTTGTTGTTTTTTAATGTAATTTCACGCGTCTTGTGGTAATGGTGAAGCATTTAGTAACAATTTGACTAGTATATATATTTATATTCATATTATCTACGTATCAATTATTTTGTTTAGTTGCCGTCGTGTTGCAGCGGTACAAGGATGTGACTAACGTGACGGTTGTGGGTTCGATCCCCCCTCGAGGAAGTGAAATATTTGTTTCAGCTTATATTTCCATTTCTTCGCTCTGGTGTCGAAGTGTTGAGTTCTGATGTTCAACACGCAATGCCCCCAGAAATCGGCAGAATGTGAGGAACGGAGTGTCTTAACACTAGGATCCTTCTGCCTACCCTGGTAGGTGCGGGATACAGCGTGAAGCTGATACTTTTTCTTCACTTTTCGGTTTGGCTTACTTTTCTAAATGTCATTTAATATGTGTGATTTCCAACCTAAATCATTATTTGTTCGCCTTTGATGATACGATTAACTTTTTCTTTAACAATATTAAATTCTTAGGTATTTGTTCAGTGCACTTAAGAGAAAACGCGCATGGAGTTCCGTAAATGAATACACAGTTTCTAAATAGTCATATGTAGTAAATAACAAGAAAAATAGATAAAATAAATAATATTGTCTTCCTGCTAAGCCGACCTTGGATGCCAATGTAAATTTAGTTTACATGTGCATAGTAATTGTGTTAAATACTCCATACAGGTTTAAATTATAGCGTTTATGATAGAAGAATCCATAGAACAGAGAATCTGTGTACTCGGGAGGTTTGACAAGGACGCCATATCTGATTGACATAATAAGTTACAATATGTATTAGAAAAGTTACAATATGTATTACAATATGTATTAGAATTCCGAAAAAGGAAAATTTATTTGTATTTCATAGAAATAAATCATTAAAAACTTATATTTGCAGTTCATTGCATACAAAATGAGTGCGTGTGCTCACAAACTTAATTTTGTCAACTTTTATAAGTTGTACTGTACGGAAACCTCCGATTCGCACTTACCGACATCCAATCTCGTCCTGTGTGGACAATGTGGGCTTTCCACCGCTTAGAAAGTCTTTTAACAAGCTTTTATTTTCATGTAGTGGCGTTTAATTGGTATATTTTATCCTGCGATAGGCATTTTATATTTTTGTTTGTAGTCGTTATTATTTACAAAAGTATAGAATATGTACTATGCCTAAACTTTATTTAAAAAAAAAACTATAAGAAACATTTTTATAATCATTTTCATTATCCAAAATTAAAGAAAGATATTATTTAGAACTAAAGTTTAATATATGCAAACAAAGCTATAGTAATCGATATTCTATATAAAATGGATTTACTCAAGCACATTGGAAAAGTTACTAAGAATTTTCCATCTAAACTCGATTTCTTCTGGTCCTTTATTATGTAAAGTAGCGTTGAGTACTAATAGCGTGCCATACATACATACAACTTGACTGGAAATTGATGCGCGAAAAGCTTTTGCGTGTGTTTTGTAATGGGAATTCTATGTTGAATATTTTAATTTCTGGTTCCCATGGCTGATAAACGATAAACACTTTTTCAGCTTCACGCTGTATCCCGCATATAGAAGGGTATGCAGAAGGAACCAAGTCTTAAGACACTCCGATCTCTATTTTTGAGTGATGGAACTCAACGCAGGTGTTTTACTTTGGTGCCATCGCAAAATTAATATACTTTTATGTTGAATGACAATATCTCTTCGTTTCGTCACGAATTCGAAGCAAAAGTAAACAACGGAGTGTCTTGACTCTTATGTTCTCTCTGTCTAGCCTGCTATATGCGGGATTCAGCGGGAAACTGAAAAAAAATGTGTATATTATACTGCAAGTAATCAAACTCGAGCATAGTGCGTTACTTACACTATTATTTTCATCTGAAAAGGGTTTTGTCATCGATTTTTTATATAATAAAACTGCAATTCTCTATTTAGGTCATGTTAGCCGAGATCAGTCGAATATTGAACAGTGATTGCTTCAATTAAATGGAGATTAACGCTGTAGTGTTTACTTAAATAAGTATTCATTTACGTTCCCACATAAATCCAGGAACCTAATGTCAAGACATTCTGTTCCCCTTTTTCCGCTGAATTCTGGGTGCGCTGCGTGTTAAGTATGCAACATTTAATTTCTTCGAGTGGGAATCGAACCCATAGCCTGTTGCAATCACGCGCTCGTGCCCCTAGTCTTTGCGCAGGCAAGAACTGGCCTAAATACGGCTTAAATAAATTTTATTTAGTAGATTTTTGCATTATTATGTGATTATTATTACAAATAATAATATATTAATTCTTATTGTATATGTCATTTATATACCAGAGTCCTCCTAGTATAGTCGTCGTCTTTTATAATTTGGAAATAAAGTTTCCAACTATGTTCACACAGTGAAAGTAGAATGTGAAAAGAGAAAAAAAATACTATTGGTAATTTACACTGTGCTATATGGGATCATTTTCTATAAATTAAATTATAGATATTTTTTTAAGATAACTAGCTATCTTTTTTTAGTTACGTATATTGTCTCTTTTATTTATAATACCTACTGAATATAGATATATATATATATAGATTGTAACAGTAAAAGAGAATTGATGTAAACATTGGTCCGATTCAATTTCGCAGACGATTTTAATTAAGAAAATTAATCTGAATTAATCCAAAGCATATGATGTACATTTTCTACACGTGGATTTATTTTACGCTGTTCGTGCGGCCATGTGGCTAGCGATTGTATTAGTTAAATAAATCTGTAATAGCCTTTTACATTGAAGTATTTTATATTTCACGATTAACAATATATTTATAGATTTAGAAAATATTTTTTAACATTTTTTTTAAATATATATAGAAAAACATATATTATATTCTTCTTAATTTTTTTTTATTCAATTAGTATAAATTTCTTCTCCATGAAATAGTCGATATAATAATGAAAGTCGTTTTAGCCATTGCATATTTTTTTAAATATATTAATATAGCACAGAATAGAATAAATATATTTATTTTTAAATATATTTTTATATATGATTGTATATAAAAATGTAGAGAAAAAAATGGATATTTGTCGATTACGATAAAACGGTTGTAATAGCTCCAATATATTGACCACAAAATAGTTAAACCTATTTATTTGTATCATTTAAATTCTCTGTCCGTTAATGTTTATTAAACACTAACTAACATCTATGAGTGCAGCATTAAACCTGCTTGTTTTTAGAATTATTCTAGTGTAAAACGCTCGTTTAACTGCGTAATAATTCATTTCGTATAGCAACAGTATCTCCTTACCGCATGAGAAACGTATAAATATGTCGCGCGAAGTATACCTACGAAAGCTAACAGACTCCGTATTTATTATGACAATATTCATATTATTAGCTTCACGCTGTATCTTTCACACTGTAGCAGTGTAGGCAGAGAATCTAGTGTCATAACACTCCGTTTCCCACTTCCCGCGGAATTCTGGAGGTATTGTGTGTTGAGTGAACTCCCTGTGCTTTATCTGGACACCAGAGCGAAGAAATGGAATATAAATTTAATTTAATATTTCCTTGAGTAGGGCATCGAACCCACAACCAGTCGCGCTTACAGCCACACTTTGTACCCCTGCGTAAAGACTGGCCTCCACTTGTACGTGTAAAAGCATGATTATGTCACTCTATATTTTATCAGTACAGATTAACGACTAATAGAGCCTAATATGTCATTTTACTATCTAGATATAATGTTTGATCTAGATATCTAGATCTATAATTAGAGGCGCAGTGGCAAAGCGTCTCTGTGTATATAGTGTGATTGCGGATAGGTATCAACGAAGATTGATTATTACAAATACTGTTAGAAATAGGAAGCGGTTAACGTTTTTAAAAAACACATATTGTCTATATGTTTCTAAATGCGGGAAATAATAATGCCACTCAACACGTGTCTCGAATTTGGAAGGATAGTAGAACGAAGTGTCTCTACACTAGGTTCTCTTTGTCTACGCTGCTATATGTGCAAAGCAGAATAAACCAAAAAAAGATTATATAGTCTTTTCAAAAAACCATTTTAACGTTCAGGTTTAGCTCTCAACCACGTAAACGATACTGCAGTATTTACATTTCAATGTAGAATTCGTATGACTTTCTAAAACATGTGATGTGTTTATAACCTTGAAAAAAAAATTAGATTTAATTTCGTGTGCTTGCTTTTCCAAGCTTATTTATAGGCTATTTACTTTCAAATAAACATGCTGAAATATATATTTTCAGTTTGGGACGCGGCATCTGTCTGTACAGCTGCGTGATAGTTAATTTATGAAGACTAATTATTACTACGGTATTGATTAAATATAGATGAAGTGTGTTTATATTTTGTACCAATTCATCTGTTGAAATTGGAAATATAGAAAAATAATTAAAACAAAATTTTCAACTGTAAAATTTTTATATTTGTAGATTAATCTAAAATGCCCGCAATGGCTCAATCAACCTATTCATTTAACACAAATTGCTTCAATATATCTGTTGAATATCTGTTGAATCTCTATTGTTTCTCTTTTTTTTATAGCGTCACACTGTATCCCGCACAGAGTAGAGTAGGTAGAGGGAGTGTTAAGACACTCCGTTTTCCCATTTTCTAACGAACTCTGGAGTCGTTGTGTGTTGAATGGTGGATTTCAACGCCGTGTTATGCCTTGACACCAGAGGGAAGGAAAAGATTAAATATTTAAAACAAAGACTAATTATTACTAAGAAATTGATTAAATATAGATAAAATATGTCAAAAAAATTATCGTGATCGACAGTCGAGTTTCTGAAAGAATATTTAGATTCCATAAATACAGTCCGCAGCAGGTAGCCCGTGTAAATTCACTATAAAGCTGTGCTTTGAGCGAATAAAATATAGGTCAAGTGGGAGACCGTATCAATTTTGTTATAGGTCAAAGGCGAGTGTGACTTATAAAAGTCGACAAATTTTTATGCAATATCTATAAATTATCAATATAGTACATTAAACATTTTTATAGGCCTTCAAAACTCAGGGTGTCAAAATATGCGACATAAATGGAATATGTAGTGTATGTAGTGTTTGGTTTAACAATTCAACAACACGCCATAAGGATTGTCTGAAGCATAGGTTTCTTACGCCTACCCTGTAAACAAGGAAATAAGTTAAGCTTAAAAATACAGCATAAAAAATCTAGAAAGCTTGTTCTGACAATGATTTTTCTTAATTAATATTTTATTTTCATTTACATTTATTTTATTGGGAGTGATTTTTTATGTAAATTCATATTTTAAACATTTTTTAGCGTTGCAAATAGACATTGCGCGTGGATTGGCAGAACACAACGCCGCGCCTTGTCCCGTTGCCAGAACGAAGAAAATAAAAATCCTATTTATTCTTTCCGTTAGGCGTTTTATAACAGATGGGAGCTACGGGCTTAAACTTTTATGTACTTCTAAATTATAGTGACAGCAAAAGCTGTACGTACTAACTAAAGGTAGAATACTTCGTGAAATTTATTGTAGCATTGCATACAATACAACCCTTGCGGGATAGTGAAATAACACAGCAATCCACTTTGTTCACAATATTTTATGCATTCACTTGTCTGTTCAAAAAATACGTACGAAAGTTCAAAACGCTTGTGTAATAAAATGTATGTATTCAGATATTAAAGTACCTCAGTGAATAATATATTGAACTATTCGACAAACTGTGGCGTTGGGTACCGATTTTTGTTATGTGATGAATATATTATATAAAATCTTTACATAAATATTGCCTGTGTTACTAATGTAAAGTTTCATCAAAATCCGTTCAGTAGTTTTGGCGTAAAAGTGGAGCAAATATCAACCTTCACAAACTTTCATATAAAATTAAACCAATAAAATATAAAACAAAAATATATATATTTGTAAGAGTAGGTAGGCCATTCCTGCGAAAATTAAATAAAATATTCAACTATTCTCTCCGTATAATTCTTGCTTCCTGTCTAAAGAACATAATATCCTGACAGGATATCCTCTGTCCGCGTTCATATTAAATGACACCTTTATATTCCTTTATACCTGTGTACCTTCATGTTGCCAAACTTTATTTTTTGGAGAAATAGTTTGAATAAATTATTAATATTTATTAATATTTTCATTTCTTCGCTTTTGTACCAAGGCACGGCGTTGAGTGCCGCTACTCAACATGCAATACCTCGAAAATTCAGTGGAAAGTGAGGTATGGAGGTGCCTTAACACTATGTTCCCTTTGCCTACGCTGCTATATGCGAGATACAGCATGAAACTGAAAAAACGGAAAATAATCATTATTTTTTTCTTGCAATTTCCCTTAAAATAATCATAAAAGTAGTTTTACCAAAAGATAAAAATTATAAAAATTCTAAATACACTAAAATAAATCTATTGATATTTCTCTAACAAAGACTTTCGATTAATTATATTACTGGTAAATTAATACAATATCAGGTACTTTTCAAATTAAAAAGGTTTTCAAGTAAATAATTGCATATAAATTTTCATATGATTATTCACTTAAGGAAGCACAAATCTTAAAAGATAATGAAATTACAGCCATCGCAAAAAGCTCTTATGAACACGAAGGTAAATTACAGTAGATGTAGCCGGCAGAAGCCAGCATATATTATTATAATATAGTATGCTTTATTTAAACATATTACACATAGAAATCTTAGTTTTCAATTCCTCTGTCACTTAGCGACAACCATATTAAAGTTTGTCGCGTAATTTGGATTTGAAGTGACTTTGTTACAAAATACTATGTAATTGAGATAGACGCTTGAACTATTGTCAACAATACTGCAAAATATTTCCTCAAAGCTGTTTATTTTGTATTAAAATTTTCCCATAGTAATTTAAATTTAATATATTAATATACTAACCGGGATTACAACCTGATACTCCCATCTTATTGATTTTTCTACATACGAGTATATTTATTAGGTCACAGCGTTCTTCTGTTGAGGTCTTACCAAAGTAAACAAAGCAGTTATGTGGTTACTTGATTAAACAAATTTCTTGATTGTACGCCTCTAATTTACACAGAGCTTAACTTATCAAGCCTGAGGCGCAGATGTGACTTTGTACTGGCGTTACTTTTTGTATCGTAACCTTTTTATTGAGACGAATTAATTTTAAGTCCACAATTTTTTTAGGTAAATCCCCAAAATGATATTTTGAGATGAATTAAATAATAAAACAGCAACTTCACGTTTGGGACATTACGTGTTGTTGAGTCAAGGCAGAACTCAACACCACGCTTTGTCTTGTTACCAGAGAAAGAAAATCAATAAAAAAAAATGCATTCAGACACTGCTGCTGGGCCACGAGTGGTTCAAGCGAAATTTTACATAGCAATTAAATTCTTATAAGAGGAAACATAATTAAATAGACGAGCTCTGTAGAGAGATTCCGGAGGTCTTACGGCAATGCGTATATCTCCCCACACCCTCCCAAAGTAATTCCATTGTGCTATATCGTTCCGAGGGTTTTTTAGATACCTAGTGATGTGCTTACTAAGCCGCTATCTGGTGATCGTTAATCTTCCTTCAACGACCTTCTGTTTTGCTCCTTATTGTAGAATTTATAAAGTATTATTTTAGATAAATTGTGGTAAAGTTCAAGTCATATTTATTTTTACTTATGAACCTTGACCTTTATTGAATCTACAAAACAATTTTTTTAATGAAAAATAAGAAGCAAGACTTTTTATTATTATGAGAATTTTTTATGTTTTCCGAGCGAAAAGTAATTAAAAAGTTACACAAGATAGGTACCGAAGAAGATAAACTAAATTTTAATAATAAAAATATTCTAGTTAAAACTCAAACTAATTCGTTACTCTTTATATAATACTAACAGTACTGTTTTACTCCATACAATAGCTATTAAACTTTCAAATATAAAGCATTCAAATATAGATAGCTGGCATTTTTAAACCTTTAAGAAAATATTATTTTATTTTGAACAATATTTGTGCTTTGATAGCTATCTTTCCAGATAGCTATCTTTCGTAAATAACTATCACTGCGTCCCCCAGCCATTGTATAGTGTAATTTCAGCTAATTACTCCATTACAAAGTTAGCGCGTCGACGTCTAAGTGTTATTGAATAAAATCAGTATGACAGTATGTGAGCGCTGCTCTTAGTTACAGTTTCTATTCTACTTTAGTATGTGGAAAATTTCTCAGTGATACCTGTTCGCGTAGTGTTTTCTAGTGTCGAGATATTATTCTTGTAATATTTAAAGCATTTTATATGTTTTGAGTTTATTTTTAAATATTTATTATTAAAAAAAAAGTAATGTAAAAATTTTTATTTAAAAAAAAAAAAACAATAACAACTACAACAAATAATTGCCATTGCCGTTTACAAAATATTTAACTTTTTTAACATTATTTACCTTAGTAATAAATAACTAATTTATCATTCGTTTTTCTCCATTCATATATAAGATACGTTAATACAACCGTGTTGTTATAATTATTAGTTACTAGTATTTTTTCAATATTAAAATATTTATTATTGTTTTTATATAGTTGTATTAAAAGAAAATGGAGATAACTGAAAAGACTATAAAAATGTAGTGATACAATACTAGATTTGGACAGTTTAAAGTTTCAAGTTTTTGAAATTCAAAATGACCTCACTTGGAATACCTACGGAAGCTCCAGTCCACACTTTGCTTTTCACTTCGGCGTATACGCAGAAAATTGTTAATGTCATTCATAAAAAGGTAAGTGTTATTTTAAGCGCGGCGTTGAGTTCCGCCATTTAACTGTATCCCGCACACAGCAGGGTAGGCAGAGGGAACCTCGGTGTTAAAACACTCCGTTCCCCACTTTCTGCCGAATTCTGGAGGCATTGCGTGTTGAGTGGCAGAACTCAACGACGCGCTTTGCCTCGACACCAGAGCGAAGAAAAATGGAAATATAAACTTAAAGAAATATTTCACTACCTCGAGTGGGAATCGAACCCACAACCGTCGCGTTGGCGGGCGGCACCCTACTGCTACTGCACCACGTCGGCCACAATTATTTCACTTAATAGTATATCTTAGTAAATTAATTAGTAAGTTTTTTTTCGACGAAGGTACAATATGTGGGATATGGATAAAACTTGTAAAAGAAAAAACAATGGTGAACAAATATAGAAACTACTCCTTCTTGAAGAAAGAAGTCGGTTTTTCTTAATCAGCAAAAAAACCGAACGTAACGAACGTTTAGGAAATTGCGAACAGTTCGCCAACTGATCTATGTATATTATTACAACAGTGTAACGTTACTGAGTGACAGACAGACAAAACTACTGGTGTAATCACTAAGAAAGAATTTGTCAAAGTTTCTTGGCGAACAGAAAATAAATCGAAATATCTAATTTTTTGTCTTAATTTTTTTTTTTTTTTTTTTATTTTTTATGGGAGAGGACAAGGCAAATGAGCGTTCGGGTCACCTGATGGTAAGTGATCACCGCCGCCCACGACCCTGTGCAACACCAGAGGAGCCACAGGTGCGTTGCCAGCCTTAAGGTGGAGATGAAGGGCACCGGGGCCCGGCATTACCTAATGCGAAACGCAGTGGCAAGGGCCACTACTTCACGCCGGTTTAAGATGCCGGGGGTGGTATTAATCCGGTCGAGTCTGCCCATGCGTGTTGCCATTACTGGCGACGTGACTCTTCCACACGTACTTTAGTCGCCTCTTACGACACCGACAGTACCAGGGTGATCCTATTCTAAGCCGGGACCACACGGCTTAACACTAAGTTAACACGGTCATGGCTTAAAAAGAAGTACGTCAATTTGAAGATACATAAATAAATATATAGCGACCGAGGCCTCTAACAAATCCAGACATGTTTACCGAGATATTTAATTAAACACTTCAGTGGCTGATAACGCAGAAACAAACAGACCGTCACGCGCGTCACATACAATCAACTATCCACCTATTTATAGTCATTTCTCTTAATACAATATAATCTTCTGAAAGCCGTTCTGAGACCGCTTCTGTGCCGAATAGGGTTCCCTAAATGATAGACCGTCTAGTAGGCCCTGGTAGCCGAATGGACAGCGGACCGTAAATGCAATGGTTGTAGGTTCGATTCCGCGGGAGAATGTAGAAATTATTTTAATAACTTATTATTTTCAAACTATTAACAATACTTTGTTTTAAAAAAAGATTCACTTTTATTTTTATATATTTATAGCATTTATAGCGTGAAATGTAATGCGCAGTAATGGAGTAACAAAAACCAATATGCTATTCATCGTGTTACATAGCTTATATTAATTTTGAATATAATTTTATTTCATGTTATCAATATTTAATTTTATTTGCAATTATTTTTTGCATTATAATTTGTTTAATAAACCTAGATGAAAGTTCTATCTGACTTTATATAACATGGATATCAAAAAACAATTATCCAATTTATTATAAGGAACCCTCTATTTTGTAGTAGCCTTAAATTTTTTGTAGGCCTTGACGTCAGATGTAGATTAGATACATAAGTATACCTACTGTAAATCAAAATAGTGTATAAATATTCAGTATCTAAAGCTTCATGCTGAATCCCGCAAATAAGGTAGCTATACGGAACGTAGTGTTAAAACACTCCGTTCCTATTCTAACATTTCCGTTTCCCCATTTTCCGAATCTAGCAGGCATTAGGTTGTTGAGTGGTGAAACTCTTTTTCCTTGAGTGGGAGTCGAACTTATAACCTGTTATTAGGTCGTTTGCCGTCAACCGTTAACAGTCGCATGCTTGTGCCCCTGCGCCGTAACCAGTCAAATTGTAAGTGTAGTGTATAAATATTATAACATTTACAATTTATGTACCTACAAAATTTTTTTAAATAAACAAGTATTTAATGTGGATATTTTTTTAAATATTTAAAATTATTCTTTGGCATGGTTAAAAATAATCTTATTTTACATAACATATTTTTTGCCACGTAACCCCCATATAAATACCATATATATTTTATATCCACATCACAAATAATAAAATTGTCTCATTAAACAGATTAGAAAAATAATAATAATAATGATGATCATTTATCTTAATTATTATGAACGTAAAATAAAACATAAATTGGATAAATTGTACACTGGGCTATTTGTGAAATTACTTTGGGGACAGTAGAGTGCGAGTGACCTATGACGACGTCATGACGTCATGTAATTTACTATCATTTATCCGCGGCGTCGCCCGCGTTCTCAAAAGTAGTTCACTAAATGTACTGTATAGGATATTTACTAAAATTTACTACAAGAATTTACTAAAACTACATTCTAGGCTAAGTTCGATGCAGTTCTGACCAGAGGTATATTGGTATACTGAAACTGATACTGATTAATGGAATCTCTCTGTAGTCGGTCCCTCATGTTAGAAGATCGTGGTCGACATCAGGGTTGCATCAAGGTTACATGATCTGATAACCGTACAAAACTTGAAAGATTGAGGCCAGTCGTTGCGCAGAGGGACAAAATACGACTTTCGTCGTTGTGCAATTGATCCGTACTTCCTCTACGAGGAAATGGAATATTTATTTAAATTTATATTTTAATTTCTTCGCTCTACTGTCGAGGCAAAGCGTGGCGTTGAGTTCTGCCTCTCAACACGCAATGCCTCAAGAATTCACCGGAAAATAGTGAAGGAAATGTCTTGAGGTTTCCTCTGTCTACCCTGCTATGTCGTAACGTGATGGTTAACTACCGCGCAAACTTTCGCCTTCAGTACATAAAAATGTAGATAAATAGATAATTCCTATCCAAATATGATTAAATGACAAACTCGTCTAATCTAATTTTGTGGAAAAATAAAAGCGAACGAAACTTGACGCTGCTTTATAAATATTGAACATTTTTGCCTGAGATTAACTTCTATAGTTATCTTTATATTTGTACGTTAAAATCGCCTTGAACGCGTTGAATTTTATAGCAAATTTTATGACTTCAATGAAATTGATTCCATTTTTCAAACTCGTTACCTTTGTAGGTTTATATTAAATATCTATTTTTATGTTTTTAATAATTTTCATTGTTCTTTTACATATTATCTATAATTATTTACAAATCTCCACTGGGCGTAGTGTCCAATATCTATAAAAAATCAATTGCAACACTCGTTAGTTATCTAAATTTGGACTAGAACCCACTACTAAATCAGTCAGTAGTCACTACTACTGACGGAACTACATCTGTAGTTTCGTGGGATTGTTTGAAAGAAACGAGACAGGTTTTGATGTCTGACAGTGAACTTCATACAAAAAGATGCAAAAGCCTTAGAAGTTGACTTAAGTATTTGATATTAATTTCAGTAAATATATCCACTCGACATATCAGAACTATCTGTGGTGTAGAGGCAAAGCGCAGCTCAACACGCAAAATTTCAAATTTCGACGAGAAGCAGAAAATAAATTTACTCCATACAATTCATGTCGCGCTTAGCGAATATTGAAATCGCTATAAACAATTTACTGCCAAAGCTTTTAAAAGCTCTTACGACCAACGGCTGCAGAAAGCTCAACAGGCAGAATTATTCTTAATTAATTTAAGTTTTCTTTGAAGGAAATTAGGTGAGAGTATGTTGTTGAGTGATCACAGTGTTCGTATAAACGATAAATTAACTCCACTTTGATCGTTCGTGAACAGCCGCATATTAGATTTACAATCTATGTATTTTAATATAAACGTATTTACTTTGTGTTTAGTTATCTTGTAAAAATAAGATGGTGAATTTATTATGTACCTGTTCGTTCTATATCTGCGGAAGCAACGATGCTTTGCAAATTTATAACACGGCCGACAATCTTTATAGTTGTTTTAATTATTTTTTTTTCATTCTTTTTGGACGAAAGGTGACAAAAGGAGTGCACAGTTCTACAAAGGAATTGCGGGGGATAAGCTTCATGTTGTTTTTCTTCTCTTTATCTTTTATTTTTTACTTTGGTGTCTTTCATCTAAAAATTAGAAATAAGAGACGTCCTGTTCAACTACCACTGTATGATATAAACAAATCAAGATTCTAGAACTCGTTTCCAAGCTCAAATAGATAGTCCTTTTTATTTTTTTTTATTTAAATCTCATCTGTCATGTTGGTTTGGTATGTACTGGCAGGCTAAGCAGTCCTGGTGTGTTTATTTTGTTAAAAAATAACCTTTAAAATTTTGCTTTACTATCAGAATTACTTAAACTCAGTCAAATGCCACGTAAAGTGGTTCAACTCGGAAAAAATATGAAAAGAAATTATGCAAAAAGTTTTATTAATACGAAGATTTAATTACTTTTTTGCTGTAAAATTCGTCGACAGTAAGAAATTTCTGATATTTTACGATGCCGGTTACGATTATACTCTGATACAATAATATTTTTTATATCAATGATACTTACTACTCCAGCGGACAACATGTCGGGAGTATTTTATAGGTGCCGATACACCAGTAAAAGTTAAAAAGGGCATACATTTATTGCAAAATACAATACTGTACAAGCTACAAGAGATTGCCGTTATAGAGAAGGATAATTGGAAATATATAGAATATTATTTTTCACTTTCAATAAAAATGACACTACATGATCTAGAGGGGCAATAACTGACTGTGAATGCGACGGTTGTGGGTTCAATTTCCTTACTCGTTCTTGCCCAGACAATTCTGATGTAAGAAAAGGAGTGTCTTGACGATACAATCTTGTATCGTGTAGATACCTACTAAATGCAGTGTGAAATGACATTTTTTTTTATTTTAGCTTATATTTGTTTTATCAATCAAATTCAAATAAATAGAATATATATATAGCTATACGGTAATAAGAGTGTTGCTCCTGATTCAATTAGTAATTTAATTTATCCTGTAAACTCGAGCAGTCGAGACCAAATCAGAATCAGTGAGAGGTAAAATATATATATAATACATTATATAGAATTTATTGTTCTGATAAGTTTCATTTGTACCAAGGAAAAATATACTAACAAAAATACAAGTACAAGGCCGGCGTATTTCCAGAAGTTACACTCGCAAGTAAATATTTATTTGATTGACTTTTGAGTGGCTTTTTAATGTAATACGAACGTGTTGTTTTAAAATAGAATATATCATGTAATGTAAGGTTAACTAATAATGTATGAACAAGCCTGTTTATAATATATATAATCTACCTATATTATTATTGTAAAGATGAAGAAATTGTTGGATTGAACACGTCAAACTCAGGACTGAAGAAATTTTGGTATTACAAGTAATTTTTGTCGTCGATATTTATGCCGAGCCGAAAGGCTGTATATAGCCATTCGATATAAATGGGTTGTTATTATGTTAGGACGTATCATATGAATTGTAGATTTTAATATATAGATGTTTCTATCGTCTCATCGGAGCATGTGGTTCAACGCCGCTTATTTCTTAAAATATATAAAAAAAAAAATAATCTAACTTATTACTAATTACCTAGTGCTCACAGAAGTGTAATGTCTACCCGGCCAAATATGTTAGATGACTAAATATAATAAAGTTATATATTAAAAGGTAAAATGTAACATTTCATACTAAGACTGGCCATATCTCGGTATTCATAAAAAACAATCCTAATTAGTAGAGTAAAATAAAACCTCAAATGATGATATTGAGATAATGGGAGATATTGAGTAGTACGCAATTATTTTGAGATTGCCCTGCTATGAACGCGAAGACCATTAACTAGAAGCTAAGTAGAGATAGCAAAATAATTTGATTAAACCTTTTTCTTCTATTATACTTATATATATATATATTATTTTCTCAACTTTTTCACGATCAAGTCGGTTTTAATAAATGCCCCGTCCCGAGACCCTCAGGAAAAAAGACATTTACTATATTCTTGTTAATACCCCTATACCCCATGTTAAGTTATTAAAAAAAAAAATAAATAAATAAATAAATAAATAAAATGAAATGAATATATATATATATGTTTAACTAAAATACTGTTGAATTGGTGTCGGTTGTGGGTTCAATTTCAGAAGTATGTGAACTTAAGTGTGTGTGGATGATGATCACGTGTCCGCTATTGATGATTGTTGTGTTTGTGACGGTTGCGTTACGAAAACGGTATCTCCGAGGACTTTACTAATTATGGTGGAGGAGAATAATGCTGCCTGTTTCTGAAGGATTTGAATATTTATGCGGGCATCTAATTTATCACAGTACCGCTGAAGGCTTTTCGACACTACTCCTGTGGCTCCTACGATTATCGGAATAGTTGTGACTGTGGTGTTCCATAATCTGGAGAGTTCAATTTTAAGCGGATGATATTTGCTAATTTTTTCAAGTTCCTTAGCTCCAATATTATAGTCAGACGGTACTGAGATGTCAATAAGGTAAGTATGGTTGTTTGCTTTATCTATGTATATCAGATCAGGTCTATTGTGTATTATTGTAACATCTGTTTGTACCGGTATTTCCCACATTAGCTTTGCAATGCTATTTTCTCTTACAGTTGGTTGTTTTAATTCCTCCTTCCACCACAATTTATTTACTTCAATTTTGCTTTTCCTAGCCAAGCACCAGAATATATACTGAACTAAGTTATTATGTCGCTTTACAAAATATGTTCCAGCCAGTTTTTCGCAACCAGCAAGAAGATGTTGAACCGTTTCGTCCCTACTTACGCACAAGCGGCATTTGCCATCAACACTCCGCTTCAGTATATCTCGCTCGTGTTGGCGCGTTATGACTGCCTGATCTTGTATAGCAAATATGGACGATTCCAGTGCAGGTGATATAGATTGGTTCTTTAGCCATTTAAACGTGAGTTCTCTGTCAATATTAGCAAGGTCGAGAACTTTCCCAGGGAATTGTCCATGCAAACTCTTATTTCTCCAAGCTACGTTTTGTTTCTTTATTATGCTATTTTTAATTTCTGATTGAGTGTGATTATTACCTGGCGTTAATCTTAATTCTGTTTCTATTTCTAGTGATTCCTTGTATATTGAATATTTTTCTCTCTTCTGGTCATGCTGCACTATTGCTTCTATTAAATAATCACTTTTCTTTTCCAAATATGATTTGTACTTCAAAATATGAGCTTTGTATAAATTTTCTATATTAATTAAACCTCTACCGCCACTCGCTATGGGCAAGTAGAGCCTCTCTACATCGGCTTTTTGCTGATGGACCTTTTTTATTGCTAGTAATTTTCGTGTTTTTACATCTATTCGTTTTAAGTCACTATTTTTATAATTAATCACGCCAAATGAATACATTAAGCCTGGAACAGCGTACGTATTAATTCCTTTTAACAAATTTCTTGCGTTTAAATAAGAATTTGTAATGTTTTTAACTCTCCTAAAGTACTCTTTTGTTAGTTGGTCTCTGATAATGCTGTGGTTTATTTTTCCAGATTCGTTTATTCCTAAGTATTTATATGTTTGATCTATTTTTAATTGTTTAAAACTATATCCATTCAGTAGTACATGTTCATCGCCTTCGGTGTAGTTCCTATGTCCAGCAGTTATATGAAGGATATTGCATTTATCAAATCCAAATGACATTCCTATATCGGCAGTAAAAATTTCTACACTATTCAATAAAATTTTCAAGTTAGTTTTGTTGTTTGCATACACTTTAAGGTCATCCATGTATACGAGGTGATTAATCCATACACTGTCCTTCAAATGGTATCCCTTCTTGTCATATTTCCCTAGAATGGTTGATATCGGATTGAGAGCCAAACAAAATAGCATTGGAGACAACGAGTCCCCCTGAAAAATGCCCCGTCTTACCATAATCGGTTCAGTAGTAAAAGAGTTTGAAGAGCCCTTTGCCGTCATCACAACTTTCCATTTTGGCATAGCTCTTTCGAGAAAGGATTTGATAACTGGTGGGCATTTGTAGATATCCAATACTTGCAACAGCCATTCGTGAGAAATACTATCAAACGCTTTTTGATAGTCTATCCAGCCCATGCTTAAATTTTTTTGACTTTTATGGGCATCTTCTAATATGGCCTTGTTCACCATTAAGTGATCTTTACATCCGCGGGCCCCACGACGACAACCCCTCTGCTCTGGAGCCATGATATTATTTGCCGCACAATGGTTGTATAACTGGTCAGCCAGTATCGAGGTTAGAAGCTTGTACATACTCGGCAAACATGCAATTGGGCGCCAGTTTTTAGGTTCTTCGGTATCCAGATTCTTTGGTATTAAAATGACCTTACCAGTAGTTAGCCAGTCTTCTAAAGGTTCCTCACCCTTCAGAATATTTGTAAATAAAATTGCTAGATGGTCGTGCATTTTGGAAAAATATTTAAGGTAATAGTTTTGAATTTTATCTTGCCCCGGCGCCTTCCAATTCAACATTTTACCTACGGCTTGTTTAATCTGTTCAGTAGTTATTTCTTCAAATAAATTAGTATTTATAGTTGTGTTATTGTGCTGCTCAATATCAGATATCCACTTTGCGTTATGATTGTACGAAACTGGTTGTGACAAAATGTTTTTCCAAAATTCCTCAGTACTGTCCTTGCTCGGTAATTTAATATTAATATTTTCTTGCTTATTGCTTAAACTTCTATATAGTCTATGTTCGTCCTCTGTAAACATTTTATTCTGTTGTTTCCTAGTATTTATTTCCTCATACCGTTTTATTCTTCCTGCTAATGCTTTTATTCTTTGTTTTAACATTTCTTCTCTATTTTTATGGTCTATGTCGTTTTGTATATTATATTTGGAGTGCAGTTTGTCTTTAATTTTTATCATTTTTCTTGAATTGACTCCTCTGGAAATTTGTATCATTTGCCCCAGCTCTTTCCTCAAACGTTCTATTTTTACTTTTACTCTTTTTTTCCATGGTGGGTCTGTATGTGGTTTTATTACATTACTAGGTGTGTAAGGTGATTGATTATTATTTAATATTAAAGTTTTTGCAGCCGAATAAATTATATCGTTAGTATCTCGGAGAGAGCAAGCGCTTGGCAAAAGGTTTGGCATAAAGTTGTTTATGATTGCTAAATTTTCTAAATATTGTTTATTAATTTTGGCTTTCGGTAGGTATTCACGGTCTTCGACAGCTATTTCTTTTGTTTCAGCTAAAATGTTAAGAAACTGACAAACAAGTGGATTTTCAGAATAATCAAACGTTTGAGGAACTTGCCCTTCTGGTGTATTACATATTTCTCTAGTTTCATTATTAAATGTTGTCGGTTCTTCTATTATTTCCTCTGTTATATTATTTAAGATTGTTGGTGTATGTGTATGAGTGTTAGTGGGTGTAGTGGTGTTTTTGTGTTGTATTAGTTGCATCTCTATTTCAGCAGATTGTTTTATTCGATTCAGTTGTTCTTGTGATATAAGGTTCTGTTTCAAAATTCTACGGGCTTGGTTAGACAATGTATTCCCATTGAATTTGTGTATTTTTGGATTGTCAGGGTTCCGTTGCTTAAATAGCCTTTCCAATTTCCTTATGTATTCCGTTCCTTCATATTTCGCCATATAATAACAATAAATTAGCTCCTCTTTCTCTGGTTCTGTCCACTTTCTCCTCCTATCACACTGAGATTTATCCACGTTTATTGAACCTTGACTTTCTTTACGACTAATGATTTGCGCTGGTTGATTTATGGATGATGATGATGATGTGGATGTTGTTCTTGAACGAGTGTTATGTATGATTGGCGTGACTGAGGTGGATGCTTGTTGTGCTTCATTTTCTATTGTTTTTTGTATTGTATCGAGTGTATTTTTTGATAGAACATTTTGTTTTATGATTCTGCGCGCTTGATTCGATAAAAGACTTCCGTTCATGTATATTTTTGAGTTTGTTGGATTCCGTTCTTTATAAATACTTTCAAGTTTTTTAATGTATCCCCCACCTTCACCCCTAGCCTTAAAATAACAATACATCAACTCCTCTAATTCAGCTTGTGACCACTTCTGTTTTCCTGCAGTTGTTGAACTTATCGTGGTCCCCACGAATGGACCGGCCGAGAGTTCGACAGGAGATTCCCTTCTCGGCAAAGTCTCATTCGTTCCTACCCCATCCCCCTCAGAATCGGCTGTGACATTTTCGGTTTCCCCGACTCCCGCCCGCCTGTTCAACGGAGAGCCACTGGCGGTTCGTATGCTGTCATGTCCAGCGCCAGCTCCAGACATGCCCCGGCGATCACCCCCGGGAAGCGACCCTATACGCAAATTCTTAAATTGTCTCTTCATGGTTAAGAAGGTTGCTAGTGCTCCGTTGGCCATCGATTAAGTTACCGTCTGCTATACAGACTTCGATGTTCCACCCCTCACGTGGCATAGATCTTACAGCCGGACGTGGAGTTAGACTATGAGGGGCATATATATATATATATATTATTATACTATACTATATTATATTATACTATTATATATATGTGACGCTAGGCTCAAATTCTCAAATAGGTATAATGCAATATAAATAAGTAATAAGGTTTTTAATCGACATAATATATTTATATACTACTACTATAGCCATTGTTGTAATATACATTTTTTATTACAATTAAAATTCAAACCTCTTTTATTTCTATCGGTACAGTCAGATTCTTCAAAATCGATACAAGATAGGAATGGAAATGCTGCAATTCAATGTAATATGTAGCTCATTTGAGCGTCAGGTCTTTAAAAAACTGTTTTCTGCAAGGAAATTAAGTTTTATTTTTAGCTTTTAAAGTTTCATGATACATAGTACCTAAAGATTCATTCTGTAATATATTTGAATACTTATTTAAACTACTTATGTACATACAAGTAAGTATACAGATTATATTCATTTATCGACAGAATCTATTGTTACACTATTAGTAACTATAAATTCGTTCGTCTTAATATTTTCCCCTCAGAGTGGAATTCAAAGTAATAATCATCAACTTTTATTTAGACATACGGCCGTTGCGCCGCAATGGATTTTCCTTATTTAGCTAATTAAGTCACCTATTTATACAATAAATATAAAGATACATATATATTTATATAAAGATATATAAATATATATGTAAAACATATAAATATATAGGTTAAGAGAGAGTTATACAAACGGAATACAAAAATCTAGTCTTAGACGATGACATTTCACACGGAGTTATATTTACTTTTATTTAAATTTTCTTATGATTTTGAATAAAATAATCTATTTATACAATTGGCAAAATAGCAAATGTTATTTGTATTTTCAGGTCGTAATGTATGGTGGGTGATGTTCCAATAAGTAATTCGACGATCATTTCCAATGACTACAATCCTCTGATAATCTCCACGGGTGTGGAACTAAATCGTTGGCTTCTCGCGGTTCCAGTTCATGTATAAATTAAAGCTGATACTCATAAATTGGTCCAGATAGCAGTCAATTTGTGCATAAAGAAGGCTTAAGATGTTTAGGGTTTTTTTTTGGACCATTTTAAACTGTATGTTATGGTTAAGAGCTTAAATTTCATATCATATAGGATTGGTCTAGAAATAAAGTCCATTTTTTGAAAAATTGTTACAGAATTTTTTAAATTTTGATAAATAATTATTTCTTTTATTTAAACTCTTAGGTCTTCCCAATATTTCGTAGATATTCGCTATCAAGCCATTGAGAAAGTATCACATCTATTTTTAGATATTATCACACCAGAAATCTTTCCAGTTGAATTTTTATTTGATTTGACGAAGAATGAGTGGTCCCTTGTGTTACTAGACCAAGATCTTAAAGGGCTTTTTACAGTCAGATACAGATTTTCCTCAACTATCGAGCTCTTCTGACGTATGTTTCAAGATCTATCTTTAACAAAGTTATGGTAATTATTGTTAGAATTAAAAACTAGAAAACGTTTGAAATATCTGACTATATTGCTTATTTTTTATAGTACACATTCCTACAAAAGAAATTCTCTCCACGTTTGTTGCAGAGGGTGCGTTAAGAGGCCATTTAGAATTCGAGAAGCGTGAATCACGCCCAAAATCAAGATCAGATATCGTATAAGATTTGTGAAGCTTATTATGATAATGCTCTTCAAACACCAGGGTGTCTATTTGCAAGTATTTACTTTGGCATCGATTGTTTTGTATTTTGGTTTGGTACTACAATTCTGTAATATTATTGAAATATTTTACAAATTTATGGGTCGTATCGAAGTCAAAATAGAAATTATGTATACTTTTGAAATTTCTTCTTTGAAATAGTTGGGAAATCTGCTGGTTTAAATAACATAATTTCTCATTTTCCTTAGAAATTTTAACAAATCTTTAATATTATCTTATTTGTATAGTTCTTAAGGAATCCAAAGACTCTAGCTTTCTGCACTTTTGGTAAGATGAGTCATGAAAGAGTTTCATTTATTATATTTACAATAATATATATTTCACTTTTCGAATAGAAATCGAACCTTCAATTTTCGCGTCGATAGTAGCACGTTCATGACTTTGCACCACAGTTGGTCATAATTTTTTTTAAAATTTTTATTATTGTCATTTGTCATATAATAGTTTAATTTCAATGATATTTGTACCAAAAGCAAAGTACTGGTATAATGTATAAGAACGTTCGCGTAAATTTCTATTAAATCTCAGGTTACACGAGCGAATTCATAATAAAATAAATTACAAACGAAAATACCTGCAAAAGTATGAAGAGCAAGCTATTCTGTAATAACCTTTGTGTACGGCGTTAAGTCAAGACATTCGTCTCGTTCTATACACTTAATTGCTAAGTGATTAATATTAGCATTCCTCTATGATTATTTTAGTGAGAATATTTTATAAAATTGAAATAGTGAGAATGTTTTTATTATTCATATGTGAAATAATATTACGTGTATCTTCACGCTGAATCCCGAACATAGTGTTAAGACACTCTGATCACTTTCCAATTCCCCCTGATTTACGAGATGTATTCAATTGGGTGTCGAAACTCAAAAGAGTTAATAATAAAACTTCATTACTCAGACTCTGGTCGCTTTTAGGCACTACACTTGTGCGCCACGACGGCCTCTAAAATAATAATTAATTATTAAATCATAATTAATTACTAAATCATAATTAATTGTTGAATCGTAATTAATTATTAAATATTAATTGTCTCTATGACACTTTCATGTAGAGCTGGCATATTAGCCAATATTTTTTGTATTACGTATTGGGTGGTGACGCTTGTCGCTGTTTTTTAGGGCTCCGTACCTCAAAAGATAAAAACAGAGTCCTTATAAGATCACTTTGTTGTACATCTGTCAAGACCATCTGTCATCAAATGTATCAAGTTAAACATAATTATAAACTTATATTTATAGTTCATTTCACACAAAAATTGTGCAAATATGACCTACAATACTAATTGGTACGCCTCAGTGGACAACTCCGACTTACACCTAACCGGGTTTTTTTATATTTAAAAAGAACAGAATAAAAAATAAAGGCTTTCAATGGGTTCTGATGCACCAATTTGTGTTATATTATATTTTAACTACCCTGCTTTTTGCGTAATGCAGGATGAAACTAAAGAAATATCTATATAAAGAAACTTTTAAATCAAAAATCGCATTGCATTCACGAGACTTTTTTTTCTTTACACTTTACTTCACACGATTTCAATATTTTCTTGTTCTATGTGAAAAATCCCAGATGTTCTAACATAAACAACATTTATGGAACAAGTTTTCTCATTTCCAAAATCGTATATTGTGAAGGAATAACAGAATGCCAGTTTTTGCCCAATTTGGTCGCGAGGTGGAAATTCTATTATTTTTTCTGATAGCAATATAAAAATCTTTTTAAATTGAAAGTTATTCGATAACATGTGCTACTGCAGATTTTTATACGACAATGTATTTTAGATTGTTTTTTTTTTCATTCTGTGGCGTACGTGGCACGATGTATACCTAACTTCTTTTTTACGTTATCCACGTGAAGAAAAAAATGTGATTACAATGAACAGATATTGAGAGAACTTAGTCATAGTGACATTCCATGATTCATTTTTTGTCAGTTTTACGCTATATCCCAAGCTCCTCTGTAGGCAGAGAGACCCTATTTTCTGCCCAATTCTGGAGACATTCTGTGTTGAGTGGCCAAACACCACGCCGCCTTTTTGCCCTGAGACTAGAACGAAGATATAGTCATCAAGTGACAATCGAACCCAAAACCTGTTGCGTTTACAGGCAAACTCTGTACCCCTGCGCCACGACTGGTCATTTCTTTCTGTTCTTGTATTTATTAATCATCTATTATAACATTTTAGACAATAATTGGTTGTTTTTTTTCCACTTTGCTCCATTACTTTCAATTTAACAAATCCATTTTTTTTTATTACTTCACTAACATGATTGTGTGATGTTGAAAATGCTAAATCTTTAATTTTTTTGTTGCAGGTAAGTTATTACATGACTGGAAATAAGTTAGTAACTTAAAAATCAAGGTAACGAGACGCGTACGCTAGAACAACTGCAATATAATCGATTTGAATTTGACACGCTTATATTTTTCAGATTTATGCACATAATTTTTCTATATAATTTTATGGGAATTATTAAAAAAAGTATGGGTGAATGATAGAGAAAATATGTAGATTCTGTGTAGATGTACTTCATTCTTTGATGTTTTCACGTTGTGTGATATGTTAGGTACAAATATAATTAAATATTGTTAAATTCAACAATAATTAGTGTAAGTCACGCCTTTAAAATCAACTGCATTATATATTACTTAGAGCTACTATTATTGCGACATACGTATGCATACATTTACTTGATAGAAGACAGTCGTGGTCAAGTGGCACAAGCTTGCGTGCACTGTAAACCCAAAAGGTAGGTTCGATTCCCATTAGAGGAAATGAAATATTTTCATTTCCTCGCTCGTTACCACGAGGCTAAACGTGTCTTTGAGTTTCGCAAATTCGTTTGACTCAGCTCGCAATGCCTCTAAAATTCTACTGTAAATGGGGAACGTTAGTGTCTAAATTCTCTCTGTCTACTCTGGGAGCGGGACAACGTGACAACGTGATAAGAAATTTCAAGGAATCTATCTTAAGTGCCTATGGAATATTTATTAAAACTGTAAGTACTAGTTGATAAACAATAAAAGCGTGGAACGCTACACTAGATTATATAACGGTAACGCCTTTTCGCTTGAATAGAAATAGCTCTATCTAGTAATTAGCATCTGTATCTGAACAAAGATTATCATGTAGAATGTCAAGGACTATGTTAATGTATATATTTATTATATATGTATATAGTTATATAATTGGTTGACGCCGTCGTGACTTCGCACGTGTCAGATAGACGGTGGTTGTGAGTTCTAATTTGTCCGAGGTTATGTTTTTTGATTCAAAAAAATTAAGAATTCTTCTGTATCATGAATGAATAAATTATTTTCTTTTTTCTGCCTTGGTATAATTGGCGTTTTGAGTGACGGAAATTGACGGCGAACTTTTTCTTGTTCCCAGCAAAAAAAATTAAAAGGCATAAATAACCTATATAGGGACGCTAACAAGCGCCTTTTAGATGCAAGGACTTGTGCCACTAACCCACGCTTTCCTATCGACGACAAGGGAATCAAATGATTCGAAAAAATTGGCGGAAATTGGGGAACGGAAGCGTCTTCACACGAGGTTCCCTCTACCTACAATGCTATAGGCGGGAGTCAGCGTGAAGCTGATAAATAGTAAATTACTATACTAAACCCAGAGCTGCAATAGACAGCGTAAAGTTTCAGATAAGAATGGCGTTGCAAATTTACAGCACAGTAGTCCCTTATTCTATTTATTTGTAGTTTATCATGTTGAATGAATATAAAAATGATATTTATAGACAACTTGCGTACTGTTGTATGGTTTCATTAAAACCTATACACTTAAGTTATATTAATAAAGTACTAGTTAGATTAGTAATGTACGTTACACCTACATTTTGTAATAAAAAACAGAGGCCGTCGTGGCGCAGTGACACATGGGTGTCGCACGTATACGCGACGGTTGTGGGTTCGATTCCCACACAAGGAAGTGAAATATTTATTGACGTTTACGCTGCACGCAATTAACACGTAATGCCTCCAGAATTCGGCAGAAAGTGGAGAACGGAGTGTCTTAATACGGAGGTTCCCTCTGCCTATTCTGCTGTGTGCAGGTTACAGAGTAAAGCTGAAAAATAAAAAGAAAAAAAAAAAAACTTAAATATTAAATACATAAGAAAACATCGACGATGCGGGATTTCAACCCGTGCCTCTTAGAAACGGTCCAAGCTCTCACTAACTCACTAAGCTGAGTGCTTATATAGCAGGTTCAATTTTTATACATTTTCTCAATTTAAGCAACAGTCATGCAAAATCTGAGACTTAGCATTTGCAGTATTGAAGTTACATACAAACTATCAACCTCGTATATTGCGAATTCCCGTCTTGATGAGCATTTCGCGACTATTGCATGATTGACATTTCGATTTTATATATATAGATAGAATAGATAGATAAGTGAAACGAAATGAAGGAAAAAATAACAAATTTAATAATTATTTTATTCAATATTTGTAAACAATACTATCACATGATTTTATATATATAAAAATCATTTAATTTTAACAGTTACAGTATAAGTATAATAAAAATTCTTATTTCATTTGTCAATTCTTAACAGAAGGTTACCTCTGCTTGAAATGCTATAAATGGTAAAAAATAAATAAGTTTTTTTTAAAATACCGTTTATAAATAGAAAACCTCATTTCTTAAAACCCTAAAATTTTATAAATGCAAATCATTCTATCGGGAAGTTTGTATGAATTTTCTTTGCAATACATTATAATGTTAAACTTATTTTCATTACATATCTTTTATTACGTACAAAATAATACTTAATTTTTGATAAGTCTACCGTAAGTTTGAGGACGGCCAAGTATAACAAAACGAAATTAAACATCTTAATTACATTAAAAAGAACAACTTATTAAATATTTATTACTTAAAATACATTTGTTTTTTTTTAAACTATTCTAAAAAAACCTTAAGTATAATTTGAGTTAATAAAACCACAAGTCCAAAGCTGACCAAGCTCCCAGCAGACGAGACTGTTCTGGGTGGCAAGTATCTTTTTTCGAGGATGTTATCCCAGAAGTCAGTCCTTTCCACATTTCTATTACCCAAAGCTTCTTCTTTATAAATGGTAATATTCGGAGCTACTTCACCACCACTGAGGTAGAGCACGTTCATCAATGGCTTCATAACTGGCTTCCACTCCGTCATGTTTACGGGTGCGGGTGACCTAAAATATTTATTTTGATTATTTTTTACATAAAATGTTAAATAAATATATATAATAATAATATTTATACTTAAAAAGGTAAAATTTATTTAACTCATGTAATAAAAGTATATAATGTATAGCAGAATATGACTAATTGTACTACATGATTGTGAGTAGGAACTATCATCTCTATCATCTTAGAGAATTTACTATTATTTATGATTTGTGTGTAATATTTTTCGTTCATAATTCTGTTTCAAAATGATATCTCAACCCTAAAAAAAATACTTGTAAAAAAAAATTAAATAATTTCTTATAATACATTTGAGCACGCAGAGCTTATTTTATGCTTGTACTTTTAAATCTCAAATAAGTGACCATAAACAAAATTGTTACTCAAAAAATGTCAATAAACAACTGATAAAAACAATCATACCCGGTCCGTGCAAATGAAACTACACGCTGTTTTATAGAAGACACAGCGCTGCTGCCGCCGATATCTACGTTTGAATTAAACAAAAAGTTAATAAAACCACCATGTCGTACTCCCGTCACGGGAATTTGTGGGTAAATCCAATCGTTGGATCTCGCGGGACCTCTGAATGCAAATTCGAATAGCCTGACATCTGATTTGGAAGTCAGTCCTCGTTCTTTCGCTCCTCTTATTACCGGCACAAGTACTAAAATATCACCTTCGTAGTCAAGAAAATCTTCAATATTTTCCATACTAACTGCTTGCTCCGCAAAATAAAAGTTTTTAACAGTTTGGCTCACGTTCGACCTCACACTGTTATTTTCAAATTTTAAATCTACAGGCAAGAAATTCGCAAAGTTTTCGTTCATTTGTTGTAACCAATTTCTGGATACTACTTGTTGGGCTCTCATTGTCCCTTCTCTATCCGTGAATCCAGCTACATAGGGCACGTCGGTATAGTTTCCGGATTTCAATATATTGATTGGAGCATCATGAAGAAATGTACCATTTAACTTTACATTTTCGACACAAGGAGCAAATAGCGGTGTGTTGTTGTAGAATTCAAACTCCTTTAAAACGCCATTGAGTACCGTTATATCAGTGGTTGATAACAAGTTGGCTAATTCAGATGGACTTTTCTTATTATAACCTAATTTATTACCAAACATTTGGGCATAACCTATGGGATCATATGCTACTGCCCACGGAGCCAAGGAAGAACCACTGATAGCAAAAGCTTTGTGAACTAAACCTCTAGACATAGGTGACAAAGTGATCAAATCGACCATGGCTGCTCCGGAACCGTGACCGACAATCATAATGTTATTGGGATCACCGCCGAAAGGCGCTATATTTTTCTTGATCCATTCTAGTCCTTTGATTACATCTTTAAGACCGGCGTTACCGGGAGCTTCTGGAACTCCTAGGCAAAGGAAGCCAAAAATAGATAAACGGTATTTTATGGACACAACGACTATTCCTTCTTGAACTAAATGTTTGAAATTGTACAATTCATTGTTTGTAGATTCATATTCTTTCCCTTCGATCCAAACAAATACAGGCTTAGGAGATGCAACATCTTTCGTAAAGACATCAAGTACTAAACAGTCTTCTGTGCCGATTATTCCACTGGAAGAAGGCTGGGCGCAGATAACTTCGCTGTTGATTGCATGGTAGTCTCCTGGATATACAGGTGGTTCTGTTGGAGGCTGAAATTGATAAAGAATATGTTAATAAACTTATACACAAAGAAAACATTTGACTTCACCTCAGCTTTCACTTTTAAATTACAAATTTATTTAAATAATGCCTGTTTTTATAATTGCGTTCTTTTAGTCTTATTCTAATATAAATTGAGTTGAGTCGAGTACGCCACTCAACAAGCCACGCCTATAAAATTCGTCAGAAGGTGGGGAACGGAATGTCTTAACACTAGGTTCCCTACGCCTACCTTGCTATGTGCGGGATACGACGTGAAGCTGATTTAATTTTGTCATTCATGACGTCATGATGTTCCTAGTTTCTTATCATTTTACAATTGTCTTTAGATTACTAGAATTTTATCTAATAATATTGTTTGTATTGAATCACACATTTGTTAACAGTTTAGAAATCTGAAGTGGGATTCGTCATTCCGTGAAAATTTTCTTTATGTATAGAATTTTCCTTAAGATATTACTGGATTTCATTTAAAACTTCATAATAAACTAATAATTCATAGGAAAAATAATAACAAAGCAATCAATTTATAATATAAAAATCCATCGCAACAATTTTTAAGAACCAGTTTAGGTCTTTATCTCAACACTAATTTTAGGTGCCGTAAAAACCGCACAATCAAATTTGCAGTTAATTCCCATGGAAATCTTTGATATATTTGATTTTGACCTTTAAATGTAGTTCACGCAAAGATGATATTTATTTGACGAGTGCTAAGAAAAAAAAGGACGAAGAAAGATTTTTTGATAAAGTTACGTCATTGGTATGATATACAGGCATACAAATAAACATATGTATATATAACGAACGAAAAATAACATAATTTGTAGTCGCTTTAACAAATAATCTTTATTAAAATATCTTCCTATTTAACTACTTATTCAAAATTTTTTGAATCGACATGTTATTTCTTTATTATAAGTATATTTACTAATACGTGAAAACCATAGTAATTTGACCTAATTGCCAATGATTCATTATAATTCATAATAGAGAAATAAACAAAATGACACACAGCTGTAATTCCCTAGAACCTACACCTTGTTAACATATTTAATTAAAGGTCAATCAAAGGGGAATGTAATTTTTTTTTGTATTTTACCGTATGTTCTTTGGTGTAATTACAAAATTTAATTTAAATAAATATATTAATAATATTATGACACCATTAGTTGTATACAAAAAAAATTATCTATATTAACATTTCTTTTATCAATGTATGTATGTCAATCGCTTATCTAAATTACGATACTTTTTCATGTTCAGGTATTTTTGTTCCAATTTTCGGGATAAATTACTTTGTTTCAATATTTAATAAAGACTAACTTCGCGCCATTTCCAACTATATCTTAAATGCTATAATAGAATTTTTTTGCTCACGTGACACTAATATAATATTAAAAATAATAATTCAAAACCAAGAGTCAGAAATTGATGCATGGTTCTACTAAGAATCATATAAGAATCGGTTACATAATAATAAAGATAAACAAAACGTTTTACCTTGAATCTGTTCGCACCGGCGGTAGAGCCACCGTAGTGTATGCCATAAAACGTCATGTAATCACCATCTAAAGCTTTAGATCCTATGACGACACCCTGTTCGATTGTCACTCTTGGCGCTTCTTGCGCTTGCAAAGGTGAAACAAACAAAATTATTAGTAACCACATTTTGTAAATTGTTTTTTTACTTTCGAGACGTAAAAGACGTCCGCCGCGTTTGACGCCTTGCCAATGACTGAGTTTTTAAGGTTAGTGACGCTGGTGACGTTTTGTTATAGTTATAGGTACTTGACAAATGCATGTGCGTTTATTCGAAATTTTTTATTGACTAATATTTTTGGTTTTTTTTTCTTAATTACGTGGAGATTTGTGGTTTGTAGAGTTGCAAGCTTTGTGAATAAATAAAATAAATATTAGATAGTCAATGATAGTCATGCAGTTTTATAAATCTAACTAAATTTAAATTTGTATATTAAAAAATATAATAAATGTTTGCTTATTAGTTATATCATTAACAATGGTTATTTCCAATAAAGATAGAGACAGATAGAACATAATAATACATCACCATTTATTTATTATTTGTACATTAATTTTAAAGCAGTTACCATAGTATATAGTAGCATAGTAGTTACTCATTTGCAATTGCACCATAATATGTTATTATTAATGTTCTTTTGACATTACATTTTGTATGATTTGTAAAACTTATATTGTCTTTTATTATATATTATACAGAGAATTTCTCAAATTACCTTTGTACTAGTAACATAAATTATTCCTTGGAGTGAGACAAGAACTACGAACCATCGCGCATTCAGACAAATCCATGGCTATGACTAAACTAGCAAAGCCTTATATAGTAATATATTTTTTCGTAGAATACAAAAATTTCGATCCAGAAACAGAAATCACAGAGATATGATACATTTAATAAAACATTTATTTAATTACAATTTAACAATCATTGATAACATTAGATATAGTCGACCATTATTAGTTTATAAATATAAGTATTTTATTATATTATCGTTGCTTGCCTGTCTTTATAAAGATATTCAAAAGGTACTTAAAGATTAAAGAGAAACGTGTAGAAACATGTACCTATGAAGCATGTTTGTGCGATTTTAAAAGCTAACCATAATAATAAAAAAAAAAATTAAATGAAAAAATTTTTTTCAGCTTCACGCTGTATTCTGTATCGAATGCTGGAGGCATTGGTTATTGAGTGGCGGAACTCAATAACCAATGTCTGTGCAAAGTGCAAATCGAACCTACAACCAGCTGCGTTTATATGAGTTACAATAAACAAATTGAATGTGACTGGCTTATCATACATCGATTAATTAAAGAGAAACTTCCGTGTCAGTGTATAAACACATCTCCGTTGTCAAGCACGGGAATCAAGTTAAAGTGAGTGGTAAGAGAGAAGAAAGAAGGGGAAGACCTCGGTTGACCTTCGAAAACACAGTGTAAAAGATACTAGAGGAAGGTCACGTAAAAAGTATGAAGACCCCCCGGAGGGCATGATTTACAGGTTGATGACAGTGGACGAGGCGTAAGAGGTATGTTCAGACCGCAGCGTTATGATGGTATAAGCGTGAATCGAGTATAGTATTATCGTATAAGTTCGTATAAAAAAAGTCTAAGAAACCAAATGTATAAAATAATTAATACCTTCAGCGAGTCATTTTGTTTTTCCAACAAAATTATCTTCTGTTTTAACTCTTCAATGGACATATCCTTCATTCTTAAGCAGTGGTTCATATCATCTTCCATTTTCTGTGAAGCGTCCCGTAATTCTTGATATTTTGCTGTGTAATGGCTTTCTAGACCTTTCTTTGCTTCCAATAACTGTTCAAAAAAAATAATTTTTAAACTCACATTGTGTCCTGTATATAGCAAGGTAAGCCGAGGTAACCTAGTTTTAAGACACCCTGTTCCCAAGATTCCACCAAATTTACGTGCTGAATGTGTGAAGAAAAATGGGAATCGAACCCACAACCGCCGTCGTCATCTTCAAATGGTCAGAGGCCGCATGTGCAGGTATGCCACGGTATTGATTATTTATATATCTATATAAAAATTTCAAATATTTAAGAAATAAAATATTTTTTAAATTTATATTTTCATTTATATTTCATCTAATGAGAAATAAATATATATTAGGTTTATTTCACATGATGTTTCGCCAACGTCCATACCACGTTGAACACACCGGTTCTCGTCCGATCACCGAAGTTAAGCAACGTCGGGCGCGGTCAGTACTTGGATGGGTGACCGCCTGGGAACACCGCGTGCCGTTGGCTTTTTTTTGCAAATATATAATTGTGTGTATTGACATAGAACCATATATCTATTTGAACTGTAGCCAACTAGTCCGTAGATTGAGATGGGCTCTGGTCTGTCACTTGACATAATTAGATGTTACATAAAAAAAGTATATTCTCGTATAAAATCTAATAAATATCTTCATTATATATTTTAATGAATGTTTTAATAATACAATTGAGTGTCATCTCTTCGTTATTTTAGACATTCCTCTTCAGAGACCAGAACAGTTCTTTACTGCCACTAATGATGTACTTACAATATTAATTAGTGGTAGTAAGTCTAGTGGTAATGCAATTATTTTTTTTTGTAAAGTTTTCTTTATAATTCACTAAATTTAATGAATAGCAAAGAAATGAGTTTAGACTTTGTCTATACTGTACTAGTACTTACTCCAATTATTTTTATTTATTGTAATCGTATACATAAACCTACTAGCATCATAATTTTTTATAAATTATAACATCTTTATCAATCGTGACCTGTAAAATAACCTTTTTATGGTTTGTTTACTTTTTATCCCACGGTTTCGTGAGTACGGTATAGATTAGATAGAAATATAAAAAAGTAGTTTCACGTTTCAGCTCAATAGCTTTTCCCGCATAGAGATGGTATGTAGAGAGATATTCTAGTATTAAGACACTTCATTTTCTACTTTCCACTAAATTCTAGAGGCATTCTGTTTTGAGTGGCGGAATTCAACACAGCGTTTTGACTCGTTAAAAAAGAGAAAAAATTATAATATTAAATATTTAATTTCCTCGAGTGGTAATCGGACCCACAATCGTCGCGCTTACAGTCTTCTATTATTATTAATTTAACAAAGACCTTGTCGTGTCACATGATGACTGGTAATTCCTTGAATATTCACCTAAGCCTCATTTCGGTAAATTTATCGTATGGAAAGGAAATAACCTATTACCAAGTCGGGATTTTACGGAAAAGGCAAAATATTCCTGTATTCGTCCATTGTCCATTGTTTCTCGTTACCAGTAATTAGGTGAACAATTTACGCAAGTAGGTATTGATAAAGTAACTTACTCAAATTAAATATTTACTTACTATATTTATTTCATCGTATCTTAATACGCAACGTCTCCAGATAACTGAAAATGAAACAATAATATAATGTAAAATTAACTGGTGAATCTAAAAAGCAGCTAATAATATACAACTTACACTACACGACAATTAAGACGCCGAGTGGGAATCGAACCCACAACCTACGCTGTTTGCCCACTGCACCACGATATATAGCATTATAATATAATTAAATTATAAAAATATGACCTCAATCTTCATTTCCTGTCATTTTACAGGTATTATAAGTTGTATGATGCAACTCAACGCCGCGCCTTATCTAATCAGGTTGGCGCGATAATTGTAATTTATACATAGATATGTCCTCAAGTGAAGTTCGAATTAAGAATCCTCAAATGATAACAGTAACGTGCTACCTCTGCACGACGTTATAATTTTTATTCGGAGTAGATTGGTTAGGTGAGCAAAAAGTTTTCTGTCAGAACTAACCTTAACTTAAAATGAAAGGAATCATAAATTCCCCTTAGTGGTCGTGTCCACAATTAATAGGTTAAAAAAATTACTTATGTGAAAAAAATAATAATAGCATAACAGATAGTAAGCTCTTATCAAATTATATTTCAAGAATAGCGGCGAAATAGAGTTAAAGAGATATTTGTATCAAAACTTCTTGATAACTATATGAAACAATGTCTGTTCAAATATTTTTCGATATATTCTATCTACAGATGGAAAGTGACCTATCCTATAAATTGTTGTTTTTTAAAAATAAATATAAACTCTTAAGTAATAGAAAGAAGCAAGTGATTGGTTTGCCTATAAATGTATAAAAACATTTTCATCAATTCATTATTATTTTCCTAACATAAATCCAAAAAAAATCGCTAATATATTACAAAAGTTGGGTTTTATAGAATTTTTAGAATTTAACATTTTTTTGATATAAATAAAATATGTGGATTATGGAACAAAATTAAATAATTTATAACAATAGTGTTCGTAGTAAAAAAAATTAAAATAGAAAAATTTTAAGTTTGCTAATTTTTCTTTATGCGAAAATCTACAATGTACGTAGAAAGCACATTAGGTGTTTTTCGTCGCAGGCTCAGTTGGCGATGCGCCAACGTTGTGTAATTTAACCCCTCATGCGACACGACTCAACCAGAATCCCTGTTCTTATGACTTGGCTCAGCAAATATTTGTGTATCTATGAGTGAAGCCAGCCGTGGCGCAGGGGCACAAGCGTGTGACGCGACATGTTGTAGGTTCGATTCCATCTTGATTAAATAAAATATTTAATATATTTTTTCCTCGCTTCCAATATGCAATTTCTCGTTGCCCAAGCGCATGGAAATGGCGAGCAGAGAGTCGTAACACTAGGCTTCCCATGCCTACCCCTTAGGATACAGCGTGAAGCTGCAAAAAAATTTATAGACTATAAGATTTCCAATTTTTTTTATAAATTATTGAGTGTCGACGTTTAAGTGCTTTACTGTCACCCTTAGAATACAGAAATTTAAAAAAAAACAAAGAAATAGTAGTATCTCGGCTAAGCTGATTACAACATTATAAAATAAAAAATTAAATTCATAATTGCGAATATAAATTTTATATAAGTACAATAAAATAAAGAATTTTCTTTCTTTTTATAATTTTTAACCACACAAAGTGGAAAGTAAATCATAGATTTGTATGCGATTAGAAATCGAGTTATAGACAATCTGTTGATTGGCCGCGGACGTGTGGAAAATATTAAACTTGGCACGTAGTTGCTTCAGTTTAAAACTGCACTTCTAAAAAAAAATAACCCTAGTGCGGATGAACATTCTTTTTTATTTGTTACGTGAGCTTTTTTAAAGTCTGTGAATTTTTATAAATATATATATATATATATCACCTCTTGCTTTTTGGTAGGGTAGCCAGTTAGAACTCAGCAAATATTATATTATATATTTGTATATTGAGTGGAACGACAAACTGAATGTGAAAACGAAGAAAATTTAAATATTTTAATATAAACTAGTTACCTTCATTCTTTTCATTTTCCTGTTTCGTTGACAAAATGTGGTGTTGAGTTTCTTTGTTCAAACTTTAGGTTCTCTATGCCTACCCCATTTGCCGGATAAAGCTTATAGCTAAAGAAATAATAAAAGCTTACCATTACATTTTCCATACAATATCAGAAACAAAAAGTCGATGTGATCTTTATAAATGTAAACCTCTCTTGGCAAAATGCCGTTGCATTTTCCTATTTCATACTTCATTGGACTCTTGAGGAAGCGTACAATCCTTGGAGACCCTTTGTCCCCTTTTATTTTGACAGGTCAGAGCTTTTGTATAGATATTATGTTTCCTTGTACTGGACATTTCTAGTTTCATTTAACACTGTACCGAGTTCGTTAGATAATCGGCCTTCTTCCTGTTACTAGTGCGAAGATATGAATATATTAAATGTTTCTTATTTTTTGAGGTGCTCTAATCGCTAAATATAGTAAGAAATATATTTTGAGATAATAAACTATTAACGTTATTTCATTTTTATCATTAAAAAAAATTGACTTATTCTAAATTGTACAAGCATTTTTCCTAAATTTTACTTCAAGAGTGCTGAAAGCTTTCTTTAAAATACCAACTTAATTTAAAACGTCCATATAATTTAAACAGACTAAATATAACGAAGATTTGCTTACTGACCTATATAAAGGGTCCCGTGATGAATCATTCGGGACAATTTTTCATTGGTCTAGGAGTGAACTAAGCTTCTAAATATTTAATTAATCGAAACTGGCCAAGCGTCGAGTATAAATGCTAAAGGTTCGGGGTGAGTGTCGTAAGAATATTGTATTCATATTCTTTCCAGATGGTTTTGTATAGGTTCTTCTTCTTCTTTGATTTCTTTCAAGTTTCATGTAAATCTGGTCATTCGTTTTTGCATGAAAGAGGAACAAACATCCATTCTAAAAACTCATATTCACAATAGATAAGATATGAATTTTACACAATTTACAAATATCATATTTTTTTATTTACTTAAATGATATTTCATATTTTTATTTCTTCTGGCGACGAAGCAAAGCGTGGTGGTGAAAACTAACAGTAATCTACACGCAATGCCTCCAAAATTTCTTAATGCTTCACAGCTCCACGCTGTATACCGCCCACAGCAGGGTAGGCAGAGGGAACCTAGTGTTGAGACACTTCGTTCACCATTTTCTGCCAAATTCTGGAGGCATTGCATGTTGAGTGGCAGAACTCAACGCCGTTTGCCTTGACACCATAGCGAAGAAATGGAATACAAATTTAAATAAATATTTCAGCTCCTCGAGTGTGGATCGAACCCACATTCAGTCGGTTTTCACACATTGTGCCCCTGCGCCAGGACTGGCCTCAAATATCTTAATGGAAATGTCTCAATGGAAACAGAGTATCTTGACACTATTTTCCCAGGTTACCTCTCCAAACCCTGCTATGTATGGAATAAAAAAAACTTTATGATATTGGTTAAGTTAACTATTTTGAATTTAGCAGGAGTTTAATAACATAAAGTATGTCAAGGCCGGCGTAAAAGGTCGGCGCAACAGGAAGCGAGTAACTTACGGCGGCCGGTGAAAATTTAACTCTAATAGCTTAGAAATGAATATGGTAATTTGCTTTAGCTCTATACGTTAAGTTATAGAGATAAAAATATTTGTAACTTTTGGAATTCATTTACTACTTACATGAAAATAATTTACACGAATTTACCCTGTGGTCAGTCACTGGAATTTTTATATTTTATAATATAGATTTTCACCTATCTTAATTTTAATATCTACTTATCTCATTACGTTCCATACGCGTTTGTCTAAAATAGGTAGAAGAAAAAAGGAGAACCGTATATTGCTTGCTTCGCGAGGTTCTTTTTATCTATTACGCTTTGATTAATAAGCGTCTGGGATCGACCGGGTGGTCCGCTTTAATACAGTTTAATATAATCAGACTCTCAAGCATCGAACCCACAACGATCGCGGTTACAGTGAGCCATGAAATCTTTATAATTGTATCAAGAGTTTCTTTTTAATACATAAATACGGTATATATTGAAATTTTAACTTCCACAAATAAACAAAAAATCTTGTGCTTTTGTCTCTAGCGCAACTTTTAATAGGGTTCGACAGACTTCAACTAAATAAAATGCCTTGTTAGGCGTTGAGTTTTCTCAATAAATGTTATGTTAAATGTTATTTCAGCATTTTAAGTCGAATGTGGAGAAGAGAAAACATCTTTTACTAAATATTTAATCTTTTAATATTTTTAAATTTTTCATTCAAAATTATATTTGACCGTATCTTACTGTATAATCATTATTACAAACCTTAGGTCGTTGAAATCACAGTGGCGGTGGGTTCGATTCCCAGAGCAGGGAAATTAAATAATTCATTCACAGTATGAAGATAAAGCGCCGCGTTGAATTCCGCTACTCACCATGCAATTTCTCGAACAGAGTGACTGTAGTTCCGTCTGTCTAATAGGATGTAGGAAACAGCGTGAAGAAAGATAACACTCTACAATAAGGAACTTCATATTTTGTATAAAGTTTTGTTTTGTCTGACGTTCTGATCTGACGTTGGAAGCTTCCGCTTCCGTACATATCACGAAGAATTGCTATTAATTGCTTTTCTTTTACTTTTATTGAATTAATTATAGTCATGTCTACTTTATTAAGTATATTAATTGTATTATTTATTCCTTAGATGTAATTTCTATAATTTTCAAGAGTTTTTAATTATTTTGACTTTGTTACTTTTCATTTAAGATATTGAAAACACCGTATTATTTTACATATATAATTTTTTTATTCCCAGTAAAATCTCAATATTAATGTCATATCATTGACAATTGTAACTTATTATTATTTTATACAAGCGAACCGTTCGCGGCTTAAGCCTTTCGTGAAATTATCGTCAAACACTTACAACTTACAACAATTATCGTGATAGAAGTCATTGTTTTGGGTAATATATTTAATAATATTTTTTTGAGTTTTTCTTTATTATTTTTTGATGACAGTGAACGAGGCAAAAGAGGTATGTAGAGTTCGTAGCGTTGGCGCTCTGTTCTCTGACTACCTCGCTAGAAATAAAGCATGAAGTTAAATAAGTATGTACATATTACCACATTCAACACTGTTATGCTCTTTGCCAACTGCGAACTGTGATGCTCTTTGCATAACTCAGCCATCTCTCAAAGTTATCTTTTACTTCGTACTCACCAGGTTCCCAAACTTTAAATTCAAAACTTTAATATAACTTAGGTAGAGTCATATTAAAGAAAAGTCAGTTTACTCACTCAATTCACTTCAGTGTTCAAACTTTCTTCATATATATATTTTTTAATACTTTCTTTTTATAACTGAATTACTTTGACGATGCGGTCTTTAAAGTGTACAATATTCTCTCTATATTATTTTGTTATTACTAAATATTTAAATACACACCCTAACATCGTTGCGGTGACGGTCTATTATTTATTTTATTTTTTTCTATCTTTAGAACGGGGGTCCATGAACAAAGCGAACAGGGGGTGGAACTACATATTTGATATGTTGAAAAAAATCTATAAAAGACAGTGATTATAAAATTTATTGACTTTTACTGATGCAAAAGCTCACTAGATAATATAAAAACATCCTTGTGTTGTTTCTACTATTGTTGACCGAGATTCGAGCTTAAGACTTGAATGACGCGTTTAATCTCTTTGCTAATTGGTCCGCCCTGCGACTGTGGCGATCAATATTTATTTTTAGCAGCACGCTGTATCCCACATAAGGGCAGAGGGAAATTTAAACCATTAAGACACTCCGTTCCTGTTGAGTAGCGGAACTCAATACCGTGCTTTGACGTCTTACCAGTATACGGATATGTCGTTGCTGACTATCTCATTAAACCCACAATAATCACGTTCATAGCCAAATAGTACAGTATAATACAGTAATAAAAATTTCTTCATTCTTCAAAAATACTATTTTGAGAAGGTCCTCTTAAGGAATATACTTAGTTTCCTTTTAATAACTAATAATTTGGATCTATATAATATTATAATAGAGACAGTCGTGGCGCAGTAAATGTGCGGTCGTTAACGTGACTTTTATGGATTCGATTCTCATTTGGATTTCTGCTTTGTTGAGTTCCACCTCACAACTAGTAACACATCAAGAATTCCGCAGAAATGGGGAAAGAGAAGTATGTTAATGAGAACGGAATGTCTTAACACTAGATTTTCAGGTTCCCGCTGCCCACCCTGCCATTATGCGGGATACTTTGTGAAGCTAAAAAAATAGAAAACATATTTATATTATACATAAATCAATGAAGACAGCGTGTTCATAGTTATTTATTAACTACAATCGATGTAACTCGCCTATCACACCATTTGTGTTTGTAGGCCAACGTCCAATTAGGGTCCACCCCTCTACTTCCTATTAATATAACGACGTCCACGCAATTATTAACGATATTCGAGGTGTTTATATCTTAATTAGGTTCTCTTTTGTATTTGTAGAGATTTTTTCGTTTGTGTAAATTAAAGGAATGTTGAGGATTGTAGGTCAACTAAAGTGCACTTATTTTTTATGAAACAGACCGACCGTCCGTCATAATTCTGATTCTATTGACTTAGAAGCTTTATTTTTTCTCCATTTCATGAAGATAAACCGCCGTGGGAGACGGAGAGAGAAAAAAGTGATCCTATAACGGTTCCGTTTCTACCTTTTGAGGTACGGATCCCTAAAAATTAACTCCACAACATAACAGCGGTTTTAAATTAAACAGTTCTCTATTAGTGCGGCACTTGTATTCGCTTCAATATCGCATTGCACCTGTTGGGTGGACTGTGGGGATGAGCATAATGTTAGAGAGACACCTGTCGCTTAGTTAGCTGAAAGTTTATCTTGGCTAAGTTGTTATTTGCTTGATACATTTGGTATTTGTATTTGGTTGTGAATTTAAATATATTTTATAATGTTTGTTTTTTTTTCATCCACTTCGAAAGTACATCACTGATCTCAACCTTGGGCTGTATAATAAACTGACAGACTTTTCAACACTACAATCTACCGGTTATTTATAAGCTCGTTAGACCCACTAAATAATATATGAGTCCGCTACAGAGGTGAACGCAGCTTTGTTTTCATTAAGCGACTGGCGCATTACGTGAAATGTACAGTAGGTCATTATTTAAATTGCTTTTTACATATATTTATTATTTTATGGTGTCGTCGCGTCACTACACTCTACAGAATAATTTTGACTGAAATTTTAATTTCTTCTAAACAATTAAATAAAGTGCTTATAAAAATATAACATTTAGTGCCTATAATTTGGTCGGAATGTGGAGAACAGAGTGCCTAAACACTACACTACCTTTAAAAAAACTTCCGCCCAACATTTTTATAATGGGTACTATAATACACCGTGCCCACCTCATGAGACAATTTCCTAAAATTAATAATACCGGTTCAGAAGGATTCATCCATCCATGAAGTTGTTGGCTTACAAATTGTTTACAATTCGACCAACTAGATAAATTTATAAAGAGATCGTATATTGTAGTTACGTTTTTAAAAAAAATTAACAATGCGATAAAACGATTAATACTTCCCTAGGTTCCGATTTTATTAGACCATATACATTTCTAAAGTATAATAACATTTTATTACAAACAAAAGAATCCAATCTGGAACCTCAGCATCCGAGTTACAGATGAGTTATTGTCTTAAGACTGTAAAACTTGTAACAATAGAATATTAGCCAAGTTGGGTCTTGCGAATTTAAATCATCTGATTCCTTAGAATGGCCGTCAAAATGGAATCGTTTTATTTGCTATGAAAATTTTAATTAAAATGTTCCTGGTTACCTCTAAGAAGACCTTATTGTTTTGATTAGAGCTTAGTTATGAAGAGGGTGTCGTGGTGATGAGTGTGTGGTCGGTGATCGCCTCTACAGCAGCAGCAGGTTATGAATATTCAGTACAATAAACGGTGAGATACAGCGATATTGTTATAATATAATATGTATATAAACTGTTAAAAGGAATGAATGAACTGATATTTGTTAACCTTCGAAATTCATCCTCAGGCCAAAACAGATAAAATGGAAATGCTCTATTTTGGTGTTTATATTAAAATACATAAATATACTCTTTGAAATGCTGCCATTTGGATAGAAACGAGTTGTTATATCATGTATTGAACATTTTACCTGTTTAATAATAAAATGAATTTAGGATTTTTTTTTATTTTTTTATATACTGTATCAATTTTTTTAATAGGAATTAAATGAGAATTTTAAAAAAATAGGAAGATGTTAGATTGAAAAGACTTATTCAATTTTATTCTGATGATATATCATATCATATCATTGTCATCGGTCCTATATAAAGTACAATTTTCAATTCTATAGAACACTGAGAACACACGGCACTGAGTACAGACGGCAAAAAAAATGAAGGCTTGTAAAGAGTTTAATGTCTTCTTTCTCAACTAACCGAAGTGCTTTGACGAAAATAAAAACCTTTTTTTTTCTTAGCTTCACGCTGTATCCCGCATTCACCTGGGTGACCAGAAGGAACCCAGTGTTGAGACACTTCATTCTCCACTTTCGCCGAAAGTTACCAGAGAGAAGAGTTGTTACCAGAGCGAAGAAATATAAAAAATATTAATAAAGTATAATTCATTCCCCCGACTGGGAATCGAACCTACAAAAATCGCGTCTACGGTCACCCATGTATTTCTGCTATGACGGACTATAAATGTAAAAGTGAGCTCCCATTTTTGGGAGAAAAATAACATATTGTATTAAAATTCTGATTACTTTTATAAATTAGTCTACATTTAATACAACAGATACGAAGTTAATTTAAAGCTTCATTATAGTTTGTTTATATTAAGCGTATAGTATATACATAGTTTATATTAAGTAGATAGTAGGATAGTACTGCATTGCTGTATTCGGAACAACCATTTATAATGAAAGCTTAGATGAGAAGATTTCAAAGTAGTTATATCGAAAATGTATCGTCAAGCAGTAGAAAATTTGTTTATTTTAAAAAAGTGGACTTCGTTTTTACATATCTGTATGGAGCTCGGAAACCTAGTAGATTTCCAACCCATTCTGGAGTCATTTCGGGTTGAGTGGTGGAGCTCAACATCGACATTAAAGTTATTTTTTTTTAATATCTATCAATTATATTTCTAATTGGAAAAATACAAAAAAACACTTGTCACGCTTACAGTCCACGGCGTCACGATAGCTCACAATCATCATCAGCTCCCTTAGTGTACATCAACAGCGTTTAACTCCACGCATTATTATAATTATAGTTGTCTTGGATCGAGTAGCTTAGCTCAATAATATTTTTTCAACTTTTATCCAACGAAGCCACAACTTCCTGGAAGTTAGGAAAGAATTGAAAAATAGCTTATTATTTACTAGCTTTACCGTAACGCGTACTTTATAATTTAGCGACGCTACGATACATGTGTCATACAAGTATGATGTAACTAATATATGTAATTTCTTTAAGTAAATAATATAAGACCTGTTTATCAGGACTTTTTAAAATTTGTAACCAAGTTGTTATAATATATCGTTAAAATGATTTGAAACCATTTTTAAAGTTTGAATCTTAAACGATTTACTTAAAAAAACGGAAAATTAATAAATTAAAAAATAAAATTAAATTAAATAAATTAACCAAATCTATAAAAAAATATTTGTAAAAACTAAATAATAAAATATATATATATTTTTTTTCATAACTTTTTTGTACTTGAAAATAAAGTCAAAGACTAATTTGATGATATAGTCTTTTTATTTTTGCCTACTCTTAACGGTTAAATATTTGAATACGCTAAGGTTTACTAAACTAAGTATATAAAATAAGTACACCCTCGGGCAAAAGGAAACAAGCAAGATAAAAAGTTTTAAAGCCACCCCGTAAGCCTTCAGGGTTGAAGTTTATTTCTTGAATATGAAATTCAAATGCGATGCCCCCTTTTGTTTTCGGACAAATCTTGCTGGTATTTTGAGACGGTTTTGGTTGAGAAGAACAATAGTTATTGAGGCATTATTATTTTATGTGAAGAGTGATTCTACTGATTTATATGGATGTAACAGAATTTTTAAAGTATTTTTTCACGATGAATCCTGTATATAGCTGGGTATACAGAGGAGATCCAGTGTTAAGACTTCGTTTCTTGTTTTCCTCCCAATTCGGGACATTGCGTGTTGAAACACAAGACGGCGCGCTTTTATCACTAGACCAAGGAAGTGAAAATAGCTCACTCCTACGAGTGGGAATTGAATGCACAACCATCGTGTTCACAGTCAGACCTTGCCACATTGCGCCACGACAGCATAAAGACTGCATCTAAATTTATAATTTTTAAAAGAGCAAATAGTCAGAGGTGATCCATTTCAAAAGTAGATAAGTTATAAGAGATTCTTTACTATTGCCAATTTCAACGAAAAGAGATTGATCACACACTGCATCTCCTCTAAAACATTTCTCATCATTATGTCAATTATACCAGCTTTACGCTGCATCACGCACAGGGAACCTAGTGTTAAGACACTCCGTTTCTCACTTTCCGCCGAATTCTCGAAGCATTGCTTGTTGAGTGGCGCCACACCACAGCGATTTGTCCACCAGAGGACACCAGGACACCAGAGCGGAGAAGTGGAAATATATATTAACTAAATATTTCGTTTCCTCGAGTGGAGATCGAACTGACAACCTGTAATAAATAGCGAGGCGCAGATGGTGAAACTTACCTAAATAATTCTGCGCCCCCAGCGGCTAGTTCGATATTGGCCGTGTTCGTGCTATACGTACAAGTATTGAAAATGAAACGGACGGTTAATTTGAGCTTGCAATATGTTTATCAGATTATTTTAGTTGAGTTAACTATTTTGAAAATTATGTATTTGGAAATTGAAATAACGATGATTTCAAACATTCGAAGAACATTTTAAGTCATACTCGTATAGAAAATAATGTAGACATGAAGAAAGTATATCCACATTTTTGTAGACCCTCTTGGCGAAATTCTCCGGAGCAATTTTAAAAACAAAACATTTGGTTTGAGATTATTATGTAACAGTTTTGATTTCAGTATTCAAGTTTATAAAAAGATGAATAGCATCTCAGTTTTGCCGACACCTAATAACAGTAATGACCTCCAGATTTGCCCTTATATCACAGATAGCACAGATATCCTAAACCATAAAATATTTTTCAATTTTATTCACAAGGCACAGACAAGACTCCAAACCATCGGTGGCTAGGGGCTCCAGAGAGGGGAACCTCCCCACAATACACGCCGTCTCAAGTAAAACTGCCTTCTGCATCCGGTTCTTGATCCAACAGCTAAGCTATTACTTGTTATTATTAGTGTGAGTGATTATGATAGATTATTATAATTATTGTAATACGTCATTTACTCCTATAAATATTAATTGAGTTTATGATTGCATCTTGCCTTGCATTTATAGTCTATATTAGTCCAATATTTAAATAAATAATAAACAACCTTAGTTTATTTTATATATTTAATCCTGGGCAGGTGTTATATAATCTTTATACATTTTACTTATAAAGATATAGTTAATAAAATATTTACTGATTGAGATATGTTACTGAACACGCAATGGAAGAATTCAGTGCGAACTGTGGTATAGGAGTATCTTATTGGGAACAGAGTGTCTTCTCAAGTTCCCTCTGCCTACCTTGCTTTGTCAGGGATACAACCTTGGAACCTTAAAAAAATATAAGTAATAAAAGAAATTAACTTCACGCTGTATATGTTTATGTATTTTAAGTAGGTACAAATCACAAGGGGAATCGATTGAAACCACAACGGTTGTTATTTGGTTTGTATTGATTATTTTTAATTCGCTCTGCTTGTTCACTTACATTCGTCATATTTTATAGTAAATTTTCTATTTTACTGGACTTCCTCTAGAGATTTTATTAAATGAAGATTAGGTTTTTATTACTAAAGCTCACATAAAAAAGTATTAATTTATATTTAAATTATAGAAACAATTCGCTATTCTGGTTGTATGAGCAATGAACGTCACGAACAGGCAGGCGCTTTGTTGAATTTATAGTGAGAGATGTGCGTCGTCTAAACGGCGTTTGGAGTTGACGAGAGATTTACTTTCATTTGCACTTTTTATGTGAGTAATGGAAGCTTCAGTTTTTATTTAACTTTTTCTTTTCCTTCTGGATATTAAATATTAACACAATTATATACTTAGCGAAGTCAATAATAACAATATATTTTCTGTAAAACAAAACATTCGTAAGTGTAGAATAAAACTTTTAAAAGTTCAACATTATTAAGCATCAAGTAATATAACAAAAACTGCTAAAATATTGAGACTGAAGTTACATACGTCGTGTTTCAATGCGTGAAATATATAAAGAAATCCAGAAACTGTGAAATTCGCAAAAAAAAAATACTGATAATCCATTCATGGCAAATAGATTAATAACAGCTGTCGAAACCATACAAAAATTTCCAAATACGTGAAATTTTTGTAGAATGACAATACTACCAATTTGTTTTCATTTTTTCATATTTCATAAAAGCGATGCACGATTTATTTATCTGTTAATTAAAGAAATCTTTATAGATTGTGAGTTAAGATATTTTTTCTTTTATATACAATACTTTTGTTTGAGTACGGCATTGAAGGGTTAAAAGCGATGTGGTTCATCGCTACATTTTTCGACTTTCCACTATATTATCCTATATATATACCTGTTGCTTCTTTGTACAATTGAGACGAGCCTGATTAAAAGCGGTAGATGTGAGTTGTAATTAATACATGTGCATATATTTATTTATTATATAACGCACATAGCAGGATAGGCTGTGGGAACCTGGGAACCCAGTGTTAACATTTTTATTTCTTACCTTCCGCCGAGTTCTGGAGGCATTCCTTGATGTTGCGGAACTCTACGCCGCGTTTTGCTTTGTTGCCATAGTGAGGAAATAAAAATATTAAACATTTTAACTTCCTCGAGTGGGAATCGAACCTACAATCTGTCTCGATTACAGGCGCATGCTAGTGCCCCTCTGCCACGGCTGGCTTGAGTTAGCGCGTTGGGTTCCACTACCTAACAGATTTACTATACTTTTACTTATATGCCTGTACTACATAACATAATTTCTTTTATCGTAAATTATATCTGCTTCAATATATTAATGTTTCGATAATATAAAAATAAGTAGAGTTGAGACCGTCGTGGCGCAGTGTCTGTTCGATTTCCACTAGAGTATAATTTAATTTTTTTTGTCCCCCGATAACAACATAAAGCATGGGGTGAGTTGCGCCACTCAACATGAAATGTCTCTAAAATTGTATAAACACTGTCACTAGGTTGCCTCAGTAAAAGAGTAGAATGTACTTTTTTAATACGTAAAAATGCAATTAATAATTTGATATAAAAATATATAGTAATATACATAATAATAATATGCCGTCGTGGCGCTGCGGCACAAGGGCGTGTGTGACAAAGGTTGTGGGTTCGATTCCCACTCGAGGAAGCGAAATATTTATTTCAGCTTTTATTTCCATTTCTTCGCTCTGGTGTGGAAGAGTTGAGTTCTGATATTCAACACGCAATGCCTCCAGAATTTGCAGAAAGTGGGGAAAAAAGTGTCTTAACGCTAAGTTCCCTATGCATACCCTGCTGTGTGCGGGATACAGCGTGAAGCTGATTTTTTTAATAAAAATATATAGAAATCGTCGCAATCATTAAACGCCTATCGCTATCTGCTCCACATCGCTGACCTACATATACCTGCCTATCTTTATACGATTTATTTATAATCGATATAAATATACATTTATTTGTGTTCGATTTTCATCCAAAGTGACTTTCATCACCTAGCAAATGTTATTTTTTCTTATTCTGTAATGTAGTGTTTTTAAACTGAGTTTTTTTTAGCGTCACGCAGCATCCCGCACATAACGTGATAGGAAGATGGCACTTGGGAATCTAATTTTAAGAGACTATCCCCATTTAGATAGTGAAAAAAAAAATTAAAATATTTAATATTCGATTCCCCCGAGTGGCTCCAAACCCAAAACTTTGGTGTCCCTGCTTCACGGCTAGTTCTGTGTTATTACGTTTTGCTTATTACAACACTAGCTTTTTTCTGCAGCTCTGCCCTCTTTGCCAAATGGCAATAATTAAGAGATGTGTATTAGGTCACTTAGGTCAAGTGTCAAACTCTACCGCAGGAACGGTAAATTACATCGAAACGATTAACGTGATAATATAGCTTTTCCCGATAAATACATTTGCACCTACTTATTATCTAACGTAGTAGTATCAAGTGAAAGTCATCGTGGCTAAATGAAATCATGAGTTCCGTCACCCAACACGCCAGGTTTGTGTTTTATCACTATATATGAATGTATCCCGCACACAGCAGGGCATTGATAGGATTCCTCTACTTAACACGCAATGGCTCCAGAACTTAGTGGAAAATGGGGAATGGACTGTAAAATTCAATCAATCAAAACAAATTTAAAAGTAAATAAATAAATTATTAATAAATAAATTCTCATTGAATTTTGTAGATTCCACCCAGAACAAGAAAGACCATCACGAAGTATTCAATTACGTCCAGCCATTAAGAAGCAATTAGTTTCATCTTCCAATTCCATCTTCTAAATCGTTGGAGCCATCGTCGGTGTCATGCTCCAGACGTCCAGGCTGTTGATCTTTGAATTGATGATGCTAAATTAATCATAGTGTGGTTTCCGATGCGAATATATGATGAATGATCTTTGATATTAGTGGAATTTTGTGGTTTCTGGATCTTCTTGGTTGGTTTAGCATTTTGTGAATATTCTTCATTTTCATTTTCACGTTCATTTCTTCAATGAGGAACAGAGTGTCTTAATACTAGGTTCCCTCTACCTACCCTGCTGTATGCGGGATACAGCGTGAAACTGACTTTGATTTAAATAGAGTCGGTAAATGTACTTTAATAATCTTACCTACAAATTAAAAGAAAAAAAGGAAAATAAATCTTACAACGAAATGGAAAAGTTATTTTCTTTTATATTTCTTCGTGCTAAACCTAAAGAGTAGAAATGCTAATAAAAGCTGCCTTGTAACAAATCCGGCGGGCAAAGACAAAGCTGCCGTTAAATTTTCAGTTACGCAGAAGTTTCCCATGTATTCATACGTTCAGTGTTTATATTATTAGAGCTTTCGTATAAAAATAAATAATAATTTGACAAGAAATTTGGTAATTCCTTATCAAGTTATCAATTTTCTTATATTTAGGTTTATATTCCGTTAAGGCTTTGTCTAGATAGAATACCTCAATGAAACCTATTCATTGAGGTATACTCTAGGAGTCCAGAATGATACCTAAGCTTACGTATCGAAGCTTTAGTAACGACGAAAGGCCTCCAATAAACGTATTATTTTCATAAATAACGACAAGTACAATGGAAAGGCTAAGCAAAATTATTATTTCTACAAAATACCAAAAAAAACATTTCTTTCTCAGGCCCTCGTGGCGAAATGGCATAGCGTCTGCCTGTAAACCCAACAGAGGTGGGTTCACTACCCACTCGCATCTATGAAATAGTTATACACAATAAAAAAAACAAAATGATACAATTATTATATTCTGTTAGTTCTTTTTGCAGATGGGCTCGTACAGTGCTCTCCACCACTTCATTCCTGACAATACAATAAAACCAATAAGAAAAACTATTTTAAGCTAAATATTATTTGACATTGATATCTATTAATATTTCGCAACAAATGAATCTGTACAAGTGTAAGGTTATATAAAGGTTTACTTGCACCATTAACGGTGACTTCAGATAGTTAAAGTTCCATCAAAGTTGGCAAGACATAAGGATATCCTGTTAGTGAACTCCTTTTGAAGTTAAAAACTTCCTTTTGAACGTCTGTTCCGGAGTGAAGAGTGCTTTCAACATTCGTTAAATAATACCGTTTAATTGCATTCTTTATATCTGTTTGGTATGCTGCATCGTTGTAAGTAGTGTTAAGTCACTCCGTTCCCAATAAGACACTTCCGTCTCCCATTTTCCTTAGAAATTTATGATTATTTTTATTTTGTTACTATACGTATGCACATATAAAAAAAGTCTACATAAAGTCAATATTTGCATTTTATCATTCCGAATAGAGAAAGTGCGGTATTGAGGTCAGTAACCCAATATGCAATTTCTATATAACGGCCAAAACATAGATCTTGAAGTGATACACGAGTATAAGCATTTTCTGTGAGCAAATTTCCTTTTTTTTTCAGCTTCACGCTATATTCCGCATGAAGCATTGTAGGCAGAGAACCTAGTGTTAAGACTCTTCGTTTATTTTTCAGATTTTTTTTTATTTATATCACTTGCTTTACGCTGAATCCAAAGGTTTTACAGTATACAGCGTGAACCTAAAGTAAAGTATTTTTATGTCATGTGTAACCACGATCGATATGTTCATATACATGTTTATACACTATAAAAGTAATCCAGCGAAAGCGATGAAAACTAGAACAATTTAATTACTGAAATTACAGGTGCTTCGTTTGTTGCAATTTAAAATGCACATAATATTCAAATTTCCTTACCGATTTCGAAGCGAGCGAGTATTGTAAGTTGGCTTAGAGTTGGATCCGTATCAACTCTTGTGTTGATAATCTTCAAACAGCAACAGATTTTCTTAAATAGATGGAAATAGTTAAAAAAATCAGTTCAAACTCCGGAAGAGTTACGATGCCACAGACAGACTTATTAAAATAGATTAAATAGGATAACTTCAGTTCACTACGGGACCTCTTTACCCGGCACTACCCACTATTAAGCTATGAGCACATAGTGAAACATACATAGTTTTCAAACTCCAATTCTACTTTTGTGGTAAAATTTTAAACTGCATGTATATTCAAAAGTAACCCATTCTGCAACACTCGAAGCAATTTTCCGCGTTCGATAAAACTCATTTCAGCATTTTAGAGTAATAACTAAGAAACATTTGGCACCGATTTCTAGTGTGAGTTGCGACTAATTGCGGGTTTCAAATTTTTATTTGTGCTACTTTCTTTGTGTCGAATTCAAGCGAAAAGTGGGGATCAGAGTGTCTTCACACTATGTCAGTGGAATTGTCTGGTTATTCTGCTGTGTAGAAAAACAGAAAATCTCTGTTATTTCGTTTAGAGGAACTGGACCCTTTCAACTTCTTTTATATTATACCAAATTTAGTATATTGTATAATGTATAATATGTATCAAATTTGGTATGATAATTTTTCCCGAGTAAGGAATGTGCAAAAATTAAAAAAAAATAACTTTAAGGAGGCCACTACTCGTCATCCGTATTATACAATAAGATTTTCATCAGATAGAGGATGTCATGTCAATGGCTTCCTAGACCGCATGATGTGGTCGGCCTTTGCCCGACTAAGTCTAATTAATCCCTCTACATAAGAAACTTATGTAACGAAATCTGCCATATTTTTAAGCTAATAGATTTTCTTATATGAAGTAATTATATTTATTTTATAATTCAAACTAATTTTATACATTTTAATTAATCATAAAATGGTTTATAAAGAAATAAGGATTTAATATTTTAGGTGTCTGAACCCATAGCCTTCCCTTAGTAGCGCTCCCACTGCGCAACAATGGACTCACGCTAAAAAAATCTCACTCCATTCTTAATTTATCATAAAAAAATTGTATTCATAGATGCCAAATTATTTAACTTCGTTACATTTTACAAAAGAATTCGCCTCTGCCAGGGGGTGTGCCGCTTCCGCTTTAATTATGCAAGTTCCGGTAATACTGGTTTTAGTATATAATACCTTGAACTCTTATTTGTACCGCCGTAAATATAAATTTTAGATGAGATTAATTAACATTTGGCATTCGAAGTGCGGGTTCTAATCCTGTGTGATGTATGAGAAGTAATTTGTTAACGTAGACATTAAAAAAGCTACGTACATATTTATTATCATAGAAAATATCTAAAAAAGATAACGGGAACCTAATATAACACTGCCATATAATACATTGTTTATATGCCCTTTTCATATATACTGTTGTTTCATTAAGTATCAAAACTTTCACAAAAAGGTAAACTCTAATCAAAAGTTCTACCGAGTTAAGCTCCGATCAACTCAGCTTTTATTTTACTTCAACATACGTTCAAATTTAAATTGTTTTACATTCTTATAACATACAGATTACAGAGTTAATAAAATTTACAAGTATTGAGCAAGTACTGATACACATATATATTTAATATAGATATATCTGTATGTGTGTTTATACTAAATTGAACTTTACGACAAACCGTAAACCGTAAAACCCCAATTCACGTAATCCAAATACAAAATTTTGTCCCTCTGTCCCAAAAATGAGGATTAAAATTTCCGAATTTCGTCTAAAATACTCCAAATTATATACACGTAGAAGAAAACGCGGTTAGGCAGGATTTATATATAGCCTTCGTAACATTATGAAGTTAATAGCTGTCGCAGTCAGCTGTACGAAATAGCCTATGCGATACCGGAAGCCTTGTTAATATATTTCATGTTAATCACGTTTTACGTACGTGTAGAGAATTGTAGCTTTAGGTTGTATCCAGCACATGGCAGAGTAGACAGAGGGAACCTAACGTTGAGATACTCCTCCCTATTCAGACACTCGTGCTCACTTTTCCGCCGAATTTTTAAAGCTGTTCTTGTTTAAATGAAAAAAAATAATATTTCCTTTCCTCGAGTGCGAATCAAACCGACAACCTTTCATGTTTATAGTCGTCCAATCATAAATGTTAAAAAACAATAAATAATGTGATAGATAATAAAATAAAAAAAATTACAAATTCATTTCACATATATGAGACTTAAGTGCATTTATTGCAGCGCAATTGCAAATAAAAAAAATATAGAGACGTAGTGACTACCACAAAATTAGACATAGAGAGTACTCACTCTTTGAAATGCATGTACATTTATATTCTAGATCTTAATTCCCCGGCTTTGATAGACAAAATCTCATCCTGTTTCCCGCACACAGCAGCGTCTCTGCAGGGGGAATGTTACAAATTTTCGCTATCCAAAGATAATTACTAAGAATTATCATTTGGTAAGAGAGAATGTTATTTGACATTGTTAAAATTACATTTCACACTTAAGAAAGAAAAATACTTTTTTATAAATGTATAAAAATTTTAAATATATTGGTAAGAACAGGTACTAAGATAAATGAAGTTAGCAAAATTTAACTACCCACACAATCTAGCACGTTTATACGAGTACATTTAGGTCATACTACAATTAATTTTGAAAATTTATTGCGACAAGTATGTATTTATGTCACGGCATTGCGTGTTTAACGAAACAATGGAAATTACGTCGTTTGTTTTTTAATAATTAGGTTAAAATTGTCACGTTGTCACGTTGAAAGTATTTTTTTGTCACGCTATAAAGAGCTGTTGGGTTTTGTTATTTGGAAAAAAAAATACTGACACGTCAAACATAAATAAATAAATTTTGTAAAATGTAATTAATGTAAATTTTGTATACGATACGTTTGACGGTTTGTTACGATATAGTCGTAAAGCGTATGAGTGGAGTATTATAGTAGACTACAATTAATATGGAAAGCGAAAATGCGCTAAGTTATCTATGTCTACAGTGCTATATGCAGGAAATAGGCCGTGGTGGTGCAGTAGGCAACGTCTGACTCTAAACTATCTATATCTATTTGAAATTAATGAATATATTTATATTAAATTATTTTAATTCTCTCGCTCGAGTACAAAAATTGCGGCGTTGAGTTCCGCCTAACACGCATTGTAACAAATTGGGCAAAGCAGTATCTTAATACTAGGTTCCCTTAGCAAACCCTGCAGCTTGCACGCTGTGTCCCGCATATGATAAAGGACGGTAGGCAGAGGTTATGTAAAATTGAGGTCAGTCGTGTCGCTCGTGTGACTCTTACGCGACAGATTGTGGTTTCGATTCTCTATTGAGGATGAAATCTTTTCTTTTTACCGCTCTGGTAACGAGGCAAAGAGCCAGCGTTAAGTTCTGTTCCACTCAACCCCAAGGCTTCCAGAATTCGACGAAATGCCTATACCGGTAGTGTCTTAATGGGAACAATGGGAAGAGTGTCTTAACACTAACTTAGCTCCTCTTGTTACTAACTAAGCTCTTGTTAACAGAGGGACGAAATGAAAATATTTCTCTTCACCAAGTTAGAATCGACCTCAGAACCTACCTATGCCACTGCGCCTCAGCGGCTTCCAAAAACCTTTTATGAAAATAATACACAATTTCAGTTAAAAAAAACCATTCGTTTAAAATATTTAATTACTATAGGGTTCATTTTATTTTCATATGTATTAAATAAATATTGTATCAGCTTAAAATTACACTTCATTTTGAACGGATATTTATTTTATGAAACAAATGTAGCAAAGCTTCATGAAAAATTTAAGCTTGATCATACGATCAATAAATACTTGTTTGTTGAAAAGTTCATTTCAAACTAAACTTATATCTATTTATTTGTACCTGTATTTTTAAGTGGATATTTTTTATTTCTCCTGCCAGACAAGGTAAGTAAGACAGTGCAAGGTACAGTTGTATAAATAAGCTATAGTTATTTAATAATTAAATAGTTAATTTAAATTAATATTAAATAGTAGTTACAGAACTTATTATATACAAGACTAATGGCAAAAATCTATTTACTTTCTAGATATATATTAGATAGTTCTTTGGTTTTTGCCATTAGTGTTATATTTATAATAAGTACAATACATAATATAATTTAATTATTTAGAAACAAGCCCTACGAACAATTTTCAGTAGTGACTATAATAGTGATTTACTTTAACACTTAAGTAAATATCTTTACTAATACAACCAAACTACACGCAATATTCCCTTAAAAATATTTTCATTTAAAAATGATAAATCCTTTTTTTAACTTTTTGGCTCTGTTTCCTACTTTTCGGCGAATTTTCGAGGCATTGCGTGTTGGGTGGCGGAACTCAACGCCTCAAAAATTAATTCTGTTCTAAACAATTAGCTGCTGCTACCTAAAGAGAATTAAGTTCGTCCTCATACTTCTTAGAGAATACTCCTTCTGGGTCGTATTTGTCCACGAGTTGCTTCCAGTAGTCCGGTTCGTTCCTTATTAAATGACGTATAACCCTTCGTACACTCTCTTTTTGTCCATCTGTGCAACCGTCGCAACCCTGTTGCAATGCTTCAGTTATGTGGGCTGAAATAAATTATATTTTATATATAAATGTGAGGTCATCTATTGCGCTTGTGACTATTGCGGGTTCCATTCCCACTCCGAGTAATTAACTATTCATATGCTCATGTCCCTCTAACACTAAAGCAAAACGCGGCGTTGATTTCCGCCATTCAACACGCAATGCTTTAAAAATTTGGCAGAAATTGGGGAACCTCCACTCTGTATTCCGCACAAATCTGAGTAGTCAGAAGGAACTTGGGAACCCAGCATTAAAATACTCTGAGATCTATACAAGCATTCAGTCGAATTCTAGACGAATTGGTTGTGAGTGACGGAACTCAAAGCCGCGCTTTGCCTCTTTATCAGAATGAAAAAATAAAATTATTTCATCTCCTCGAGTGAGAATCGAACAAAATTACACAGAATATACATTTTTTACGATATAAACAGCCATATATATTTATTAAGTAAGGAGATCAAGGTATATTGGATTGAATTTTAAATCGATATCTCAAAGCATTCCTGAGATAAAAGCTCAGTCATTGATCTTATAAAGGTTCCTTTTTACCTTAAAAGGTACGTAACTCTAAAAACATAGATTGTATTTTCTTATAACTTTACATCAGTTACACGATATTGCAGTATGAGAATAATCATTATTTAATATTATTTGTAATATCTACATCTAATAATAAGGAAAATAATACAAAATTGCTGTAATTATGTCGAGTATTGGTAAAGAAATTATTTTTATTTTTAGCTTTATATAACACTATCGTGAATTTGGAGATACGTGGAGTTTTTTCTATTATAAGTACTTTCGCATAAACAAAGAGCAAAGTTTTTTATATCTTCAAATAACGAGAAAGATCAAAGCAAGGAAGATCAAAGATCAAGAATCTTATTAGTAGATTTATTCCAAAAGCAAAATCTAAATTGTATGTCAAAATTTATCCTTATATGGCAAATAAACACGATAAACAATCATCGCGTTCGGTCAGATAAACGTCTATTGTACCGCGATGGCGTGCATGCTAAAAATAATAATAAATAAAATAATCCTTTAATGTGCGGGATACAGCGTGAATAGAAATAATATCTCTTTACGACGGTAGACAGTGTCTATTTTAGAGATATTGCTTATTCTGGCGGAAGAGCTGGTGGAACTGAATGCCGTTCTGTCTTGTTACTCGAGAGAAGAAATGGAAATATTTCATCCCTCAAACGGGAATCGAACCACAACCTTCGATTTTATAATCAGACCGCTGTACTATGATCGCCTCAATCAATTGATTCTTATTACAAAAATACTCACTTTTTAACTCTCTCCCTTCCGGCGTACATCTTCCCTTATCTAAAGTACACTTTATATACGCTTGAAGTAATCTCTTGTTTGTTAACACCTCGTCTATGTTGACGCTGTCCAACCTTTCCGAGTTTACTTGAGCCTCAGTTATTACGAGGCTTGCTACTAGCACAGCTGCAGCCAGTGGGAGTCGCATCCTGTTGAACATTTTATATCCTGGAAAATGAGAAAATTTTAGAAGTTATTACTGGTGGTGGATATTGCTGTCACTTATTTAAGGTATCCAAAGGTTACATAAAATAAATGTATATGTGTATTATATATACAAATATGAGGTCAATCGTGACGCAGGGGCACAAGGTTCGATCCCCACGAGGGAATAAAATGTATATATATATATATATTTTGGTTTATTTTTTCTCGATGAAGGAGAAATTTAGAAATAAGTAAAGTCGTGAAGAATGTCTTTATCTACAGATAAACCTAAACAAAAGTCTAAGAACTAAATAGGAAGTGCTTTAATTATTTAAGTACTGTAGCCGCAGTGCGTCATTCCAAGCTGCCGTCGCGAAGGTCAATTTTTCACTTAAATTTGACAGATGTTACACACATTTAAATACTTTTCGAACAAATTTATTTCATGGCATTGCGGCTTCGCCTGCTTATTCCAATGGGAATAACTAAGTGTATAGCATATGACATACTGAGAGCCCATTATACCTTAATGGTTTACCACTAGTTTTTCCTGAGATAAGTGCGTTCAACCAAACTATTTAAATTAAATTTAAATTTTAATATATTTTTTTAGAAAAAAATTTTTGAATTTGTATATGAAATGAACAGAATATGTAATTATTAATTATTTCCTTTTTGTTTCAGGTATGTTCTACTGGAAAAAATGTACATAGCAAAAAAAGACGGTAACGTATTTAGAAGTTATGAAAGGGTAAATATAACATTTACATATTATGTAAGTATAATGAAAGAGAGTTGTGGGTTCGAACTCATTTTAGGGTAAAAATTGTATATCAAATATTTTCTTTCACCCCTTCTTGATCACTCTACAACGCATCGTCTTTTTAAGTGAACTACTACTACTGCTTTCATATTTCACTCTCCGACTGGACTCTTCTAATGTCTAAACATTTTTTACACACACATAATAATAAATTATATTATAAACTATTAACTCACGTTATAACATGAATAAAAATCCTTTACTATTTTATAAGCACGAAGAGCACTTCCCAGAGCTAAGTTTGACTGTGCCTTTTCTTGGTCAGATTCTTTTTATATTTGTATTTAAAGAAGATTTATTCATAGATTTACATTTAATTGTGAAAATCACGCGACTCAGTTGTTTTCAGTTATTTGTCTGGTGTAATGAGGTTAGGTTTTTTTACACTTTTCTTTTTCTATAATCATTACTGACATTGGTGCTGATAGTTGATCTCAGAGACGTCAATTATGTTTTAACTAATATTTCTCCTATTGAAATATTTTCATTATAAATAATTCAATGTCATGTTAAAAGGTAAGGCCGAGAACACTGCTCCCAGTAATGGTATTATAATAAAATTTTAATATAATAGAAAATTAAGATGGATTCGATAAATAAATCATTTGTGGTTAATATAGCCAAAATAAAAGTAATATTTTTTTATAAGGTAACATGAAAAAAGACACAAACGGATATATTTCGGTTTGTTTTATTCTATTTCGGTTTATTATACATTTTCTTAGAATTCGTTAGGTGGAAAAAAACCAAAAAAAAATAAATTCTCCAAGATAGTTTTCTCATAAACTTTTTTGGAAAACAAAGAAATCTAATTAATATGAATCTACTTATTACGATCAAAAGATTGAACAGGATTTAATCACAGTACGTACATTTATACGTCCCCAAGGGTTTTTAGAACATTCAAGTAACTATTCTTTTACTTATCTTCATTCATCGCTTAGTAACCACTGATAGAAACGTAAATGGAGTGAAATTGGTGTAGATTGCAATATTTTAATCTTATGAGACCATCGTGGCTCAGCGGTATAACTTGTAACTGTAAGCGAGACGGTTGTAGGTTTTCATTTGAAGGAATTAATTAATTTGCACACTCTACTATATACGGGATAGAGCGTGAAGCTGAAACAATTAATTACATAAATAATTCCCGTTTATTGTTGAAGCAATATTTCTATACGATTTGCAATCCAGGTCAGCCAGAAGGATTAGAATAGATCCTCGGGGGCTTAATACAAATAAAGTCTCGAGAAAACTCTTAATAAAACATCCTATACCGTTAAGTATCTATAGACTGCAGAATATGGGAATCCTATTCACGGGAAAACTAATGGAAATTGGAAAAGTTTATTTACGGGATTTAGGTAATACTTATACGCTTATTTCAAATGTATGAACAAACATTTCTGTTGATATTTTTTTATAAAGAAGATTACTTCTTAATAAATATTTTTTATTAAGAAGTAATCTTCTTTAATATTTAATACTATATAATACTCTCTCAGGCTACTAGATCCTATTATATGTATTTATAATTTTTTAATATTATAATATCTTTTTGTTTATTTTTTATTATGTTTCTTTATTTTTAATTGCTTTAATTGTATCTACTCCAATATATAAATATTGTTTATAGGATTACTATTCTAAGATGGCGGCTGCTTCAAAATGGCAGATTTTATTTTAAAATACCCTTGTAAGATGTTCTTTTAAAATACCCATCTCATGAGTATAAAATTAAAGATTTATTAGCAGTAAATTTCTATTCTCAGTAATTTTTTTTTTAAATTTACGTAAATTAATAAATTTGTATAAAGATATGCCTTTAAAATTTGAAATTTTGAATTAACAATTCTTTGTTTTCGCTCATCTATAGGAGAGACTTGAAAGTTTAAAAATATTAATTACTACTTGTTCATAAGCCGAACTATGCTCGTTAGCGAGCTCGTATTTTACTTATCAATAATGTTCACGTTTGTAATATTTTATTAAATGAATTATGGTTATATATGGTTATATATGAACTTATATGATGCAAACATTTGGGTATAGCACAATTTGTCACAGCGTTTGGACTTATGCCAAAAGGCGATGTCCGAATCCTGGTGATTTTGTTGTTGTAAGTAAATGACAGTCACACGATTGGCCTCAAAATGAAAATTGTGTTTACATTATCGTAAAAAATATATTTTCTTCTATTTTTTTCCAATATAAATCCATAGTTTTACCTAAACAAACAATACAGCAACATATTTTTACTGTACACATTGTCTAGTGAATGTACTATATATAGGCTTGAACTCAAAGAAATCTAGTGGCGATCCCCGCACATGACAGGAGTGCCCTTGTTTCCGGATTTACGACAGTACGCTTTCAGAAGACCGTGTTGATATTATTTTTTGATAAGTTTTCTATTGATACTGGGTCTTTGGTTTGTTTGTAGTAGATAATATTTTTTTTTGCGTTCTTTTGTTTTTTGTATGTTGTGATCATGATGTAATAGTGCTAGTCGAGGCGCAGGGGCACAAGCATGCGACTGTAGACGCGACGGTTGTAGGCTCGATTCCCATTCGGGGTAAATATTTAGTAGTTGAGTTCCGTCACTTAACACGCAATGCCTCCACAATTGCGAAAAATGGGGAATGTAAGTATCTTTAATGAGAGCAGAGCGCTTATCATTAGATACCCCCCGTTGCCCAAAAAAATTTTAATATATTGTAATCTAAAGTAGTGTTAAAATTCATTTTTCTATTTTTTACCAGTAGAAGGAGATTTAGGAGTAATACCCAACCAACTAACCATAAGTTTAACTTGGTAGTAGCTGATAAATAGACGAAAATTTGATGTATCTGATAGACGAACTTCAAGAATTTCCAAGGTTTTATGTTCTCTAGAAAGTTAAGTTATTTCCGATTTAAGAAAAAAAAAAAAAAAACTATTTCTTCTTATTCATATTTTCATTTCTTCGCTCTGGTGTCGAGGCAAAGCGCGGCGTTGCAAAACATCCAATGTCTCTGAAATTCGGTGGAAAAAGGATAACGCAGTGTCTTAATTCTAAGTTCCCTCTGCCTACCCTGCTGTGTGCGTGATACAGCGTGAAGCTGACAAGAAAGAAGTCTTTGTCTAGGAAATTACTAAATGCGGGACATTTAAGTCATTTAAACAAAAAAAAACATTTTAATCTAACAAATTTGTACCGCTCTCGTCCCACAGGAAGCAAGTTTGTTACAAGAATAAGGATTCATTTCGTTAATTATACTTTATGGTGATTACAAATATTTATAAGGGAAGTGAAGTACGACTAGAAGTGATATTTATTTATCAACATTTCGCCAGAGACGGAGAATTATCTTTGAATTTTTTTTTGTTTGCTAAAATCGAATAGAGAGTGTACTTGTATTTCTCCGAAAGAACCTAGTGTTGACCCACTACGATCTCCGTTTTTCCCGCATTTTATCTCGAATTACGTATTAAGCAGCAGAACCCAACACCGCAAAATTTATATTGTATTCGTAGAAACTTCTACTTACTAATATTGAAATTCATTTTTTAAATTCTTGTACGAAATTTTCGTAATCTACAGTGAACCAATTTCATAGAATAGTAACATTGTCATTTATTACTTTTAAGCTCGTAAAAGTTTACCGTGACTGCAATCATATTTACAAAGGAACTAAAAGTAGCAAAATTAGTTTTTTTTATTTCCCTCTGTATCTCGCACATAGTAGAGTATGTCCTATATGCATATATGGCCTATATAGGCAGCGTTGCATTGAAGGTAAAAAATATATATTAAATTTGTTATTATTTCATTCTAAATATATAATATACTAATATTATAAGTATGTAACATTTCATGGATAATTTAATAACCTTATACTGCTTGTGTAATACAACTTGAATCTTGTTGAACAATCAAGTATGAAGTTTGTAATGAGTACTTCTGCTTTAACTTAGAATGTCATTTGATAAACTTACAAAGAGGTACTATTTGGTTTATGACTTTGCATAAATTAATTTAAGTTCTTTATTTGTTGCGAAAACTAAAATGTAAACAAAAGTCAGCTTCACTCTGTATTCTGCACATAGCAGGGTAGGCAGGGGAAACCTGATGATATCTAGAAAATTTTCAGAATAATATCACGAACATCAGAGGCCGTCGTGGCGCAGTGGCACAAGGTTGCCGCCCATAGACGCGACGGTTGTAGGTTCGATAACCACTCGAGGAAGTGAAATATTTCTTTACGTTTACATTTCCATTTTTCTTCGCTCTGGTGTCGAGGCAAAGCGCGGCGGTGAGTTCTGCCACTCAACACGCAATGCCTCCAGAATTCGGCAGGAAATGGAGAACGGAGAGTCTTAACACCGAGATTCCCTCTGCCTCCCCTGCTGTGTGCGGGATACAGCATGAAGCTGAAAAAAAAATATCACGAATATGAATCTCAAATATTCCAAGCAAAGGATAACAATAAATATCTTTCAACAAACCACTTATTGAAAGATAAAAGGAAAATTCAATTCACGTCCATTCACCGCGAGTGCTAGTATTGTATTCATTGATAGTAATTATTAACTAATTATAGCCATTCGATCTCAATATTTCAATGCCGTTTTCTTGTTTTATATTCTTGTTTGATTACTTTAGATTTAGATATATATATATATTTCTATTTAGATGATTTTCTTTTCTATTAATTTAGAGGCCGTCGTGGCGCAGGAGTACAAGAAAACGGAGGTTGTCGGTTCGATCCCCACTCGAAGGAATAGATTATTATTTATTTATATTTTTATTTATTCGCTCTGGTGTTGCAAGTGTGTAGTTGATCGCGGCATTCAGTTCCGCCACTCAACACGCAATGCCTCTAGAATTCGCGAGAAATGGAGAACGGAGTATCTTAACACTAGGTTTGCTTGCCTACCATGCTGTGTGCGGGATACAGCGTGAAGCTGATCATCTTAACTAACTAAAGAAAATACAGGATTATATATATATATATTACACATATCAAGTGTAACTATAGTATTGTATAATTTTCTCCAACAAATTAAGTGGAACTCGTAACTGTGATCAAGAATAATGTATTCTATTCTAGTAATGTGTTCCATTATTAATGCTAAATGGAACAATTAGTTCTAAACACGTGTAATCCCTCATACATATATTACTACGTCGATTGTACGTATAATCGTGTCGTCATTGAAGTTAGATATGTGGATAAATAAAATAATATTAACATTGTATGCCTTGAAAGTACTTAAAATCTAATGAAGAGGATTTCGAATCTTACATGAAATATTTTTTTGAGAAATTCAAGTTGTTAAGTATATGTATAGTCTAGTCTATTATAAGAGTAGAACAACAATTTCTCGCGACGTATACCTTCATTTTTCATTTTTTTTAATTTTTCTCGTGTTATTTAAACATGAGTGATTTTAGTCTTGTATCCTTGTATTGTAGAGTGTTTATGATGAAGCTAATAATTCTTAACATAATTCCCGATCGAGGATCGAGGACCTCCCCGTGGCGAAGCGCCACAGCTTCTGGCGTTAAAAGTGACTTGTGGATTCGAATCCCAATCGAGGTAACAATTTTTTTTTGTTTCATTTGTCTGGTAAGAACACAAAGAGAAGTATTTATTTCCGCCACTAAACACGCACGTCCTGAAAATTGGTTTGAATGTGGTGAACAGATTGTCGTAACACTAGGTCCCCCTGCCTTCCCCCTATATACGGGATACAGCGTGAAGCTATAGTATAAATTTAACCTTAGTATTCCTATGCTTATCTCTGTAAGTCCAGGAATTGGTAGTTTATTTTAAAAATTAAAACACTTATGACTGGTCATTTAAGTGAAATGTCCGCATAAAAGCTCAAGCCTTCGCAAGTAGTACTTGAAGTAATTAACACATTACGACGTATGCTCTACTCTACATGCTGCTTATTTTCATTAAAAAAATGCATTAATTTTTCCGCTTTTTTTGAAGAGGGCAGAGAAAATTGAATGATCAGAAACTCTAAATCTGTATTTATCCATATAGATGTATTGCAAGTTACCTGGTGGATCTTAACGCTTATTATAACTACATAAATATAAATTCGGAGAAAATGGGGAACCGAGTGTCTTCACACCGAGGTTCTCTCTGCCTACCCCGCTGTGTGCGGGATACAGCATGAAGTTGAAAAAAAAAATATATAAATTTCGAATTGTATAGGATTCAAAGTTTTGCAGCAGCAACTCAGCTTTAGTCAAATATAAAACAGTGTATAACATAAAAAACACAATAAACCTAGGACGTTCTAATTAATGCTCAAAAGTACCTTAAAGACCGGCAGCGCACCTGTAGCTTCTCAGGTGTTACACGGGGTCGTGGGCGGCGGTGATCACTTGCCACCATGTGACCTAAGCTCGTTTCTCCTTTTCAATCTAGAAGACTCTTATCGTGTCTTATCTATGCTACTTATAATTATACAATACGTATTTATCGGACTTTAGAAACATTATATTAACTTTTAGGTTTACGTCATGTTTTGCCCATAAAATTTCTTGTGTACAATAACTTAAAGGATTAATGACATGGAAATTGTAGCTTTCATTTATTATAAAATAAAAAGTGCTTACGCTTACGTGGTTATTGCAAGTAAACATACATTTATAAGTATACGAGTAATTTTTTTACTACCAACGTGCTTCATAATGGTGAATTAGACGTGTAAAAACGAAAAAATATCTATGTATTTGTACTGTTTTAAAGTCTGTTGAACTCAATCTGGACATTTTAGGGTAGGCTGAGGGAACCTAGTGTTAAGACACTCCGTTCTCCTTTTTCTCCATTAAATGCTTCATTACCTTGAGTGCGAATCGAAGCCACAACCAGTCGTATTTACATTCACATGCTTGTGCTTCTGTGCCACGACTGGTCTCAATATATATAATTAATTAAAAATAAATAATTTAAAAAACTCGCAGCAGACATTATCAATACAATTTATAGCGTCCAAAGCGTCCCTATAACGTGCAGAGAAACAATTCGCATCAAGTATATTGCTGTGATCCAAACCCATTTGCATTAGTATGACAAACGAGCGCCACGCAACTAGGTCAGGACCAGAGGTACAGATAGCTGGAAGCGTTCCAGCTATTATAATTATAAGGAAAAATTTTATATTAAACTGTGAAAGATTTAAATGAATTTTTTTATTACATAAATGTTTTTACAGATAATTGTTTAGAAAATTTTAATAACAGTATTGTAATAATAATAAAAATTCTTTATTGCATACACAGTTTATAAATTATAAGCACAAAAAAGAAAAGAAAAGAAATGACAATATATTTGTATAAATATAACTGCAGAGTGCAAAAGCGACCTTATCACTATTAGTGATTTCTTACAGGTAGGTAACCTTAGGCGTACACATTTACAAATAATAATATAGGGACCGTGTAGTGCATAAATGAAAATAATAATAAATATAAATCATTATAAATGTGATATAATTTACATATAATACATATATAATAGACATAATATATATAAACTAATTTATATTGTATTCTACGTATTGTATTTTGTAATTGAAAATCGTATTACTGTTTTGTCTGCCACAAAGGAGCACTTGACACTTGAACTGTGTGATGACTCAAATACAATACAAAATTGATACTTACTAAGTGTATCGATTTTATATTAGCTACGCTACGTAGGTACTTACATACGTAACGTAAGAGTATTTATTTATATATATATATATATATATATATATAGTCTTCGCGTACTTTGGAAAATAGCTGATGTATATTAGGTAAATCCTCAGGAAATATTTTAATGTCTTAATGTGTCATCAGGTATAATACAGTAACACAAACAATACAATTTTCCTCAGTATCGTAGTGTCAGTTTTAAAGGACCATTTGTCATAACTGGAGAGACATGAGGGTAGGTATCAGAACTGCTTATTGTTCGGGCCTAGGCCCTGAAGTAGTCAGAAGTAGACTGAAGTAGTGCTAATAAAATAATGATCCTTATGTTCACTGGTACTTACATTTTATTATAGTTACTAATAAAATAAAAACAAGCTGCAATTGTGACATCCTTTTGTAAAAAAATATCTAGCCTTGACTAAAACATAGATTTTTTTTAATAATTATAATTTTAGCTTATATCTAACAAGACCGTTTGGGCGGAGGAGTGTATTACAACTGTAAACATGATATTGTAGGATCGATTCTGACACGATAAGATAATGTATAGTGTTGAATTCTGCCACTCAAAATAATATGCCTCGAAAATAGGTCGAAAAATGGACAACTGAGTGTCTTAACACTATGTTCCCTTCTCTTGCTATATGCGGGATACAAATTAATGTATCTAGGTGTATCTATATAAGCCGCAGGTGCGATACGCCGCAATACGTCCCCGCTGTTTTGTCAGTTACTTAGTAGATTACATTTATATGCTTATGTTGGTTTTATAAACATTTAACTATTATTAAACCTATATTTGCAATTTGTAGAAGGCTTAATTAGAGTTATAATTGAAATGTGATTAAGATATTTATTTAGTCGTGGTACAGTGGCACAAGAGTGCCACCCGTAAACGCGACGGTTGTGGGTTCGATTCCCACTCGAGGAAGTCAAATATTCCGTTAACGTTTATATTTCTATTTTTCTTCGCTCTGGCGTCGAGGCAACGCGGCGTTGAGTTTTGCCTGTGTAACATAACATAAATTTAAGGCGCTACACATAGACAAAAAACGTATTGAGTTGTCCGAGCAGGCGAAGCTGCACGTTAAATACTGGAACTAATTTTATTTGTAACTAAACCTTATTATTTATTTTTCTATATTTTTAAAGTGTTATTCTACACTCAAAAAAGAAAAAATACTATTTGGAAAACATAGGAAATGATCTTAATCTGTTCATACCGTATGTACTGTGTATGGAGCAATCAAAACAGGTTCCTTGAGACCAATCCAATAACCCCGAGATTTATAGAAGGTCCCCAATATCTCTTGTGATCTAATTTTCAGCTTCGTCGCTTTCCACAGACTCTCATGTGTCACTCACACTCAATTAAATTATATGCATATGATATAACGTCGATGCTCCGACCCTTTCACGGCTTAGTGGATGCTAGGTTCAAAAGGCATTATAGAATGTAGTTATTTATGTTTTATATAATGTATATTATATATATATGTAAATTGTCTTCAAGAATTCAAGGAAATATAGTTGTTGATCTAAATTATAGTGCCGTAGAGACCGCTGTCGTACAAGGATGGGACTGCAACGCGATAGTTTTGGATTCGATTCCCACTCGAGGGAATATAATTCATTCCCTTGTCAATATTAAAATTTCTTCGCTCTCGCACCAAGGCAAAGCCCGACGTCGATTTCCGCCACTCGAAAAATTCGACAAAAAGTGGGGAACGAAGTGTCTTACCACTATTTTCTCGCTGCCTACCCTGCTGTGTGCGGGATACATCGTAAACTTGCTTTTAATGTTTCACGTTTAAATCATCCACTTTACGAAACATAATTGGATTAGAGGTTTAAATTAATACCGGAAGTGGCAGCTGCCGCTTGAACTACACAATTATTTATTTATTAATCTGAATTACTTTCGAGTTCTAATAACATTATGACTTTACATATTAATTTGTCAATTAACAACTAAAATTTGATCTAATTCAATAATTTTTTTGATCCATTCGCTTGTATGAGGTCCATATAGGGTTTCACTATTAAATCTGCACGTTTTTTGGAAATTCCTACCCCTTATAATCAGTTGAGCCCAAATTTTACCGATCTTTAAGAAAAACCTTAATAATGGTTATCTGAAACTTAGACAATTCTGTTAATTTAGCATACATTTAATTATAAATATATTATGTATAATATATATATATATATATATATATATATATATATATATATATATATATATATATGCGTTTTTATGTATCTCTAATTATTGTATATAATTAGAGATAATATAAGGCTTTATTGTATTTGTTGAGTTAAAAAATTAAGAAATACAATAAAGCCTTACAATAGAATATGACTTAAAATCTTATGAAAAATGAGCAACAATGAATATAAAAAAAATCTGACCCAAAAGTATTGTTTTTTAACATAACAGAATATAGGTACAGAACGAGTCCTAAATTGAATTTCCTCCACAGGGACTCGCTCGGACTTCAATTGTTTACCGAGGTTGTCGACTCAGCCTGCGGACGGACGTCTTATTTGTGCTTACCGCGGCTCTCTGTTTACCATTAATTTGTAAAATAATAATATCTTTTTTTATTATATATCTTACCTTAAGTCAGGTGCCTTATGTATAAATGTATTTTAACGCTAAATCACTCATAACTAAATAACAGGGAATGTTGAAACAGAGTGTTAAAACACTCTTCATCTGCTCAATTTTTGACACATTGTGTGCTAACTCAAAACATTTTGCTTACTAGAACGATGAAATGTAAATAATTAATTCCCTAAGTGAAATTGAACCTGCATCCGTCGCGGTTATAGCCAGACTTCGTGGCGGAGGCTCCCACGCACTCGTATCGTCGTCGTCATCAGAATATTTTTTTTTAATAAATATTATAACAATTGGGTCTCCATGAATATAGCTTGTAAGTCTATACTTACGAGCTATATTGATTTTTAAGTAAATTCAAGTTGGAAATTGTTCGACTTTAGTTTGACAGCTTTAAGAAGGCTTCATTCAGCAAGTGTCGGTATTATGAAATCAGAAATGTGAACTTTGTTTTGCTTGGTTCTATATTAGTAAACTAGGTTGGCAAATGTTACTCTATCTCTATTGGAACTGTCTCCAAATAAACTTTTTTTGTAATAAAAAAGTGAAACGGCAAAAAATTGTAAAGCAATAAAATCGAAACCTTTTTAAATTAAGGTAACTCCGTGATTTTCGTGTGATCACGAGGGTGTGAATATATATTCAATGTTAAATATTTCATTTTCTCAAATTGGAATCGAACGCAGAACCAGTCACAATATTACAAAATTGTATTAAAGAACCGCTACACCTCGTTCGTGCAGAACGTCTGCCTCTAGCAATTAATTTTCCAATCACCCCCAAAGAAATACGTTTTAACTTCGTTACTGACTAATTTTATATTATAATTGGTTATTGTTAAAGAAACTAATTTATTAAGGAAACTATTTCAATTCAGTGACAAAGCGCGTCATTGATTTCTGTCGCTCAGCACGCAATGCCTAGAGAATATGGCGGAGAGTGGGGGCCGGAAGTGTTACAAGGTGTCTTAATACTATGTTCCCAAGTTCCGCTTGTCCTGCTACGTGCGGGATACAGCGTGAAGCTAAAACAGCTTTATCATGCACATAGGAGGGTAGGCAGAAAAACCCAGTTTCAAGACACTCTCTTCTCCACTTTCGGCACGAATCCTAATATTGCGTTTTGAGTAATGCAACTTAACGCCATTGGACACAATTAATACTTATACTTGAACTATAGATATTACGACCGGGATTCGAATCTTTAACCATAAGATAAAGTCATAGGCGCTCTAATCCCGCTACCAAGTCGGTTATTAAATAATGTTACCACGTGCATCGCTCGTGTTTGTGTTACAAAGGGCATGGTATTTCTGTAACCTTTGGCTTTTGTAGTTTAATTTCACTTTGACGTGGAAAGCTCTACTTCTTCTTGGCATTCAAATAAAATTTGAATTTTATATTAGGAAAAAAAGAAAAACAAATGTAGCTTACTTTTTTTCAAATAAGCATATTAATTGTAGCTTAAAGAAAAACAAATTTGAGCTATCGCGGCTTAGTGTCGGACTGTAGGCGCGACAACTGTCGGTTCAAATATCACTCTAAAGAATGAATTTTATTTTCATTTTACAAAATAAATTTTCAAAAAATTTTATTAAAACGGTTGTTCTTAGTAATTCCAAAGAGCAATAATTTTATTTTTTGGAAATTTTCACCTTCGATACTTTACCTGGAGATCATCGCTATTATGATACTATAAGTCAAGCTCGGTCGGATAATATTTCATGATTATATTTTAGAAAGGAATGAATACATCGGTGGATGACTGGTTTGATGTTCTAGTCGACACGCCATAATAAATATTTTCCTCCGTTTTCACTCTTTATCCCGCATATAGCAGTGTTGTCGAGAAAAATTCGAATTTCTGGAATTTGCTTCTTCTCAATACTGCGATTTATTATCAACAATCCCATACAGGCAGACGCTGTTCCACTACGTTACAATTGAATCTTTATTGAATTATTATCTTCAATTTCTACATCATTATCGTATTAAAACAGTTTATGTTCGATAATACTGTTACATGTATGTATTATCGGAAAACGAGACCTGAAGTTTACAAAACATGTAATTATATTTTAATATTAATTTCCGAGTGAAAATTACACTTTATCGAATATTATGCTTAATTATGCTTGTCGTGCTGTGGCTGCATAATTAAAATTTACTTACCAATAATAAATACTCAAGTAAATATATTAAGGTTGTGTCAGCTCAGTTGCGAATCGTGTGATTGTATTATAGTCAATCAAAAATCAAATCAGCTTCACGTTGTATCTCACACACAGCAGAGTGAACATTGGGAATAAAGACACTCTTTTTTCCCACTTTCCGCCGAATACTGAAAGCATTGCATGCTGAATGGCGACGACGCTGCTCTTTTTTTACAAGATTTTCTCTCCACCAGAGCAAAGAAATGGAAATAAAAAATTAAATAAATATTTCACTACCCCGCATGGGGATTGAACCCACAACCAGTTTCGTTTACAGTCACACTTTTACCACAACTGGCCTCGTTACTAATGTTAATTTAATTTATTATGACATTTGGAACGTACTGGCAAGTACAGCACAATTCACTTCGCCAATGTCACGTTGTACGGAGAACACACGGAATAGATTGATTGGTAGAAATATATAAATGTCACTTACTAGTGTTACTTTCTGTTTGTTAAACTTGATTACTGACGATATATCGAAAGTACTGCTGGTCCGAGGTTTCCGAAACATCATTATAAGTTACTATATAAGTTATTGAATAGGATATAACTATTAAAGATTTCCAGGCTAAATGAACACTGATGCCAGATGTGGAGACGAGGCACAAGCGTGTGACTGTAAAACTGACTGTAGAAAGTGCAGAGTGGGGTGTCTTTACATTAGACTCTCCGTCTACATGCGGGATATAGCGTGAAGCTGAAAAAAAAATACTAAGATGAAATGATAAATTATCTACATACGTACATATATATATATATATATATATATATATATATATATATATATATATATCAAGTCTTTGTAAAATTGATACAAGAAAATTTGTCGCTCCTTCCAATTGTAAGCGGGAAAGTCTCAGGAAATACCGCAAACTTCGTTTGAGAGTTGGGGAATTAGGCTGGAGATTTGGGATTTGGTGAACAAATCTTTTCCACGTCGATTATTGTCCTGACTAATGTAAATGTCATTTATAGTTTTAGTAAAAAGGGAACTTAAACGAAAAATCTGATGATATTAAAAAAACATTATTTTTTGTGCCATTTTTAGAGTGAAATAAAATTATATATATATATATATATATATATACATGAAAAGCATAGTAAATTTAGTCTTAAGACACTCCGTTTCCCATCTTCTGACCAGTGTTCGAGATAATGTGAATTTTGTGGCGAATTTCAATGCACCACCGAGTGAGAATTAAACCCACAATCGTCGCTGTTACAATCAGATCAATATACGAGTACCGCGGCTGCTGCGCTACGACGGGTTAACGTATTTCATGTTTAATCAAATTTATATATAATATATATTTAATAAGTAGATCATAATATTTATAAATATCGTCTTAAAATTTAAAACAAGTGACTAGAAGTTATGGAAATGCCGGCTGTTAGACATTAAACATATGTATAACTATGTATGTAGTAGTAAACTTTATACTTATGACATTTAATCATAACAGACGTCGGCCTTGTATAATGTTATAAGTTTAGTATACGCTATAAAACATAATTTAAGTGGAATTGAATAATTAAAAGAAATGAAATTGGTATTTATTTTTAGATGTACCAACAAATCAGACACAGCGGCGTTGAGTTCCGCCACTCAACACGCATTACCGCAGACTTCATATTTTCCTGTGGTTAGGAAAGAATTGAATATTTTCCCAGTAACGTAGCAGTAATTGTATAAGTTTTTATCTTAATCTATCCAGTAGTTGTGCATAGTAGCTTTTATGTAAAAAAGAAATTAGCTGTACATTATCTTTGTAACATAATAATTTATAGATTTTTTTTTATTTTTGCCTCAACACCAGAGCGAAGAAATGAAAATATACATCTAAATAATTGTTTGATTTCCTCGAGTGGAGATCGAATCCACTACCAGTCGTTTTTACAGTCACACTTCTGCGCCACGGCTGGCCAAATGTAGGGAAATAATTATTTTGGGTAAATTTAAAATGTAACGTTTTATTGCCGCTATTATTTTATTATTATTTTTTATTACGAACCACCTTGGGCAAAATATGAAACGTACTCTCCATTAAAAATCGCACGTTGCTTAAACATGCAGATTCATCCCGACGAGCGCGCTCTGTGAAGTACTTGCGAATGGTAACTGCCTATTTTTTATTTACGTTTACATTCATTATATTTCACAGCTGTCTGAAATATATGTTAATTATGTTTTCTTTTTTTTTAGCTTCATGCTTTTTTAAGTTTTTTTCCTGCCTCATCTGCTAGGATATACCTAGCAGATTAGGTTCCGGTTATTTCTTGAGCCTGCGTTTTGAATGGCGGAACTTAACGCTGGGCTTTGCCTGTACAGGGTAGAGAGGACAGTTTCTCGAGTGGAATCGCACGCTTCTGTGAGGTGTGTGATTAAGACCATCAATCAATCTTAAAGATAGATAGATAAAAGATAAAGAAAATAAAAAGAACAAAAGCAATTATTGTTCAACGTGCAAATGATATTACCTCTAATCCCCAATTGACGCTTTATTTTTTTTTCTATTGAATAGTTATTTCAATATACTTCTGTGGGAGCACAGTTAAAAATTTAACTAAAAATAACAAGCAAATATAGTTCAGTGAGTATGAAAATGACAATGTGTTAATATATCCAAGATCTAAATAATTTAGAACTACTTGCTGAAAATCTCAGCAAATCTCAAAATATGAATTTCAAGCTTATGACAGTCGTTATAAGGTATTGTTTAACTTACCACAATTATAATATGAAAACGTTAAAGGTCTTAACTATGACAAGGGTTTTGCATTTTGTATTACAATGCAGACGCATGTATAGAGAGATCCATGTGCCTCGGATCTCTTGTTTTAATTAACATAATTAGTCATTAATGACATAGTTATATGTGAATATCATTGAGAAATAGTGTATCTTTTGTTTTCTGTGTGTTGTATTTGAAATGGAAGATAAAATATAATTTACCCTATTGATCATTTTAACATTTTATAAAGTGATTTTTTTTACTTTTAATATAACTCTTGTACATAGACAATATAATTTTTTTTGTTTAAAAATTGTATATAATTTTTTTTTACCTTCACCCTATGTATCCCTCACTTATAAGTGTTCCGTATTTCCCTCGGAATCTGAGAACCTACCGCTGTGATATTCCGTTACCAATACACTTCGTTCCCTTTAAGACACTTCCGTTCCCCACATTCCATCGAATTCTGGAGGATTTGTGCATTGAGTGAAGGAACTCGACGTCGCATATTGCTTGATAGATTTGCTCTGTCAGAAATTTCATTTCCTGGTGTGGGAATCAAATCCACAACCTATCGAGGTTATATTCGCTTGTGCCCTTGCATCACACTTTACACATGTTTATATATTACTCGAAATAAGAAAAATACACACAGTATTCTCTAGAACTATGGATTTTGATTAAAAAATGATTTTGGGCTGTCCATAAATGCCCCTAGCGTTATATAACTTTGGCTGAGAAGAACACTTTGATGTGATGACCTTTTCCAGCTATATTTAACGACTTTTAAAGTATGTACATTTGATTCTAAGTATAAAGTTTATTTGTTGATTTGGAAAAAACGTATATTTTTCTTAAGATTTTAGGCTTTGTAATATTTAATCAATACGTGTGATAGACGGAGAGATTAGTGTCGTTACGATCCCCATTTTTTAATAAAATAAATGTGTGGTAACTACATGCTATTTATTCCTTTCAACTATGATTGTATCGACAGTTGTACTCTACACCTTCATTGCCGTTTGACTGTATTGCGACGGTTGTTCGATCCCCTCGTGAGGGAATGGATTATTATTTATTAATATTTTCATATATTTGATCTGGTACAAAGTTCTAACTTGCATAATTTGAGATAAAGCGTATAGTATAAGAAATATATTTATTTTGTTATTTCATGCTGTATATTACATTAGATGTGTAATTAAACTTGGTGTAAAATATTTAGCCTATATACATACTTTCATTCAAATATATTCTCAACCTGTACCTCTGGTCTAGTCCAATAGATGTCTTAAGAACACTTACCATGAGGAATATTAGAAATAACTAGAATGGTTTACCGTAGCACCCAATGCTACGTCACGTAGTGCTGCGGTCTACGTGTGCTACGTAACGAGCCAAGTATCGTCATATTATAACTATTAGCGAGTGTATTGAATGTTAAGTATTGTTGGTGTTCACATGAAATAATCACTTTTACTAGGGCTATATTTAGTGGGTGTTTTATTATTTATTTATTTAGAGGAGGATAAGAAATATAAGTCATTCCTCCGAGCAGGATTGAACCCACGACCAGCCGTGCTTACGCTGTTACATTCTTAATAACTAACCTGAATAAATTTTCTGCTCGATGTACTTTTTTATTCTCTAAAATTTCTATTATTATTCTCTAAAATTAATTAATATCATAATTTTTTTTTTAAATATTTTCAGTTTTCGGCACAAACATGTTCAAATATTTCAATCCCGTTCTTAATTAAGCTCTTAGATAAAAAACAAATTTATTTCAACAAAGATACCTTGAAAATATTAATTAAATACAAAATATTTAACAAACTCTCGAAACTTCGCCCAAAGCTAATGAAATTTCTATTTGTATATTTACCGTTAAACTTTTCTAATTTTCTTTCTCTTTGCTTATTATATAAAATCGATTTGATGAAAATATTTTCGGTAATCTCGAGTTATATATAACTTGAGATTACCGAAAATATTTTCATACAATCATTATATTTCATGATTGTAAATTTTGTATCTTATATATCGTTTAGATCTATATCCCAAACACCATTAAAAATTCTGTGACTCGTGATGTGTCTAGTGGTTAGAACCGTTTACAGTTATATACACCAGAGTTCCAGGGCATAAAATAGCACCACACACTCGTATGAGACGGGCGGGCACGACTGCATACACCGGGAGCTGGGACATCATACAAGAATAGCTCACGTACCGCGGCCGTACTGCGACCCTCCACGTCAGCCTCCGCGACGTCAAGCGACATACAATATTGTAATATTGGTCAAAGATCATTTTGATCCACAATATGCCCTGTCCACAATGTCGCCCTGCACATATATTGCCTTTACAAAAAATTCGGTTCTAAAAATCATACCATTACAGGCTTTGAATTATTATATTATATATTTGGTACTAAGTATTTATGTGCTTGACAGCTTGACTCGACCACTGCCTTCGGTCGGCTACCCACTATATATACAAAACTAGACGACGTCGGCGGCTTCGCCCGCTTGATCTATTCGAATATTTATTGTGTATGTCTATGAAATTATTTTCAGTTAATTCCAAACGTCCAAAGCGCAATCAATAAACGTTATCGATTTAATAATATCGTCAAATACTGTTGGTCATTTCACACAAAGTTCGTGAAATGGTCGAAATTGTGAACTGTCAATTTTACGAAGTGACCACGATATACAACCATGCATATATTATTGAATATTTTCAAGTATAAATATATTTCATGAAAACCAAACCGAAACCATTTATTAGCTATTCTGCAATTTATTGTCACTTTTGGCGTCGTGCCGAGGAAATATTACGTCCTTATCGTATCTATATATTCGTATATAGTTAGACCTATGAAGGCTATTTCAATGGAAACTACATCTGCCAGTGCCAAGTTTGTTTAATATCCCTTAATACATATAAGAACTTTATTTTATTTCCGTTTTGGGATGATCAAGGCATATTTTTAGAGGCCAGTCGTAGTGCAGTCACATTTCCATTTCCATTTCTTCGCTCTGGTGTCTAGGCAAAACGCGGCGTTGAGTTCCGCCACTAAACACGCGGTGCTTCTTGAAGTCGGAGGAATGTAGGGAACGGAGTATCTTAAGACTAGGCTCCCTCTGCCTATCCAGCTGTGTGCGGGATACAGCGTGAAGCTGAAGAATATATTATAAGAAACTAAATTAATTAAATATATTTACTCCTATGTAATAATTACCTAATTAATTTTATATAGACCAAGGCATTGCGTGAACCAACGTACTTCTGCTTATTGAACTTTAAGCTTAAATTAAAACAAACATATGTAATATACTTATGTATGAATAAATCTACTTTTGTATGAATAAATCTAAATTTGGAAACACAGATTCCCTAAAGAACCAAAGTAGCGTACCCAACACTTGTATAATCAAGAGAAACTTTCTCTACACATTCGCTTACAAGACGGCCAAGTAAGTAGTGCGCCTGTGATACGGTGGTGAGCTTTAATTCTAGATTAGCTAAGCAATTTACTTCCAATTTACTTAGGCCAAGTCTTAACTTATAGAGTCTAAACTCTATTTTCCTGTTTTTTTATTTTTGCAAATATTAAAATTGTTACAAAAATATTTTTCAGTATTTAATTAAATTATTTTTATTGCTTCACTATGTATATAGAAAAGAGAAGATAGTGTCAACTTAGTGTACATTCTCCACTTAACATACTAATTCAAGACATTGAGTATTTTTGAGTATTTTAATTTAATTTTTGCAGCACACTACAACCCTATTTCAACTCTATAAAAATGTCACAACGTATCCCACTGCGGCCGTTTACGGGTATTCTAAGAGAGGATATATATTTTGTTTATATTTTTGTCCAAAAATGTTATTCTCATATTTTTTATATACTATTATATTATTTATTGAAGTATGTAAAAATGTGTTTGATTTTAAATAAAAAAAAATATTTTTATTCCTTACTTATGAGAACGTCGTGGTGCGATTGGACTGTATAAACGCGACGTTTATGGGTTTTATCTTCACATTAGGAAAATTATTATATTATATGTAATTACTTTTATTTTTTTACCTTTAGTATATGGAGTGTGGAAGGTGCAGAATGTATATATAATTTATTTATGTTGTCAAACATATTGTATATATGAACATATTGAAAATATTATATATATGCATAATATAATTTTTATACCCTTGTTACAGAAAACCACACGCAGTTGGATCGAGAGCACCTTCCAGAAACGAGATTGTAAATGCTTTGTACCCAGCGCCAAAGACGAGCATGTGTAAGTTCCTTCACTAAAATTCATTATTTATTCAAAATACGAAGGGTTTTTTTAGCTTAATGCTATATCCTGTCTGGAGCAGGGTAGGCAGTGGCAGCCTAGTGTTATGATACTCCTGTTCCCACTTTTCGCCGAAATTTGGAGGCATTGCGTGTTGAGTGACGGAACTCGACGCCGCGCCTTTGTCTCGATGGTTATAGAAATACTACTAAAATCTTATTAGGATGTTTTTAAAAAATATATAAGTTTCATATTACGTCCATCGCGACCTGGTCCTACAGCTAAATTGGCTATAACGCTTGGACGGTTTTCAAAAGGTGTGGGTTCGAGTCCTTCGTTCAAATTTTTACATATTTCTTACTTTACAATATTTTTACTATGCAATTTTTACTAAAAAAAATTAACAAACAAGAAGATGCCTACATTTTCTGTACAGTTCTGTAGAGTGTTCGCAAGGACATAAAAAAAGGCACAGTTATTAAGTAAAGTAATTTAACGTAAAGCTTTCACCCTACACAATTAATTTAATCACAGCTCCATAACAATATTAGCCACAGTCTCTGTCCAGAAAGGTCATGCAAAATTGATAACTTCATTAAAAGTTTGGTCGACACATCTGTTAATTAGGGAAGTAAATAATATTAATAATATTTGTGGCCATATCGTTTGTGAAAACTCATTTATTTCTCAGCAAATTTTTGAGATATTATATGTTGAATGGTGGTACTCAATGCCGTGCCTGTCTTGTTACCAGAGCGAGTAAATTGAAACATTAAATAATTTCTCCTCCGAATGAGAATCGAATCTACAAACGCCGCCTGGACAAACACACAATGTGCCACTGCGCCACCACGGCTACGACTACGATTTTAAATTAGACAAATTGTATGTCGAAGATATACTTCAAACTAATAGTTCCTGAGATTAGCAGGTTCAATCAAACTTTTCAGCTTTATAATATTAATAAAAAGAGCTTCTAAAAGCTAGCTAGACATATTTTGAACAAATACAGAGGGTAGAATTCTGTTTTAAAACATGCTAATGTTAGTTCACCAACTCCGCCACTAAAATTGTTTCTCTTTCTCTCTCTCTCTCTCTCTCTTGGTATTTCAGCCACTAAAAGTGGTATGTGAAATGCTACTATAATTACTATATGGGACAATAATTGTTAAAAATCCTCTATCATTTGTATCTATTTGTCTATCAATGTATCAATCACTCTGTAGAATAATATAGATAATATATTTAAAAAAAAAATAACTTAGTTTTCTTTGAAACAAGCCGAAAATGTCGAAAGTGTACATTGTACACTTAAAAGTATCCACATTGTCATATTCCCTTAGAAGCCTACAAAGTTGCTAACTTGGTAACATAATTTGTCAATAGCTTTACATACTAATTATTCTATCTGAAAGTTAGTTCGTTACAATGTTGAAATTCCTATCTCGTCACCCACTCTCGCGTCGCACTTAACGTTTAGTTGCCTTCCGTTCTATAAAGTGTCTATAATATCTATAATAGTTATTCTTTGGTAGAAATGCTGTAGTTTAAATATAAATGTTCCTGTTGTTCTTAGTGAATTCGATTTTTTTCCCCAGAAATTAATCAAGTATTTCACTTTGTTATGTTACAATATAAGCAATTCATTTATAATTTTATATTTATATTTCTATTTCTATCATTTATATTTTTTATTTATAAAATATGTTATAGTTATAGAGGTTTATCTCTTTATATAGCCTCTTATATTATAGAGGTTTTGGTTTTAATATGTAGAAAACTTAGCAATAAATAGTTTGGATACGGTCCAAGCGCTCACATGTCTCCACGTCGAAACTTTTATACGGCTATTACAAGTTTTATTGTTAGTGCCGCCTTTGAGAGATTTTTGTGTAACTTCGCATCCTGCGATTGTTGCAAATATAAAGAATTTATTGTTAGAAATAATGTTTTGTATATCATTTGAAGCACTAAACTGTAGTCAGTCTAATTGTAAGCGCTACGGTGGTAGGTTCAATTCACGCTGAAGAAATTAATTATTTTTCTTTCTCACTTTTCTCCTTATTCTTAGATATTGAAAGTTGAGTGGCCGGAATCAACGCCGCGCCTTGTTGCAGTACAGCCAGGAAATTAAAATAATATTTTTTTATAGTTGTGTTTATTTGATTATTTTTATAGAAGAAGCCAGAGGTCACCCGACTTAACATTAGGTTCCCTCTATCTAACCTGAAAAACAAATCGCGAGTAAATCTAAATTTTTATGACATATCATATATTAGTACCACGTGTATAAAGTACACACAAGTTACTATAGCTTCTACCCTCTAATTATCAAACTAAACAAACTTTCCAAAATACATATTTACAATGTCGGTACCTCTTTCGAGGTTAACAAAAGCATTTCTAATTGCTTGTTAGCCAGGACTCGACGTAACGCTACTTTGAGGGTAGTCGCAACTTCTGTTTGACCTGTATAATAAATTGCGTGACTGTCGAATAGATATATTACAGTGTTTCAATATAGTCATTAATAGTTTTAATGGAAGTGGATTTGTATTTGTTTGGTTGTTGTTTTTTTTCAAAGAAATAGAATCAAGTATTATATTGATATAACATTTTTATTAAGAGTCGACAAAAGGTGAAAATTTAATTTTCTCATATTGTTTTTATTGATTATACGAATGTTTTCCTCAAATTTTTTTCAATAAATTCACTCTGTATTCATAGCAACGTAGGCTGAGGGAATCTGGGAATATAGTTTTAAGACACCTCGTTCCCATTAAGGCACTTCCGTTCCACGCTTTACACCGAATTTTGTAGTTTTACGCTGTATCCCGCACTCAACAGGGTAGGCAGAAGGAACCTCGGTGTTAAGACACTCCGTTCCCCACTTTCTGCCGAATTTTAGAGGCATTGCGTGTTGAGTGGCAGAACTCAACGCCGCGCTTTGCCTCGACACCAGAGCGAAGAAAAATGGAAATATAAACGTAAAGAAATATTTCACTTCCTCCAGTGGGAATCGAACCCACAACCATCGCGTTTGCGGGCGGCATCCTTGTGCCACTGCGCCACGACGGCCTCAAAATCATACTTAAAATAGAAATGATTAATACTGAACACTAATGAGTATTGGTCTCGTTGTCTTGATCTCGTTGCTTTCTTTAAATTAAATTAATTCCGAATGTGCTAGAATATTTTTATTATAACCTTTAATATTATACATTTTGATTAATATATATATATATATATATATCTTCTTCAATCGTCTTCATTATCATTACTTTCATTAAGACCCGGCTTCTAAAAATCATAATAATATTACGTAAAAAAAAATAAGTTAAGCGAAGTCATCGAATGGCACAACTGTGTGACTTTAAACGTGACAGTTTATGGATTCGGTTCTCACTTGAGGAATGAAATATTTAATATTTTCATTTTGTTTCTGGTAACGAGGCATGCGCGACGTTGAGTTTGGTCATTCAACACACACTGCCTCCAGAAATCGACGGAAAATGTGAAATGAATGGAAAAGGAGGGAGGGGGGAGGCACTCAGCTATAAGACCCTTCCATTCCGGTGCAAATCAACGTCAGTGTTGTATCGAAATAAATAAATGACTATAACCAAATATACAATTTTATGAAATGCACGAGTTTTACGTACATTTTGCAATCTCGGCTTAGGTAGAGGTGCCAGCGTGTCGCCATAAGCCTTCCAAAACAGAGTCACGTGATTGTCGCGTAGTTCCCGTTTTCGAAGAGCGTGACCGAGGCTCCACGTGTCTTTTGACGAACACGATACTATACCTGTAGAAAAAATTGGTTTAATTATTATTATTTCATTATGATGATTAAACCGTGCGGCGTGGGGGACACAAAGGTGTAACGCGATGGTTGTGGGTTCGATACCCACTTGGGAGAGTTATTAGTTATTAAGCCCAGCGTAGAATTTCGCCATTCAATACGCAATGCCTCGATATTTTGGCAGAAAGGGGGAAAGAACTTTCCATTTTATATTATTTGGTATTTATATTCCAAAATAGTTTTAATTCACAGCTTTCTTATTACATCGTATTTTGAATGAAAGCGTAAAATTAAACAATTATATCGTAACTGATGATCGTACTTTCTAAAGAAGCTTTAAATAAAACATAAGCTTGCACCGGATATACCTTCAATGTACGGTATTCGATGTAATACTTAAATTGCTAGTATTTCAGGCAGTTGCCTCTCCCTCCAATCTCAGACGTTTTCCGGTTCAATGAGCATTGAATTGTTTTACTCCATTGGCTCTATTTTAGTATCTTGATAGATTAAAATGAACGAGAATTGAACAATTTAATTCTCTTCATTTTAAATTTATCCCTTAATTATATTTAAAAAATGGATACAATATGGCAGATACGTCTTTTTTTTATTTTTTTTATAATTAACCATGTCATTGAGCCCGTCGCGGAGGGGCACAAGGGTGTGACTGTAACGCGACGATTGTGAGTTTGGTCCCCTCGAGGGAAAGGGCGACGTTGAGTTCTGTCACTCAATACACAATGCCTCCAGGATTCGGCAGAAAGTGGAGAACGGAGTGTCTTAACACAAGATTCCCTCTGCCTCTACCCTGCTGTGTGCGGCATACAGCGTGAAGCTCAAAAAAATTACTATGTTATCATCTGTTGTTTATATCACTATGTTATCATCGGTTATCATCTGTTGTTTAATATCACATATTAAACAACAGATGATAACCTTATTAAAAAAATTTAATATGTGATTTTGTATATTTTTCTCATGTTTCATAATATAATTAATTGTCTTTAATTTTCCTTCAAAATAAATGATACATATATATCAAATCATATTGATTTGTTTTGTGTGATTAATAAAAAGTATATATAGTGTTTTCATTTTTCCATATAATACACTAGCGACCCAAACGCAGCATCGAACTGAACTAATGAAAATTAACAGTAATGTATCTTTAGTATTATAAAGTTTAATCTAAATCAGTTCAGTAGTTATGTTACAAAAATGACCGTTACCCGTTTTTTTCTCCATTTTTAATTGGCCTTCGCCATAGCATCGTAACAGACTGTTCAACTGACATGTTGTATGTCTTCGTACTCCTAGGAACTTAAAGGAAAGTAACTGTACTCTGTTACTTTGCCACCTTCTAAACTTAACTTGCTTAATTTGTTTTATCACTTGATATTCCATTTATCTTTTAAGTGTTTGACGTGTTTGTTTTTTTTTTCAACATTAGTACCTACCGAAAAGTGTGATATTTTATCAATTCTTAAATAAACAAAAAATTGATATTATTTATTTATTTCAAATATTGGAGTGAGATTTTAGACTGAGTCGTAAACCTTTCATCGTCACACTCATTAAAAACTTCATAGATATCGCATAGCTTTTTTTTGCGACAAATAATATATTACCTAAGTCGATCGATATATTATTAATCGAGTTAAAATAATTATATTACACCTGCAAATTTGAAAACATACTAAAAAGAAATTTACATAAAATTATAGAATACTGTACCTACAATTTCGGCGATTCTTAGCTTCTCAACCACCTCTGCCAATAGAGAGTCCTTATCGGTGCCCACAGGGTAGTTGTGCTGTGATTAAATACAATATCTAAAATCCATTGAGGTCAGGTGGTCCAGGCGCAGGGGCACAAGCGTGTGACTATAAATGCGATAGGTTGTGAGTTCGATTCTCAATTGAAGCAATAAAATATTTATTATTTTCATTTCTTCGCTTTGGCGAGAAAGTGCGGCATTGGAATCCAAACTATACACGCAATGTCTCTAAAATTCTCTCTCTCTATACAATCTGAGTATCGTGCTAAAACAAAAGAAAAATGCATCTTCAACAATTTTCAAAATAAACTGCTAAGTAACTCGAATTCGTAAGAGATCTTGACCATTAGTATTCGTAAAGTTAAGAATAACTTTCTCTTCTTCTTCTTATTCTTCTTCTTAGTTATAAAGTTATTATCATCTGACATTTTTTATTTTTCCAAAGGCTTTTAACATTTTGGAATCAAAATTTATTTATCTTTACGTTTTCTAAATTAATTTCTATATTTATTGATCCACCAACATTTGTTTACATATTTTTGTTTACCTTTACACCTTAAATTTACTCCTTAGAAAATTATATAATATTTTTCAAAAAATATTAATTTGTATTATATAACAAAAAAATCCAATTACAAATTTTTGATAACAAAGCAGTTCAAAAGAGAACAAAATACTTGTGTACATTTGAGCGATGTGCTGAGAACGAGGTCGTGATAAAGTGGATTTGTCGACAGATTTACGATTAGAATATTTATCTTCAAATTTTGTAATCTGTATACAAAGTATATCACAAATATTTTATGTTATTTTTTTGTATCAAATACCTAGGTACTTCTAGGAATATATTTTTTTATTAACTATAATTAATAATTCAGTCGTAAAACCGGAAAAAGACAAAAAATACCATCAAGTATTCCAATATGACGGCCGTAGGTACCTCCTGTTTCCACATTGTAAGTCGCCTCAACGATTGATAAATCATTTCCGGTGTAATCTGCGTAATTTATAATATATGAAGTATTTACTTAACTGTTTCTTTTTATATATATTTTTTTTTTCAATTTAATTTTTAACGAAACTAACGAAATTACTACGACGAAATTACGACTATTATTAACGAAATTTATAATTTGTATTATCTGTAGAGGCTAGTCAGGGTGCAGGGCACAAAGTGTGAAGGAAAGGAAATGAAATATTTGTTTAAATGTACATTTTCATTTCATCGCTATGGTGTCGAGACATAGTGCAGCGTTAAGTTCTTACATAACACGCAATGATTGCAGAATTTGGTGGCACCGAGTTTCTTAACACTAGGTTTCCTTTACCTAGCCTGCTGAGTGCGGGATACGGCGTGAATCTGAATGATTTTTTTTATGATCTGTAGAAGTTATTGCAAATAAAATCTTATAATTAAAGCTTTCAATTAATCAAAATGTACGAGTAAGTTTAGCAAGTAAAAATATATCACCTAGAGACATTTGCCAAATGTGAAGCCCCTGGAGCCCCATAAAACCCAGATAGTAATAAAAAATTTCATAAAATTTTCATAATACGGTAAGCTTCTAATAAGTTTTTTGGAGAAATGTTTTTTGGACATAAAATTTTCTATGTATTTTTCAAGATATTATAAATGACTAATAAGTACTAAGCTAGCTTTTACTACCGACATTTACTGTTTTTTACAAGTGATATTTAAAAAACGAGAAAATAAAGAAAAATCAACCTTCATTTTGGAGAGATACTTTTAATAAAAATCTATAATGTGTACTTAAAATTGTAAATTTATTATTCTAATAAAAAAAGATTAAGAATACCTCGCTGTATTGTTTGGTCGGTTCTAAATTTTCTTCTAATGAGGAATTTGTAGTGATGAATAAAGGTGACAGCATATTAGTGTGAGATCCAGCTTGGACGCTCACTGTGCGTCATATTATTTACTTTATTTACTTTTAATATAAATAATAATATTTACTTTTAACATAAATAGCAAAAACTTAAGAATGCCTTAGCTTGTCCTGTAATATTTTTTAGAAAATCAAAAATTTTAAAGTAACAGAAGTGAAATAGCGTCTCGTCGAAACTATCTAAGCGCTTTGACCACTATGCATTTAAATATAGCCTAGGAATATTTAATTTAATTTTTATTGGATATTATTATTAGTTATTAGACGACGATTTTCGTTTAACTACTAAATCAAAGTTTCCTACTTAATTCCTATGCTTTCCTTGCTCTCAGTCTAAATTAAAGATTACTATCGTGAATTTAACAGATTTAAAATCTCAAAATTCTAACCTGATACAAATGTATTCTTTTTTGATACCGCTAAATGTTTCCTACTTGAAATAGTACTTGGTGAATTATTTTTGTCCTTCAAACTGTAATTTTCATATATTTTTTTGTATTTTATTATTTCTATTTCAAATGTTACAATAAAGTGTCTTTAAGGAAAAATAAAAGGCATTTTAAAATAATAAAATATAATTCAAAACAAAATGAAACATGATAAAACAATTTTAAGTTCTTCTACCTTCTAAAGCAGCAGCGGTGTCCGCATCGATTGCACGTAGGCGTCTGATAACCGCTCGACGGTAACCGAGTGAAAATAGTGGAAACTGACAAATCTCTCTTTCTTCTATTGAATCTCGTCCTAGATTTACGCTTTACGGTTTTGCGTTTGATTTTTCTTTTTTCAACTCGCCCTTGACGTTGTTTCCCTTTTTTCTTTTCTTGTTTCTTGGGTGCCGTGGTTGCCATTTTGACACCACTTATATTGGAGTTCGTACCAGATACAGATACTTCGCTGTTTCTCCTCTGACTGCTCTGGTCGTCGTCGGTAGAGACGTTTTGGAGATCTTTCGACGTCGTAGGACCGTCTTCCTCTCTATTATTATCGTCTCCCATCTTTTGAAAACTAGTAATTTTGTAAAATTGTGTTATATATTGTTGTTCATCTGTCAAAAGTTTGATTTTAAATTCTTCTGTTACATTTGTCATTCTCTTTGTGACTTCAATTATACAAGGAGTTTCATCTGAAATCATATTGTAAATAGTTTAGGTATTTATATTAGTTTCAAATCACGTCTCCTCAGTGGCATCAGAAGTGTGCTTTGTATTCATTGCCTTCGTGAAAGCAATTTCTAGAATATTGTTCAAGCACACCTATCACTTTGTAATAGTGTTTCAGAAGCAAACTAATTAGCGTTGCAAGCGAGAAAATTTTACCCAATTTTTAACTCGTAACTAACTACAAGCGAAAAGTGCTTATACTTTTCGAAACTCCTCAAATTTGTTTTTGTTATGTGAATTATTTAACGTAGGTTACCTGTATGTTGTTTTAATTATTATTCTTATTTTTCTATTTATGTAGATTATATTATTTCGATTAACAATTTGTGAAATCACTTATAAAATTTTAGTTTTCTGCTTTTCGCTGTATCCTGAATGTCTATCGTATAAGAATATTTTAGCTTAAAATTTTTCTTTAATATATTTTCCTTTTGTTGGCAGATGTTGGTGTGGTCTAAGTAAAACAGCTCATGGACCAAACGTGCCCACAGCGTCGCCGGGGGAGGCGTGGGTGCCGACCCGGCACACACAAGCCGCGCCAACGGACGCTTACGGCACTGTTGAGTTTCAGGGAGGACCGCACCCCACTAAGGCTCAGGTGAATAATGTTAAATTTTTTTTTTCTTAATATAGACAAATTTAGTCTAGTAGTAGATATGTCACTATATATTTTATTTATTTTACTAATTTTTTTAAAATATTTCGTGAGTCTGACAGATTTTAATAATGTTTGTGTCATGAGATCAGAGAAGGAGCTGCATTATGTTCACAGATTTTCTATTGACTAGGGCTTAAATTCACAACAATATTGAATTGTTCTTCACAAATCATTATATAATATATAATAAATAAATAAAAATAACGAAACATAGCATTCTCTAATACATTTAAAAAAGTTTTAAAGTGAGAACAGAAGAATATGGAGAAACATAAAAATATCAACGTAGCAAGATTCGTACTTTTTAGAAATCGTTCAAATCAAGTCTATCTATTATTTACTTTACCATACTTTACTACTTAATTTTACCACTATTTAAAAATATTTAAAAAAATATTTTTAGTATGTGCGTCTGTCCCACGACACACGACCAGACCTCATAGTCCAACTGTTGACGAGGGAATGGGCGTTAGACAGACCGAAGCTGCTAATAACTATACAAGGCGGGAAGGCCAATTTCGATTTACAACCTAAGCTGAAAAAAGTTTTGAGGAAAGGCTTGTTGAAAGCTGCGAAGACTACTGGTGCTTGGATATTTACTGGAGGGACCAATACCGGTAATTAACTGATTTTTTTAAAATATTACCGACTTAACTTAACTTAAATGAGAAGAAAAAATGTAAACCCCCTTAGAGTTTAAATGCTAAGTAAAAACTTCTGATACTTAGATATATAAAATAATAGTCTAATTGAGACTGGTGAGTTATATTTGGACATATAAGACAGCTACTGAATTTTATTACAGAGATATTCTATATGATATTTGAACGAAATATTTTACATTTAAAAAGTCAACTCAAGTGGGAATCGAATCCACAACCGGTCGCGTATACAATCACGTGTGTGCGCACCTGCGGCACGGCTGGCCTCTAATATAAATTGTATAAATAAATATCAATAATTGTAAAGAAAAACATAACTACCAAAATTTCATTCAACAGGTGTGACCCGTCAAGTGGGAGACGCGCTACAGCTCGAGCGCTCACAGCGAGCGGGCCGAGTGGTTAGCATAGGTATAGCGCCATGGGGCATCGTCGAGGGTGCCAGCGAGCTGGTGGGGCGGGGGCGCGACGTGCCGTACCACGCGATAGCTTCGCCGAGGTTTGTTTTAGATTTTGGTTAGGTACTTGTTGATGTGGGTGGGTGTCGGTTTGTAGTATGAGACAAAATGTGTGCAAATTTTATAAAATAGATGTTTATGTGGTTTTTTCTATCGTTTTGTACTTGATATGTAAAAAAAGTTAAATGTATAAATATTTCGAAGCGTTTTTTTATGTTCCAATGATAGAACCATATATTAAGATGATTTGAGAGTGTGCTAAGAGACGAAATGCTAATAAAATTGAATACTTTCTCGAATTAGTATCGAAGCTATGACCAAAGCAAATACTGTACTTCTCAACTGTGCCTTTATAATAACTGAATAATAACATTTATTATTTCTTTTTTAAAATCTATAGAACTGTACATTTCCCAATCACATTATTCATTTTATACAAAATTATAATGTTTTTACGTGCAAACCATACAATGTACCATACATTATGGAGATAAATTATGAACGAATACGACAATACAGTACTGTTATATTGATATCGCGTTGTCAATTTACGAAAAAAATTGCTTCTGGCGTCTTTTTTTTTTAATGTAGACATGCTATTCTTTTATAATAACATATTTCTCTGACGCTGCCAATATAGAATTCGGTTACGGTTTTTCCATTATATTATTTTTATTTCTTCAGCGCCGCCCAATACACAATGCCTCCAGTGAGTATCTTAGTATTTGGTTCCCAGATTCCCTACCCAGCTATATGTGGGATACAACGTGACGCCAAAAAAAAATTATTTGTTTCCCATGTATCGAAATTCCAGGCGAAAGAGGTATGTAGGGTTTGGCGCTCCGTTCTCTCTGACTAGGGATAAGTTAAGTTAACTTGAAATTAATTGTGTCTATTTGCGATGGTTTTTCATTATCATTATCTCAGAGAAAATATTTGAATTACAAATTACCAACGACAAGAGATTGTTACACGTTCATAAACTTTCAGGTTTTTATGAATGATCACGTGGAATTTATGGAGTAGGCAGGGATAAAATGTAAATCAATATAAAATAATTGATTAAATAAAATTTAATTTAATAGAGGCCGATGTGGCGCAGTGGCACAAGGGTGTGACTGTAACGCGACGGTTGAGGGTTCGATTCCCACTCGAGGAAGTGAAATATTTATTCATTTACGTTTATATTTCAATTTTCTTCGCTCTGGTGTCGAGGCAAAGCGCGGCGTTGAGTTCTGCCACTCAAAACGCAATGCCTCCAGAATTCGGCAGAAAGTGGGGAACGAAGTGTTTCAACACCGAGGTTACCTCTGCCTACCCTGCCGTGTGCGGGATACAGCGTGAAGCTGAAAAAAAAATTATTGTTACACATATGTAAATACGTAACGAGTTTTCGAAAATATAACATTTATTTGAACTCATGAATCCTATATTTTTTTACTTTAAATTATTACATGTAAAAATGGAAATAAAGTTATGGCTTTTTACTCCCTTAGTTAGGTAAAAAAATTCGCACTATCACGATCATTACATAAAATATAATATTTTATGTTACTAATTTCTATACTTAATTTGCTTCGTCATTTCTCATTTTAATAAGCGCTTGATTATATTTAATTGCTGTGAAATTTCATATCCTGGTCGCATGTGAGTTCGTGTTTGTCACGTTTAATAATTTTCTGTCGTAACGCCTTAAATAATGGTCTTGAACGATTAATGAAAATCATAAAAAATCTCAATAATAATATATTTAAAATAATTTATAATACACTTATAATGTATCTTCTTTGAACGGATCAGGCGTCGCTATAACAGTGGAGGAGTTGAGGTCGCTCATCTGCGCCCGGTACATTACGTCGTTGATCAATTTCTCAGCCAAAATTCTCATATTTGACGGCAAACCTCGTAACTTGGCTGCTACGTTTATACCTGTAGCAATAAAATCAAGCTTTATTAAGGTTTTTTAAATGGCGTTTTCACATTTTAAAGTTAAAAGTATTTTTTATGTTTTAATGGTACGTTGTCTATCCTACTTTATGACAGTTAGCAACAGAATATCTTAACACTAGATTCAATCTGGTGCATGAAATAATGAAATATCACTTGTATTATTTTACTTTTGCATTTATGAAATTTGAATTCGCCGTCGTCACACGTGTGCATTTAAGGAGGAAAAAATATTTTTGCAAGTACAGAATATATCATAAAAAACCTTATCGTAGCTATAAATGTACGTATCACTTTGATTTATTAAGCGCACTGCCCCGTTCTCGACCTATTGTCGTTCGTCATAGTAGTTTTGTTTACGCAGTGTTATATGCTTGTGTTGTCAGTTTTTTAGTCTATATTAATTCATAATAATTTGCCCTCTATAAAAATTTTAAATAATAATGCAAGACAAAATCTAAATTTTGAGTCTTTCTATTCAATATTATATTAACGTAAAAGTTATTGAAAATGGATGTTTGTTCACTTCAACATAGATATTACTGAACCGATTTAGATGAAATTCTGCAGCATTAAATCTTACAAATAGGCTACAATTGATGTACAGATTTTGTATAATAAATTTAAGTGGACGATGCCGCGCTTGGGTTGGTTGGGTTTTATTTTTATAAGCTAAAACTTATGTAAATAATAAAGCTGAAAGCTTTATTTATGTCAATAGAAATGAATGAACATTAAGCTAGTTTTGAATGAGTAAGTTTAAACTAGATAATTTAAATAACCAAACAAATTACTACAAACACAGGTGCCACATTTCCCGCATTCGATCAGCTGTTGGTGACAGATCAGCTGTTGTAATTTTTGCAATATATTTTGATAGTATATATTTAATACGATTTGAATATTGCGTTATTTTGTATTATTATTGTAACTGTTAAAAATGCAAATGAAATATTTCTTTACGCTTATATTTCCATTTTTGTTTGCTCTGGTGTCGAGGCAAAGCGCGGCGTTGAGTTCTGCCACTCAACACGCAATGACTCCAGAAGTCGGCAGAAAGTGGGGAACGGAGTGTCTTGACACCGAGATTTCCCTCTGCCTACCCTGTGTGCGGGGTACGGCGTGAAGTTCAAATGGAAATCGAACCCACAATTTTAATTATCTTAATTATTACATCGGCAAGAATACATTCAGTCACCATTTCCATCTATAATTTCGCACTTGGGTTCTCACGTACAAATTAATCGTTCATTCATTCAGGAACATGGATGGTATCCGTTGAATTAATAGAAAATGTTATGCATTTTCACGTAGACATTTTCGGTTTTAGACACAAACCGGTGGAAGGTAATAAAATGGTTTGTATTAGGGGAGTGATATGAAGTTTTTAATACAGTCTATTTTTATATTTTGAGGCTAATTGTGGCCATTGTCGCGATCCGGTAACGAGGAAAAGCGCGGCGTTGAGTTCCGCCAGTTAACACGCATAGCTTTCAGAATTCAAGCGGAAGTGTCTCAATTGAAACGGAGTGTTTTAACACTGGGTGCCTAAGCAGACCTGCTATGTAATACGTGGAATACACAGAAGGGTCGTTCATAATATGTGGGTGGGTTTATGCACACATCACTGTCCACTTCGTCACTATTTCAGTATAATTTAACGTAATAATCTGTCGCTCACAAAGCGTGTTGCATAAACGTTAAGTTTAAATCATGTAGGGTAGTTCGTAAACAATTGTACAGTGTCTAGATAAATTCACAAGTGGCGTTGTTCATAAGTTACCTTTAAAATGATTATTGTATCTTAACGTGTGTCGATTGCAATAATGGCGTACATTTGCAATTTTTGTCATTCATTTTTTTTCAGCTTCACACTGTGGCCGGCATGTTACAGGGTAGGCAGAGAGAGAGAGGGTAGGCATATGTAGATGAATTCCTTTCGTTCGGGTTCGATTCCCAATCGACGAAGTGAAATATTTCTTTACGTTTATATTTACATTTTTCTTCGTTCTGGTATCGGGACAAAGCGCGGCGTTTAGTTCTGCCACTCAACACGCAATGCCTCCAGAATTCGGTAGAAATTGGGGAACGGAGAGTCTTAACACCGAGGTTCCCTCTGCCTACCGTGCTGTGTGCGGGATACAGCGTGAAGCTGACACCATTTTCTTCTTATTTCATTCTTACCAATAGCATCGTATTCATCATCTACTTCTGTACAATGCCTTTTTGATTTATCTTCATCATATGCAAAATGTTTTGGAGTGTCTTCCGCCTCCTCCATATTTGATGTAATATTAAATACAGTATAGGGTTCGTGTGACTGTTGAAAGCTGCTGTCTTGGTTTTGCACCTCAACATCATCTTCTGATGCCTGCAATGTGATATTATTGTCAGAAAATGAGCGATGAGATTAAAATTGTGTGACTGTAAACGCAACAGGTTGTAGGTTCGATTCCTATTCTATAAAATTATGTTATTAATATTTTCATTTCCTCGTTCTGCTAATGAGACAGCACGTGGCATTGACACCCGTCCACATAGTGCCTCTAGAATTCGGTAGAAAATGTAGAACGTCTTAATAGGAACGGAATGTCTTAACTCTATGTTCCTTGGTTCCCTCTGCCTACCGTAGGGTAGCAATTTAGACATGCGAGATTCAACGTGAAGCTAAACAAAAAACAGCGATAATGAGTGTCTTCACTCTCGTTACAAATCACTATATAATACACAGAGAACTCTATACACTTCCTAATAAATCCGCCATTTTAAATTTGTTTGAGCATTTAAAAAAATGCCATTTTTTGTTTTATCCGAAGTTTAAATTATATTCTCCATTAAAAAAGAAACTAGTCATGAAAAAGCACAAACAGACGTATGAATTATTGTTGAACGGTTATGAGCTTCCAGTTAAAACTTTGATCCGCTTAGCGAAATTGTGTTGCAACAGTTAATCTTGTTCAGATTTAATTGGTGCCATTTCATATAACTTGTACGTACTGGGATTAAATCTTGCCTAATGTTTATGACATGTATAAATAAAAGCTTATTATATGTTTTTCAATTTTTAATCCAGTTTGTTATAGTCCAGGTAGTATTTTTACTGTAATTAATACGTTTTGAATTAATTTTAATGAACATTGTGACGATAATAGCTTTAAATCCTAACCTATTTTTCAGTAGATAAATACACTCAAAATCCTAGTTTTAAACAATAAATACAAGGAAAAATATTTACTGATACTAAAATAATCTATAACCAAAAGTTCACGTTGTATCTGTAGCGATAAAACAAGTGTCTCGAATATAACATCCACATAGAGAAAGACGCGAGTAAAAAGTATTTACAAAACCTTAAAAAAATCCAATATTATTAATAACAAGTAAATAACAAGACTCATCCGTCTTGACATTAAAGTGTGATGTAAAGGATAGCATAATATTTCAAATTATGGTGTATAATAGAGCATTAATGGTATATAATAGAGCCTTCAAAGAATAAACTATAACATCCCGGAAGTTCTGAAAAAACAGTTCAGTAAAAACTTCATATAGATAACTTCAATAAATACTGAGAAAATCAGCATTAAAGTTAGGGGTTGCTACCCCCATAATTCCCTTTCTATAAGAATTAGAGATCAAAGAAATGGTGTGTTGCTATTTCATATAAAAAACAATACAATCATATGAAAATTATTCAGCCAGCTTTCCCGTGCCTATGGGGTATATATAAGTCCTTATCCATGACCCACCTAATATAAGTATCAAATGAAGGCTCTTGATTTGTAGAGTAAAAAAAGCTTGTTTTTTTTAATAATATATATTTTTTTTTCAGATCAAAGCTAGCGGTGCTCAACAACCGCCACGCGTACTTCCTTCTCGTGGACAACGGGTCCGTCGGCCGGTACGGCGCGGAGATCGTGTTGCGACGGAAACTCGAAAAATATATTGCCGCGCAAAAACTACATCCTTGTGAGTGGAATTTGTGTTTTTTTATATATATAGGAGAGATTTAGAATATAATGTTAAGATATGTTTGTTAATTATAAAGATATATATTTTACTTTCATGCTATAAATCATATATATAAGTCTAGTCATATATGTCTGTATGTAGATAAGGGCGGCGTTTTTTCTAACACTCAACTTGTAGTGTTTTGAAAATTGCGCGGAAATTGGGTAACGGAGTGTCTAATCACTAGACGTCACCGCCTACCTTGCTATGCGAGAAAAATTATAAAGCTATCTTGCAAATAATAGATTGTTGTTTCTAATTCTTATTATATCATATAAAGTACGGGCTGGATATCCCTTTCTAAATGGAAACCGTGACAGAATACAAACTATGTATGTAGTCCCGAGTGATTGATTTTGAGAGATCGTTCTAAAAACTATTTTGCAGCTATCATCTCTCTAAGATCAGCAGAAAACAGACATTGTAGTAACGCATATTAATTAAACCATGTTTTGTAATATTCATATTTCATTTATCTCTCAGACTTTCCAATACATAGTAATGAATTGGTTAAATAAATATCTAGAATGTTTGCACGGACCCGGCGCACGGTGGTTGCATCAGTGCCGGCGTTCGGGAGATCAATCATCTATATACATACATATATTTGTAGCACCTGAATTAATATCTCGATTGAATGGGAATGGCTCTCTATTTGCCGAATAAAGGTCGTCGCGATATTTGTCGATTTTTTAGATGAATTAAGTGGAAGTGGTTTTCGAGGCGTCACATGTTGTGTGGCGGAACTCAACGCCGCGCTTTCCTCATGTATCAGAGTGTAGAAATGAAAATATTCATAAATAATAATTTAATTTCCTTTGAGTATGAATCGACCCCACAACCGTCGCGTTAAAGCCATAACACATTCTTGTGCCCCTGGATCACGAAGGCCTCAATTAATTGACAGTGAACATACAAAAATGCTTAGAACATTTTGTTAAAAAAATCCCTTAATTTTCTTTCTTTTTTTACATAATAGAAATGAAATTAATGTACTCTCTACATCGTTGGATCTCTCGCTCTTAACATTTTCAATGTTTTACTGTTTGTTTCATCAGCTAACTCCAATACTCACAGGTTCGGGCGATACAGGGTTCAGTTTAATATTGCTATCCTCTCCAAACACAAAAGAGAACATATCGTAATACCACAATTGTGGTATATATATATCATCGGGGTTGGTGGCCACAGCGCGGCTGTCTTGTACCTTCTTGTACTCCCGCCGCACGCACGCTCGCAAGCTCTCTATCTTTCTCAGAACGTGCACTCTGGTGGCCGTTGAATCGTACTTCTGTACTAGTTCTGTCAATTTAGTGACAGCGTCGTGTCTCCTCTTCTTGTGTTTGTATGCAGTACATTTTCTATCCCATAAACAGTTCAATTCTCTATATAGTAAGATGAATTTCTTAAGTAATTTACGTGGGAACACCACATTTCGTTCGGCCATGTTGGCCGTTCGACGAGCGGCGCGGCGCGCAGGTCACTGAACGTGTTCGTTACCTCCCCTCCTTCCCCTCCGCCACTCCCCGCCGGGTCCCCCTCGCCTGCATCCACTGTATCAATATCACCAGATACGTACTTGATAACTTATTTATAAAATTCTCAAGGGTGAACTTTCTATTTGGTGTTTTGTTTAAGTTATTTATCTCAGGAGTGCTGGAATGCATTCTCGACGTAGGTGTATAAAAATATTCTTCTCCAGTATGACTTGATGAGGAATGTGAATGCGAATGAAATGTGAATTTTGATGATGATTTGTTATATTTACCATTTTTTTTATTGTAGTATCCATAGGATTAAATGATTTCAGACTCACGTGGTGAATGATTATTAAATTTTTATATTATATTTTGAATATATTTTTGACATTTAAAAACCGTTAACGAAATAATCGATAAATATATTAAATTAAATACCAAAAAAATTATAAACACTTACATAATAAGTTCTCTTTCTCGGGCGAAGAATGAACCCACAACCACTAGCTCAGCAGCTTTTTTCACTAACTACTAAACCAACAGAGGTCTATTTAAATATATAAATAAACGGGGACCCCTTTTACAAATCAAAACATCGCTTTGATCTTTTAAATAAAGTACTTCGTCGTTTGTTTGTTTTGTAAACCTTTTCTCGTTACCTGAAAATTTCCCGTCAAACATTTGAGTCTGCGTTTCTTTTGACACAACGGTTATAACAAATTTTAGTTTTATATAACTAAGAAACTAAGAAATTGTGAATTTGGTAGTCATTATATCATTTTTTTTATTATTACATATTTTTTTATACAACGATGGTAGGTGGTCTGCCCACCTAGAAATTTAATATTTACTTACTGTCCGCCTAATGTCAAGACATTGCAAGTAGATTGACAGAACTCTACCAACGCTTTGTTATATTACCAATGGCATCTTGGCCTTTAAAAAAATACTTAAATCAGCTCCACGTTGTATCTCGCATATAGCAGGCTAGACAAAGAAAATCTAGTGTTAAGACACCCTATTCGACAAAAAATTTTCGAGGCATTGTGCGTTGAGTGACGGAATTCATCGCCGGGTTTTTGCCTTGGTGCCATAGCGAACAAATGAAAATATCAAAAAAGGGCGGCTTCACGCTGTATCCCGCATGCAGCAGGGTAGGCAGATGGAACCTAGTGTTAAGACACTCCATTCCCCACTTTCTGTCGAGGCATTGCGTGTTGAGACACCACAGCGAAGAAAATATAAACGTAAATAAATATTTCATTTCCTCGAGTGGGGATCGAACCCCACCATTGTCGCGTTACAGCACACCCGTGTGCGGCTGCGCCACGACGGCCTCTTGACCTTTAACTCAATAATTTACAGAAAATGCCTATAAAAAAAACATACCAAGCATTCTCACCCAAAAACAATTTTCCACGCCATAATGAAGATAGATACCGTAGATTAAACCGCACAATGGACTTCTTATATCTTTTATGGGTATTAAAGAATTCGACCGGACCCTATGCTGTCCTTATCCTCCTTGTCCTTATTGACGCTATTGATAGAGTGCTATAAAATTCACGCAACATGGATTTATGGTGTTGTATTGTCTTTTTTTATGTGGTCGTTATTATTTTTATTTATTTTGAAAATTATTAAGCGATATTGAAATTATTAATACAATTCAGTACATTGTGTTTATTTATTTGTTTTTTTTTTTTTAAATAAAAAAAAGAATCTTTTATTTATGGTAAATATTCTACTCTAGGATATTTTGTAATTCAGATCGCAGGACTTTTATGGTACCAATAAAAATGTCAAAGGTATTTTAGCGGCGGTTTCACAGTTTTTATTTTCTACGCTTTAATATCGTAAGGGATCAACTTTTTTTTGTCTCACCTCGCATTTTACGATTGGCAACGAAACGTTACGTTTTTTTTAAATATATGGTGTAATATATAACAAGCTGTAGAATGGCGGTTACATTGATAGATAAATAAAATATTTTATAATAAAATGTTAAAAAATACTTATAGATCTAGCCGTGTATATTAAATAAAATATATATTTTTTTAAATATTTTGTGTTATTCCATGTTTAGGTATAAAAAATATTTTTTAAAAAAAAGTATATAAATTGTTAGAACGTAGTGGGATTTGAACCCACGTCTTGAAAACCATCCAAACGCTCTGACCGTTGTATTAAACGTATAAAATTTTCATGAAGCTTGATGAGAACCTATGGCTTAATGGTAATATAGTAGTATATTAGTAATAGTGTTGTTTTTAATTATATTTTAAGATTACAATGTATGTTCAACAATCTCGAAACTCTCAACGCCACATTACTTAAAATTATAATAACAAGTTATATTTCATACAAAAAAGAAATTCTTATTATTCAAATGAGGAAAAGAAACATATTTCCTGTTATCTGTGTCATTTATTATTGAATACCATAGGAAAGGTATAAAACCTTCAAATAACATTATCGGAACATGACGTGGGCGAATTTACATGCAAATAAATATACTAAAACGTTACTATAATAGAAGACTTAATACGACAATTTTCAAATAATATTGAATCAAAAATTTCAAATAATACAAATTATTTTATGTAAGTATTATAAATAAATAAATATAATATCTTACTTAGATCAAAAGTTTAATTAAATATCTCTCTGAATTCGTTTCTTTTTCACAGCAGTATTTGCTTAGTGCTCAAATAACGAAAATGATATTGATGTTTGCAAAATATACATGTAATAAATAATCTTCTACAAATTAAATTGTAACTAGCATAGTATGATTTTGATTTAGGTTGATAAGACCGTATGGCTTAGTGGTCAGAGTGCTTGGACAGCCTTAAGTAGTTCTAATTAAGCTGCGTAATTTTTTTTTCACAAGTGTTTTTTTTTTAAATTTCTACTTGCAAATCCTTACTTTTATATACCTATACCATTTTTATGAGATTAATTCTCCGCTTTGTTTATACAAACCTATTCCCTACCCTCCAAATTACCTACTATTACTAAAAATTAATAAATTTCTTAAAATTAATTAATAAAAAATCTACAATCGACTAACACAACCCCTTGTTTCAGACACGCACTCATCAACGCCCGTGGTCTGCCTCGTAATCGAAGGCGGTACCAATACGGTGCGAGCCGTGCTCGAGTACGTGACCGACACGCCGCCGGTGCCAGTCGTCGTCTGCGACGGCAGTGGGCGGGCGGCTGATCTCATTGCTTTTGTGCACAAGTAATATATTTACTTTGTTGTATATAGCTGAGGTGTAAAATGTTACTGGGGAGTGTGTTCGTGGATTCGATTCTCACTCCAGTTAATGAAAACTTGGTAATTTGATTTTCACGCTCTGGTAAAAATGAAAGGGTCGGAGGGCCATCAATTATGCTACCTAATGTTTTGAAAATTCGGCTGAAAGTGTGGTACAGAGTGCAATATACAGCGTGAAGCTGTAAAAAATACTAGTTTACTTAAATATTAGTAGTGTAGTTCTGACAAAATAGAATTTTGATATTTGATGGATCGTCCTTGATTTGAAGGAAAAATAAAACATCTATATTTTAGGCATGCGTCGTCATTGCATGAGGACATTCATTTATTGTAATATTAAAAATCATAATAATTATTGATTTCCCCGAGTGGTAGTCGAACCTTCAACCGCCATGCTTACAGTCGCACGCTAGTGTCGTAACGGCCTCACGTCTTATCTCCATTTTTTAGCGTCATGCTGTATTCTGCACAGGAACCTACCTTGCGTAAAGGTGCTAAGACACTCAGGTTGCCCATCATCTTCTCAACTCATCTATAAACATAAAACATTAGACATTTACCTCTAAGGGCAGTAAAGTAGCCGTAAAAGAGTCTCACCCAGTCCCTATTCAATATCATAAAGCGTAAAACCATTTTAATCACGCTCCGTTGAGCTTGTTCAGTCACATTAAAATTTAAATTCCTTTCCTAAAAACCTTTGTTCTCTAAAAATACTAAATAAATAAGATTGTTTCTTTTAAGTACGATTTATGATGTAACAGCTTAATGAATATGAAAGTAGAAACTTTTTAATTATAAGCCAATAAAATACGTGAAGAAATACCCGTAGCGAAGGTTAAATACAAATATTTTATTTAGCTTTTTGATTTTTTTTATTTAAATCGTTTATTATTATTGCTCAGAATGAAAAATAAAAATATATAAGTACAATAGTCGAGTTTGACACTAAAGCAATCTTTATAAAGAGTCTACTGTAAAACTGAGCTTACACATACATACAAGTGTAATAATTATAACGGACAAAATGAAAAGAAGATGGTAATATGTTAAACAAATATCTAAGTTTTGTGAGAAAAAATGGTTTTGACGTCTTTATCGTAACTCCCCGATAAATTTAATTAATTCTTTAAAGGCCACCCAGGCCTGTAATCAAACATTATCCCAAGAAAAGTGTGTTCATTTACATTGTATATAATAGACACTTTCGTTCTTAGAAATTTAAAGAAAGAAAATAAAAATTGTATAAATTTTATATTTAATATGAATTTGTGAAAATGAACCCACTACGACTGTAACATGATGTTTTTAAATACTGTTGGTATACTATACAGAAGACCTAAGAAAGATCAATAATATATTATGATTCACTAGATGAATCTTTTCTTCGGTCTGGTTTGTCTTAATGTTATGGAGAAAATGTAAAAAAGGAGTGTTTTAACACTAGACTTTCTAAGATTGGACTTCTTAAAATCCTAGTCACATTAAAAGATATCTGAAATTGAAATTTACATATATTTCAAATAATATAACTTGAATTTATTTAGGGTGCCGTCCGCATAAACGCTTATTTAAATAAGCTATATAAACAGTAATGTCCAGCGGCCGTCACTCACTTGAAACGATTCCACTGAACTTTGCAACACAAACTAAAACTTTGTAGATTTATTAGAGTATATGAATTTTATGGCAAATACTTAACTACGGTTATATTAATAAAAGTTGGACGTTTACTTGTATATAGCCTTTTCAAATTAATAATTAAGAAAATTAGTTAAAACTTGAATGTCAAATGTAATGTAATGGTTATAAAGTAAATAGGGTAGAGATTATAGGAATTAAACGTCACGATGGCTTCATAGCTACGTATAGTTTTCCATATAATATTAAGTATCTTTTAATATTTATCAAAACAATAAATAGAATGATCTATAAATATATTTAATTTTAGTGGGATATCAACCCCTAACGTTCATATACATATAACTAACAAATAACGATTTTCGAAAATTCCGATAATATTATATAAGCAGAAAGAACACAGTGTTATAACACTCCTTTCCCTACTTTTCATCCAACTGCCGAGACAGCGTGTCGGTAGGCGGCAACCAGATCGGGAAAATTAAAATAAATGAAAATCTCCCAAATGTGAATCGAACCCATGACTCACTCTGTCCCATCGCTTCATGACGACCTCGTTTAAACATATGTATATATAAAATACATGAATCCGAAAATTAGTTTTTCCCGTATAGTATTATTAGGAAAGCATTGGACCGTAGATCTAAGAAAATACGAGTAGCTGTGCAAATTTCTACTCGATATCTCCAAGTGTTCTTGAAATAAATGCTCTTGAATGTGAATTTATAAGGTTTCCTTTTATCCTTAAAAGGTACAGAACCCTAAAAAAGATTCCGACGAATTGAGAACCTCCTTCTTTTTTTAAAGGTCGGTTATAAATAGTACAAAACGGATATATTATACAATAAATAAACTGCGTTTAAGTTTAAACATAATTTAATAAAACAAACTCAACATAATCTCTTGTAAAAGTTTTCCTTTGTGCGTTATGCTTTATAGTTTATGTAGGAAGTACGGGTAACTTCTGAGCTGCGCACATTCCTTTAGAATGCTCTTTAAATACTTGCTGATAATTATAAAGTTTTTAATGTGTTTTAATTCAGATTTACTTGATTGATACATATTTTAATATATATATAGGCACAAAAGTGTGACTGTTACGTGACGGTTGTCTTTTCGACGGGGACCACGGGGACTGGGGAATTATTTATTAATATTTTAATTTTTTTGCTTTGGCAACAAGTAAAAAGCGTAGCGTTTAGCTCCGCCACTCAACACGCAATACGTCGAAAAATTTGGCAGAAAGTGGGGAACGGAGTGTCTTTAATACTAGGTTCTCTCTGCCTAACCTGCTGTTTGCGGGATACAGCGTAAAGCTAAAAAAAAATGGTATAATAAATAACAAAATAACTAAAACTTTCAAATTAAATGATAACTTCACTGTTTCACATCAGGTACGCATCGGAAACAGGTGAACAGACAGTACTAGAGTCGATGAGGGACTATCTAATAGGCACCATTCAAAAGACCTTTGAAGTCGGACTGCAGCAGGCCGAATGCTTGTACGGCGAACTTTTGCAGTGCACCAGAAAAAAGAATTTGGTGAGTATTCCTAGAATTTGCATATTAAAGTGGCTCACTTTATTAAGGAACGTGCGATACTAATTGTGTTGAACGCTTTGTTAAAAATGTGATAGAAAGTTGAGGAAATATGTACATAGATATATCGTAGTCATATATAATATTTAATGAACGGTTGTCAGTTCGATTCCCACACGAGGAAACGACATGTTTACTTAAATATATGTTTCCGTTTTTTTTTTGCGCTGGTGTCGAGGCAAAAGCGCGGCGTTGAGTTCCACCAATCGACACGCAATGTCTCCAGAATTCGATGGAAAGTGGTGAACGGAGTTTCTTAACACTATGTTCCTCTGCCTACCCTGCTGTGTGCGGGATACAGCGTAAAACCTGTAAACTTAGTGTTATGACACTCCGTTCCCGACTTTCTGCCGAGTTCTGGAAACGTTGCGTATTGAGTGACAGAACTCTACGTCGCACATTGCAGCGTTACGAGAGTGAAGAAATAAAATTATTAAATATTTTTTTTCTTGAATGAGAATCGAACCTAAACGCGATAGGTTTACAGTATATTTATTATATTAGTTAACTAATAAGTTTTCTGATGAAGTCGAACGTAAAACGTGGACAGCTACGATTAATCAACACATGCTATTAGGGGTCTTCGCCTTCAATCAGCACGAAATGCCTGAGAACATAGAAAACATTGATTAATATCTTCATCTATTTAATGTATATGAGACTTCCTTTATTGAGTGACTGATAGACAATTGGAAAAGGGCTCAAGAAGCGTGCGGCTGTAAACGTGACGGTTGTGGATTCGACTCTTACTCGGGGTATATATAACATTTTCATTTTCTCTGCATTATGAATTGTGTTTTTATAAGTAACAAATTTTTCTTTGTGATATAGATTTTCTTTTTTGTTTCGTACACAACAAAGAGTTTTATCATTTATCTATCTATGAACGCTTTAAGTTATATAAAAAGTAATATTTATTATTTTAAAACATGTGCCACTTCTTCTTAATTCAGCTCTTAGGAGAAATTAATTTCGCCTTCAAACTTGGACGAACGGGCACACTCAATAATAGAATATCCTCTTGATACAAAGCAAGTAATTTATTGATCAATTTACTGAATAGTTTGTTGATAACATAATAAATTATTTTATTTATAAACAAATTGTTTTGCAATATCCTGCAGTTATGACTGTCGCTTTACTAAACACTATAGATCGGCAACAGAAGAACGTCTAAGATTCTGTGGGTTCGATTCTTAGTCGAGGAAATATTATTTATTTTGGTTTCGTTAAATTTCTCCACACAATATTTTTTATTATTTAATTTTTAAATCGAGATTTAACAATTTTTTATCTAAATCGAGATCTTATATTAGACCTAGATAGATACATAGTGTAGAATTGAAAAATAATGAATGGAGAAATAGGTTCCTTTATTCACAAAATGTTTGCTTAAACTGTGAATAAAAAATATTCTAATAAAAATTCAGAATTTCTAGAATTTCTTCGTTGCTATTGTATATTATTTTATCTGACGCAACTATTAAAATGAGAGAGAGCGCCAAAAAAGCGCAGTCCAACTGCCTTCATTTATACTTTTTTTCACAAAGTTTAAAGTTCTACAAAGAGGAAATTTTGGCGAATATTTTAGACTGAATTCATATACATACATAATACACGATAAAATCGTTAGCTTTAACAATAATTGTGCTCTACACTAAATTATTATAATAAATCTCCTTAGACCCACGGAGGACCAAGTGGTCCTAAGATTTCAGTTATATATTTTTAAGCTTCACGATGTATTGGGCCAACATAGACAGAGGGAATCTGGGAACCTAGTGCTTACACTCTGTTCCTATCAAGACAGCGTTCCCCACTTTCCAACAAATTCAAATAAAAGCATTGCGAGTTGAGGGACCGTGCTCAATTTAAAAATATTAATTAATTCACTTTCTTCGAGTGGACCTCGAACCCACAACCTCTCGCGTATAAAGTCACACGTAAGTTCCCGCGCCACGACAGGCCTCTAATCTTAGTTATATTATATTTAAATGATCAATTTTCCAGGACAGCTGCTTCAATCAAACTCATCGTTCCATATAAATTTCATTTGACGAAAACCAATTGAAAGCACATCAAATAAAATGTATTTAAGTCTTAAATATAAATAACAATTGTATGTATGTAAATAACAATTCAGACTTAATTCAATATTGAAGATTTTCTTTGAAGATTGAAAAAAATAGACATTGGATTTACTTACTTTAAAATTTAATATATATTTCTTAATTTATATAACTTCGCAATAGCAATACTTCCCAGATGTCAGCGGCAAGTGTGAAACATATATTTAATAAAATAATAGTTATTAATAATAATTTTGACTAAAAGATAAATGTGAAATGAGAGAGAAATTAAATGTTATATGCGTCGTTCTCATTAGACCGACAAAAAAATTAGAGATTTATATGGATGCCGAGTTTTGTGAACACTCGGGATAAAATTTAAGCTCTAAATTTAACTCGGCTACTATATCACCAAGCAGTCACCATACACCACCACCATGCCAGATAATTTTATAATAAGTAAAACTAACTTGCAAATATAATAAAATCTGTATGTAAAAAATATTTAGTTAAATTGTATTTTAAGATAAATATGAAAATAGATATTACAATCCAAAATATTATAATATATTATATGGATTCCATACATTGAAATTATTGGAAAATGCGGTTATTATTGAACTGTAAATTTCTATTTTCATCTAACTAATTGCAACCACATACTTTATTATTTAACGACAAAGTTTTAGTCGGAAATTGGATAATTAAAAGCCTCTTATGTAATTCAGTTATTAATAAGATGAAACGATTAATTTCCTTACTCTGATAACAAGATATAACACGGCGTTGAGCTTCACCACTTAATAAATAATATTCCGATAATTTGACTGAGGAACGGAGTGTTTTAACTTAGTGACTTAGTTCCCTCTGTCTAACCTGCATTGCAAGAAAAAACTTTTTAGTTGGGACCGTCGTTGGGATGAGATCGGCATGTGGACTTTATATAATAGTTGTCACTTGTCTGTCTTACGGTAAGACGGAAAGCGGCGTTGATTTCCGCCAGCGAACAGGCAATATATCTCGCAGTAGAATAAGTCTACTACGGAGTATTTTTTCACTTGGTTCGGTCTACTGTGCGCAGTAGCTAAATAATTAAAAGTTAAGATTGATATTGTTGAAAAAGTTACAGTTCATATTATTTATTTATTAGTTACTCTTACTTTCTAGAATCTTTTTTATGATTCAAGCATTTGCTTTTACATGTGAATAGAGCTGTGTTGCACTCAAACAAAAGTTTTTGTAAAAAAAAAGTAAGCAAAACAGTTTAAAAAGCATTTCAAAGAACTGAAACTGCAATTCATTCAGCACTTTTGATGTCCATCATATATTGTGTATATTTTTTGAAACTTCAAATTGGTTTTTTATATGTATGTCACACACGACATGAAGGTGGAAGTTGTGTCGTGTCGCTGCGGCACGGCGTCTGACTATAAAGCGAGCGACCGTTGTGGGTTCGATTAATATTTTATTTTTTACATATCGAAGAACTAAAGATGGAGAGAAACAACACTTACTTTTGTATAAAATATGGAAATGCACTTTGAGCACACGTGCATACAGACGTACATAAAGTATACTGTAGTACTTAAATATTCAAAAGATTTTTTCTCGTTGTTAGTTAAACTTATAAGCTACACACTCCACTACTACAGCTCTGAAGGATTAACTTCAGTATAAATATTTGTATTATTTTTTCATCAAGTATTGCCATTAAAATTTGAAATACACAAGGATTTTTGCATCATTCCTATAGATTCCACTGCTCTACAATACTCTTTGCGAGCGAGCTAGCCGAGTGCACTTCCAGAGGACCTTATTATATGTATTTCTCTTTTATGTTTCGATATATTTCCTTATTTTCAAACTTTATTTGTGGTAATAGAAAATTGTTTTCTGCTTTCAAATGATTATTTTGCATTATTGAAACCTAGTTTAATTATAAAATAATAATTTTAGTAGTTAGTATGCTCTCTTGGTATTTATTTTTTGGCTTAGGGTCTGAAAAATATTTCTGGTGATCGCCTAAATAATAAATACCCTTAAAAAACGAACATATTTGTAAATTATCTACAAATTTTCTATTCTTAAATTTGATTTATTGGCAACCTAATCTAGCGTATGGAGTTTAACGACTTTCATGCTCTCACGGACTCAAGAGATGTAACTTTACTAATTTGCTAACTTTGAATTGTGATTTATGTATGTAATATAATCTGAGTCGTATCTGTCATATAAAAGTTAGTCTTCTAGGTCTATTTTAAATTATTCATTCCAAGTGGCTATCGTAGCACAGATGATATTGGACTGTAAGCGTGATGGTTCGAGGTTCAACCTTTACCGAGGGGACTTAATCATTTTATTTTCTAAGCTCTTACAAGATAAATCCTAGCATTACGTTTATTATTATGTTTTTTTTATTCTGAATCTATACTAAATACGAAATACGGCGTCAATTAAAAAAATTAAGTTAACAGTACCGAATGACTCTGTCGTGGCGGAGGTACACAGATGTGACACTGTAAACGCAATAGCTTGTAGGTTTGATTGTCACTCGAATAAAGGAAATATTTTATTACCCTCTTAATCTTTTTCTTTAATATTTCACTCCCTTCGGAATTCGGTGAAGAGTATAAATGGGAACAAGGTGTCTTAACACTAGGTTCCCTTTGCCTACCCTGCCATGTGCCACCCTACCCTGCTATGTGCTACCCTCCCCTGCCATGTGCTACCCTACCTACTAAAGGAATTAAATGTTTCCTTATTGTATTAACCCATCGTGATTGTCATTCCCGATTTCTAGTTCATTACTCGGCAATCTCAATTTACAATTTAATTGGGGTCGAGTTAAATTCTGCCTTCCAGATAACTTTGTATGGAGCTACTGTAATCTGACATAAGAAATCCAACTCTACGCTATAAATATAACCATTACTGTTATTTATATTTGATAGATTTAATTATTTAAAATTTGTTTTTGCGGAGTAGCGGAGTGGATTGGAGAGTACAGGTGGAGTGCCCCAGGGTCTTGAACATTGTCTGGGCCAATGAATCCACACTGAGTCGAAAATTTTATAAATTTGTCGCAACTTCTTTTCGTTAATAGCATCTCTGTAATCTCTCTAGATTAATACATTTTTTGCTTCCCAAAGCAATTATTATATAAATACATAGTATTTATTTTAAAATTTTATTGTAGATCACAGTGTTTAGAATACAAGAGCGCGCGGAAGGTGGTGAGATCCAGGAATTGGATCAAGTCATCTTGACTGCTCTGTTTCGGGCCCAGCATTTATCACCAAGTGAACAACTAAGCTTGGCTCTCACGTGGAACAGAGTGGATATCGCGAGATCAGAGATATTTGTATATGGACAAGAATGGCCGCCAGGTGAGTTATTATATATTTATGACTAGAAATAAGTTGTGACTACTGCTATTTGAGGGAATAATATAATATGATACGAGTAAAACCGTGAAAATTATAATAGCAATAATTTTCGTTTTGTTTAAAAAAAATTATAAGCACTTATTATTAGCTCAAATATATTTTTTTAATTTAAAAGGACATTTGTGAATACGTACTTCTATATAGGTAAATGTTTATATAGCAAAAATGAAAATCAAATCACACTGTATCCCGCACAGAGCAGGGTAGGCAGAGGGAACCTAGTGTTCCGTCCGTTGCCCACTTTCTGAACTGCAGAATAAACTTATATAATATTATATTATATAATTATACATTTTTTGGCGCTTTAAATGTTAATTTATGGTCTCCACTAAATGTTATTACAGTAAAATGCTACTATCCTCTAAACACTAACGACTTAAGCTGACCTAACTCTTGAAAATGTTATTCCACGCTTGTAAATTTTACCTTACACAAAATAAGCTTCGATTATATGACATATGAGCTTGTCATATGTAAATATGTTAAAATAAAAGTACTAATACTGTTAAAACGCGGCATTGAGTTCCGCTACTCACCAAATGTCTCGAAAATTTAGCGATGCGTGTGGGACGGAGAGTTTTAACACTAGTTTCTCTTTGCTTACGCTGCTATTTGGGGTATAAAGCGTGAAACTAACGAGAACATCGAGTTACAGTAAAATTTGAAACTACCGTTTATGCAAAATGACTAGGAGCTTAGTTCAAAACTTATTGTTCTTAGACTAAAAGTTCTTAACATATTCTAATATTTCATATTACATAGACAAAGTTGAAGACAGCTGTTTCAGCTCAAACTTAATATTTGGTACTTATTGAGATTATGATTATTCAGGTGTGTGAAGTCGGAGTTCTATTTTGACTTTAGCTATTTTCGCTTTGTATTTTTTCATATTTTTATTATATTTTTATTATTATTATTTTTAAATTATATATAAAATTTAAATCATAGTTGTGGCCAAATTTCACAAAGTAAAGTATTCATAATATTAATCGACCAATTGCGAAACTAACTCAAGTAAACATAAATATCGACGTCTAAATCTATTTCTTAGACCTTATCAAGGATTTAGATTCATACTCGGTTATTTCTCTGAGAGAACTTCCAAGAATTGCCGTTAGCCATTTTGCTCGAATAAGCATTATATATAATAAGTTTTCTGAAGACGAACTATGAAAGAACGGATGAAATAACAATCCATTTATTTATTTTTTATATTATATGAATATTTGTCGATGTTGATTTCTGGAGTTTTTTTTTCTAGTATATTTTTTAGCATCACGCTGTATCATACATACAGCAGGGTAGGCAGAACCTGGAGTTACGACATTCCATTTTCAAATAAAATTTTGTATTTTTTCTTATTACTCAAAATATCAAATTAATTTTATTTATTTCAACAAAAGCAATTTAATCTAACAAAGATATCAGTTTTTGAGTTCAGTTTACAGTCAAAACGTTCGTATGTTGGAGTAAGCTTTAAAATTCCTTAAAAAATATTTTTGTTTACTCATTTCATAATTACGTTGCATCAAGGAATATTCTCTCCACTATTTCTTACTCCTCCACGAAGGACGGAGGGAAATGGAGAGGAGAATTTTAACGATTCTTATGGTAATCGCATCATAACGACAATCAGTTATCATATTGTCAAAATAAAAAAAAGTTTTATTCATATTCAAAAGTTTCATCCTTAATACATGTTATATTATACAAGTTGAGGATCGTGACAGAAAGCCGCAGGTGTTGGATCTCTACCCGTTTATGAATAAAGTCACTTTTACAGTTTATTGATCTCGTCATCTGAATAACAATGACTGTGTCCTGATTTATTCAGATAACCTCTGAGAGATGGTTTTTGCTACAGTAAAATTGGTTTTACTTTTTTTTATTATAATTTAATAAAAATGCTGCTTAATTATTTTATTATATTTTTTTTGTATATATTTTTATTGCTTTATTGGCATAAAAAATTGAGTAGGTACCTGGGAACCTATTGTGAAGACACAGTTCCCATTAAGACACTTCCATTCCCCCTTAACCGCTGAATTCTCATAGCATTGCGTCTTGAGTGGCGGAACTTAAGTCCGTATAGAAAAATAGAAATAAAATTCGGAACATTTGAGTATAGAAGCTACTATTTATTAAATTTCAATCTACGACCATGTCTGTCTGTCTTGAAGCTGAAGTTTAGCATTTGACCTACATTTTAGAGGGACCATGACTAGTAAGATAGAATCACCGGATATATCTAAAGAATCAAAAAAATCGAGGAATTTATATTTAACTCGTAGTACTTCAAATATTTTAATAAATTTTCTGTTACAGGTGCCCTCGACGAAGCAATGATGCAAGCGCTAGAACACGACAGGATAGACTTCGTCAAGCTGCTTCTAGAAAATGGTGTTTCAATGAGGAAATTTCTCACTATCCCTCGATTAGAAGAACTGTACAACACTAAGAGTGGTCCCAGCAATACCCTGAGGTATATTCTGAGGGACGTCCGACCGCACTTGCCTCGAGGCTACGTCTACACTCTGCACGATATTGGTTTAGTTATCAATAAATTAATGGGAGGTGCTTACAGGTGATATATTTTTACTTAATAAACAGATAGAAGATAACGGTAGACGTGAAAAATAGTTAATTCAATATAGTATAAAATAGCTTGTCATATATATTAATATGATATATATTTTTAATTATTACTTGAGAAACAAACGCGGCTTCATCCGATTATTTTTTTTTTATAATATATCCAAATAATTTTATAAAAAGTATCCCATGTCCATTCCAAAACCTCTAAAAATTGCGTACAAAGTTTAACCATGATAATCGGTTGAGTTGTTTTGGCGTGAAACAAAAAAAAATATTTTCACATTTATAATATTAGTATGACGTTTAGAACGAGTAGAAAAATTGGGCTGAAAGATAATAACCAAAGCGTCATAATCAAAATTAAAAAAAAAAACCAAAAAAAGTAAGGCCAATAATTATCTTAAAACAAACATACTGTATAACAAACACTTTAGTGAAATCAGTTTTATTTATTCCTTTGAATCGCATTTTCATGAGCTCACACTGTCAGTGATAGATAGCTGGCTCCCTTTTGTGACTTGTTACAAAGCAACTCGCGAGGGCGGACTAAATAAAATTTCTATATAGATGTAACTTGGGAGTCAAACGACTGTGAGTCAAATGTTACTGGGGTGCCATCAAACTGTATGGGTCCTGAGAAAACGAAGAATTCGGGGTCATTGTAAACGTGACGGTTGTTGGTTCGATTTCCTCTCGGAGAATGAATTACTTAATATTTTCGTTCGAAAAAAGCCAAAGGCAAGTCTCAAAGAAGAATGTATTTGATTTTTCTTGAAAAATATACCTGTTAAATAAGTATTGAAATAAAATACATGTATGACATTTAAATCCTACATCTTTCAAGTCAAGCTTACTCTGAGTATTGAAGATAGATCCTATTTTAGTATCAGCCACAGGGGAGTGCTGTGAGACGTCGATAACTATTCTTTAACAGTAAATAATATGGGACCCTGGGAATTTTGATTGATTATTTTTGAAATAGAATTGTATATTATAAAAGTAATATAAATTTCAATAATTTTAAATAATATTACATCGAGACAAGTCGAGGCGTAGGGGCACAAATGTGTATATATCATATAAATTACACACGACAGAACCGCAATGATCTATATTTTGTCAGAAAGCTACCCTAATACATATTCAAATTAATCCCTAAACCGGGTTAGATCCTTTAATAAGTATTATTTTGATATGCACAATAATATCACGTTATGTGAAGACCATTTGATGCTATTCCATATATATTTTTGTATTCTTTTCTCGGTTAAAGATAGATAAAGAGTAAAGATACTTCGATCTCCGATTGCTAATTGAATTAAATTTAAAAAGTAAACCAAAACAGTTAGGAGAGTGCTGCTGACGACTGAACGTATTTTCATCCATCTAAATCGGTTCATCAGCTTAGGACCTACGATGCAACACACAGACACAAACATATAACATCTCTCTTATATTTTCGAAAAAAGAAAAAGGAAAATGTAGAAAAATTCTGCAAATAAAGATATCCGTATCTAACAGAACACCTACGTTATGCAAAGTAATCACACGTCAGCACAAGCCAGGTGGAAAATTTGACTGCTAGGCAATGTGCCGGGGATTTATCGTACAGCCGCCTTCCACACTTCGTCGCCGTGTCAACTATTATGAGAAATATGTGTTTGTTTCGGAGTATTACTATAACGTGATTATTATATGTAGAAGGGTAGGTAGAGTAAACCTAGTGTCGAGGCACTTATTCGAGTGGGAATCGCACCCACAAGCCTCGTCTTACAAACACACTTTTTGCCACTGCGCCACGACTGGCCTTAATTAGAATGATCTAACAATTTTTTTGTATATTTTGATTAATATCTTGTTTCTTTCTCTTCTTGTACCCTAAGACCTTAGGGGTATCTTTTTAGTTAGATACTTTGCGTTTATTTTTACAATGTCTATTGTGTTCTGAGATCTTGATAAATTCTGGAATTTAGATAGACAATGAAGACAGTACCGGCCTTACAATGTATTTTCTGCGAAAACAATTTAAATAATATAATAATAGAAGAACATCGTGTCTTGTGATTAGAAAAAGCGCTACTTAATGCTCCAACATGCAATGTTCTTGAGACCAGTACAGAAAAATACCAGTGTAATCCAAAAAAAAGGTAATTTTTTTTTAGCGTTACGCTGTAATGCTTCCAGAATTCGGCAGAGAATGGAGAACAGAGTGTTTATAACACTAAGTTCTCTGTGCTTACTATGCGCAGATACAGCGTGAAATTGATTTATTTTTAATTGCTTCGTCAATGCTCGTGAGAATTGACGATAACCAAAGCGGTAATTAAAAAATTATAACTTAAGCTGATTAGAAAATATTATATTTTTTTAATTGCCGTACTGACCTAACATAACAGAATATATACAAATATAGGGTACTAGGTCAGTTAAGCGAGCACTATAACGTAGGCTTTATACGAGGTTTAATGCACACAGCACGATGAACCAACGATAAAGTTTGCCTCGTTGTTTAACTTTGAGAATTAAAATTATTTTATTCATATCAACAGTTTATTTATAGGTATAGTGAAAAAGATTTTTTTTATTCCATATATCCCATATATTGTGAGGTAGATAGAGAATTTAGTGATATCGTCCTCCATTCTCTTTAAATGTACAAAAAAATAAAACAAATTTTAGTGATAGTTGGTAGAGCTGTAATCCTTTTTTGATCCCAAATATGTGTTATGGACGAATGGTGCTATGCGAGTCGCCGGTCATTGAATCACCGAGACACGCACGAGGATCTTAGAAGCACCTCCTGACCTGCCTCCACCTGACTAAAAAGAAGAAAATATTTCTTTTATGTCGAAATTGAATGCATAACTATTATTTGTACTGCTTTAAAATATTGACTTTGCCTACTCGAACGGCGAAATAGTTCTTTCAGATTCCAACTAAAATAACATCCTATACTGATAAAATGAAATAAATGCATACAAAAAAAAAGGATATGATGACCTATCTGATAGTGAGAGCCTACGAATCTCATCTAAATAGAGCTGTCAATATCACGTTTTCCTGTTACTGTTATCGTACAATCTTCCTTAAAGGCTATAATAATATTCGGTACATTTATGCTCGTAAAGCCTTTATTGCAGTGGTTAGTGACTATATTTGACCGACATACAAAATTGAAGTTTATAATATATAATTGAATATAAATACCAGTCATTTTGTCATTATTTTAATGTTTTTATAGTTACAATATACTGTAGCTAATTTAACATGTACATTCGAACGTGAGGCCGCCGTAGCACAGGGGCGTGCGACTGTAAACGCGACAGATTGTGGGTTCGATGCCCACTCGGGCCACTCAATACGCAATGCCTCGAAAATTTGGAGTGATGTGGCGAACTGAGATGTCTTAATACTATGCTACCAGATGCTGTTTGCCTGTGTGTATCCCGAATAAAGACAGACAAAGGGAGCCTAGTGTTAAAACACTCCGCTCCCCATTTTCCACCGAATTCTGGAAGTATTGAGTTGATTGGCGAAACTCAACGCCGAGCTTTATCTCAACACTAGAGCGAAGAAATAAATATATAAAATAATTAATTTTCTAAAGTGAGAATTGAACCCACAATCTGGCGCTTACTAATATGCACAATCCTTTACAGATGCTACTACACCCGCCGCAAGTTTCGTCCGATATACGCGAAAGTGATGAACAAAAGTGTGAACGTCCACCGCAACAGCGCTTCGTTCACGCGGCACAACGCCGGCGGGCTCTCGCTGATCACTGGGTTCATGCCCGTTACCACAGAAATGGCGAGATTCGATTATCCGTTCAATGAACTATTGGTGAGTTTCAGAATACCAAACAACTACACGAACAGCCTAAAGTAATACCTTGAGGCTATTTCTGCATTTTTTTATTATAACATTTTCTAATATAATAAAATAAAAAATATCTAATATAATAAAAAATCTCATTAATATTACATTAGATTATTTAAATTAACTTAGCATTCTGAATTTCTAAGACTCCTAAGTCAATTCAAATAAATAACTTGATCTAACTAACATAGAAACTCATTAAAATTGAATAAAAGCTACCCAAAAGCTTGCTAAGTGTTAATTAAATAAAGGAACAAAACAGTGTTTCACTAAAAACAAAATTCGGTGCTGATTTTCCGACTGAAACAGACGCTTAAATCTCCATTACGTTAACTACTTTGGTTAAAATATTTGAGTGAAGTGAAAAGGCTTACTCTACTAAATTGTTACTTTTGATATTTCGTGGTCGGTGTGTGACTCGTCAACGCAACGGTTGTGGGTTCGATTTCCACTTGAATTGATGTTTTATATATAATGAACATACATATAACGCCTCCAGTTTTTGGTGGACAATGGGGAACGTACTCGATGGAACTGGAGTGTCTTAACACTAGGTTCTCAGATTCCCTCTGTCTACCCTGCTATGCGTGCAGGATACAGCGTGAAGCTTGCGTGAATTTATTATGACCCTCCTTAATTCCTAAAACTATTATATATTTTTCCTGTGACACAAAGTATTATCGAAATAATTACAGCTTATACTATATTTTACCTGTCTTCTACCAAGAATGGATGTATCTGTATGGGGAAAATGGATGCGAATTATCTTATACCTTTACTTGTACATATTTTTTTTTATAAAAGAATATTTTCTTAAAAGCAAATATCCTCCTACATAAATGAAGGAACATTTTCCAGGGAAAATAAAAAGCTCACTGGGTTATTTACTTTCGTATCAGAAAGTAATACGTTTTTTAGGCAATATTTTTATAATTAGAGGCTTTGGCTACTAAAAACTTTATATTACATAAAAAAGGTTTCAATTTTGTAATAAATTTTGAAATACTTGATTTTAGAGTAAGGAAGAAAATACATATATCATATCTGTATTTCTGACATAATAAGAACACTTTTTTTAATTATTTATTTTTTAGCTTCACGTTGTATTCTGTACATAGCAGGGTAGGCAGAGGATACCTGCGGACATAGTGTTAAGACACTGTTCTTATTAAGATCCTTCTGTTCCTTACTTTCTAGCGAATTCGCCAGATATTCTTGAGGAAAATTAAAATGTTAAATTAAATAATTTTGTTACTCTGGTAATGAGGCATTCGTAATATCTCTAAAATTCGTCGAAGCCTGTTAAAAGCGTGAAGGTAACGAAAATCTTAAATTTGATCACAGATGTGGGCAGTTCTAACCAAACGACACCAAATGGCCTTACTCATGTGGACTCACGGAGAAGAAGCGCTGGCCAAGTCATTAGTGGCGTGTAAACTTTACAAGGCAATGGCTCACGAAGCAGCTGAAGATGACATGGAGACTGAAGTATACGAAGAATTGAGGCACTATGGAAAGGAATTTGAAACTAAAGGTAGGCTTTTATTTAATAAAATGTGAAACATCCACTCAAAAAATCCAAGATTGATTATGTTATAATATAATAAAAATCTGTTAAAAATAAAATAACTCGTATTTTCTTTTGGAAACATTAGCAATAATTTAAAAAAAAAAGACGAAAAAATATAAAAATTGTAAATTAGGTGTCAATTATAATAGATTAAATACAATGTTCTTTCAAAAATGAACTTTACAATTAAATAATTTCATATTTTCTCAAGGTACAATTTCACCTTAATATACTCTTACAATAAAAAAAGGTTGAAATGATGCTAATTTCTAGGAACAATTTATTCCTAATACAAACCTCAGTTTTGGTATGAAATTTTTCTTTATAACATATCAAATGTTCTAGAAATATGTTCTCATCTGATTTGGGCAGTAAATGCAAAAATAAATCGTAAAATCCACGTGTCAATCGATCTTTGAACGCTTTTCACACCTATTATTGTTATTTTAAGTATGTTTTTGATATATTTTGTTTTTCTCTTATACTGTGATATTATGTATTTTGTAGTTCTTAAATATTTCTCATATCGAAAACTCAGAGGAAAATGGGCAACGGAGTGTATTAACACTAGGTACTTTCTGCCTACCCTGGTATGTTTATTAATTTATATATATATATATATATATGTATTGCTTAGAATAAGCAAGACTCAAGTAGCAAGTAAAATTAATCCGATATATCTAAAGTGAAATCAACATTCACATTATAATACAACAACAAAACATCGTCTGTATAGAAATTTCAATGAATCTCTTCAGAAAATTCTATTTGAATGAATAGTAGATATTTTTCAAGATGCAATATCTGAGTACACCAGATTGCATGCTGATTGAAACCGCCAGGATTGTGCGGTCCGGGTCAATAGGCTACGCTCGACGGCTCAAAGCTTAATTTAACGTGAATTAATTTAATTATAGCGCGATGTAGAAATTCACTTATCTGGTGTGGCCATATATTTTAGGTGATAATATTTAATGGTTATGGGATATGATTAGTTAAATTTGAAGGTGATCGTGCCATAAATGAGAGTCGTTGTGGGTGGGTTTATTGGACGAAATAAAATATTCGATGTTTTCATTTTCTTTCTCTGGTAACGAGACAAAGCGCGTCGTTGACGGAAATATATAGGCTAAAAAATTAAATTACCAATAATATGTTGTTCCAGCATTAGAACTTCTAGACTATTGTTACCGACAAGACGACGATCAGGCCCAACAGCTTCTAACCTGCGAACTCCAGAACTGGTCAGGACAAACGTGCCTAAGCTTAGCCGTGGCCGCCAACCACCGCGCACTCCTGGCCCACCCCTGTTCCCAAATCATCCTGGCCGACCTCTGGATGGGAGGACTGAGGACACGGAAGAACACAAACCTAAAGGTACATTTAGCAGGTTCAAATCCACGTAACTTTCTTTCATGCCGTTTAACGCACAGACTTGTATTGGCACGTAGTAGTTATAGAGAATAAGAATCGTAACCAAGATTGCGAGATAGATGTCTGTGTGTCGAGGAGTCGCTTGCAGAGCATGGAATGACGCCGATTATTACCTTTTTTTTTCTTTTGATTAATATTTAAATGTCACCTCCTTTTTTGAGGTTGTTTCATGTTAACTTTTTTTTTTGGCTTTGATATTTAGAATATTGTATAAATATTGTGTTAAATTTATTTGTAAAATATGTTTTTTTTTATTGTGCGTACGTTCATTGTACATCTAAAATATCCAATGAAATTTAATTTATAAAGAGAAATTATGCTTTTTTTCCTATAAATACACACAATTTTTTTTTATTATCTACACATTTTTTATTGAACTCAAAGAGCCATATAGGCCGTTGCCGTAATGAAACAACCTCAGCATAATCGACGTCCGTTAGTTAGCATGTGATGCTTAAGTCAATATAGTTAGCGTTTGCCACATCGGCTTTGTCGTGGTCTAAGGTAATACTGAGCCTGCTGTGCCCACTGTACATTCTGCAACTGGAGTTCAAGTCCAAGGAGGAACTGCAGCTGATGCCGCAGACGGAGGAGGAGCATCTAGAGAACGAAAGTATGGAGGACGACAGGAGCACCAAGGATCCCAACGACCCTGAGGTATGTTTATATGTTTGGTTGCTTCCATCGCTTATATATTTTGCTGTTACACGAAATTATGTGGTTTTAACATTGATATATAATTGTTTTTGGTCATCGAAAAATTTTAATTTATAATTTAGTTTGTTGATTTTAAAGAAATTGTTTCCTTTGTTATTTTTTGCCCTTATTACTCTCAAATCTGAGGTAGACATTGAGATACCGTTTTAATTCATAAATATTTATCATGAATGACAACGGCATCTCAAATATAAATACGATTCTTAATGTCCTTACAAGATTAAAATTATGTATTCGTCTCATAAATGATTTATATAAAGTTTTATTTTAAAATGCGTTTGTTACAATATAAATAATTTTGATATAATTTACGATGCACATTTGCTTCACATCATAACAATCATAAATCTATAACTAACATTGGGGCGGTTTCATAAATGTAAATAATAATTCTTTTAAGAATCACATAAATATTATGGGAAGGTATTTCGCAACAGTTTTGTAACAGTTTTTAAAATTTAAAATTAAAATTCGAATTCTTAACACTACATTCTCTCTGCCTACCCTGCTCTCTCTGCATTCTCTCTGCATACGTGGGATACCGCGTCTGGTTGAAAAAAGTTACCGTTTTTGTAGTCACAATATATTTTTGCACTATCTTTCGAGGCCAGACCACATTTTAAGCAAACTACGCTATAAGATTTTTCATATTAAAGCAGATATTTGCAGCGAAGAAAATTAGGACAAAAATGAAATGTATTTTTTGTGTTTTTAACTAAATTCATTCAGCCATCGACTGGATTTCTGTTTATATTCAGAGTTATTTCTTTTAAGTATATTCAAATTGCGTACAAACACCTCTTATGGATTTGAACCCGTACTTACGTTATAGTTCTTTAACCAATTATACTAAATAACCAGTTATACGTTAAAATTTCGCCACGAAAGCCCATTCAATGAAATTTCTAGTAAGTTATTGCTTCGTATTAGAGAATAGACTAGAATTTCACACTGTTAGTTCTGTCAGTTAAAGCTATCAATTTTAAAAATGGAACGAAATACTCGATGTTCGGAACGTTAGCGTTTCTCAAATACTAGTATGCGAGAAACTCCCATAAATTCTATATGAAAATAGTATATTATTGAATTGTGAAAGTTTCCAATTTCCTGAAGGTATTTCCGAATGTGCGAACTCTCGAGTATTTTGTTGGAGAGCACAGAGCCAAGTTATTGTTTTGCTTATTTTATATATTGTATTAATCATAGAAAGAATACGCAACGCGCTGTTTTAGAGTTTAGCTTCACCTAAAAACTGTTGCGACCACTATCTTATTGTGGAAATGTTATTTTATTCTGTTAGTTCATTTCTTTCTTAGGTATCTTTGAAGTAATTTTTATAGCATAGTATATTTCGCTTCAATGCCTTTACTTCTACAAAATTTAAATGCACGTGTTTTTTTTTATATTTTCTAAAAATCTATAATCTTCTTCTCTAATGTCAAAATTGTTAACAGACATGGGTTACATTATTAATTTACCTCTTGTCGTATATTTATGAGATATTTGCTTTTTATATCAGGATGACACATATGTATATAAAAAATTACTAATAATACTAATTTGTCCTAATATAGGCAATATTATGTAAATATTTCAGTCAACATTTATTTTATTTTCTGTCATTGTATATTAAAAATAATAAAATAATTTTCTTTGTATATATATTTTTTTCTCAAACATCGCTTAAGCTTTTTATATTTTTTACATTTGCATCACTTCACTCTTCTCACTTCTTCTATTTTATATCTTGCCAATATTAACTTTATTTTAATGTACTCAATTTTAATTTCTATTTCCACATACATGAGATAAATTTTCAATTATTGATATATTTTATTGTTACTATTTAAACTAGAATTTTCCTCACATTTTCTATTATTAGAATTTTAAATCTGTTCAAGCACTTCTATTAAAAACTAAAAAAAGAATGTTGTATAATTTATTTAACTCTTGGTGGCGGCCACTATCTTATACTGGACGATTGATTGATAATTTCTGATTTATAAATTCTCTTATACATTCTTATAAAAAGTAGACCAGTTTTATATGTATTATATTAGAAAAAATATATATCCGCTTCGTCTTCCTTCTACTTCAACTCATACTAAAAGTTACTATACTTATACTCTTGAATTTTTTGTAGTAACCTTTATACGATTTTCTCTATACTCAAGCAGGCGTTGATTGGCTCAGGGGCCGAATGCGAGACTCGGGTCGATCAGAACGGCAAAGTTGGTAAGATCGGTTGGGATCCCACGTACAGGGACTTGCCAGAGTACCACGTGCCGGAGGACAAGAGGATGAGGCCGTTGAGACTGAGGAAGAAGATATATGAGTTCTTTACGGCGCCTATCACTAAGTTTTGGGCGGATTCGGTAAGTGTATAGTTATTTCTTTTCAACAATAGTTATATATATTTGTTGTATTATTAATTTTTTTTTTTCTTCATGTTCTATCAACGCATAATGTGTATTGGAAGAGAGAACTTAGTGTTAATACACTCGGTTTCTCGCAATGCTCTACTTTGTTACTCGAGCACAGAAATGACAATAACTAATTCCCACCAGTGGGAATCGAATTTACTACAATCGTCACGCTTAAAATCAGACGTTTGGAATTGTGATTAGGATATGTATATAAAAAATAAATTACTCTGTGGGATACACAGCCAATGTATTGTGTGTTGAATCGCGGAACAAAACGCCGCGCTTTGCCTCGATACGAGGGCGAAGAAAACCGACAACCGTCGCGTCAATTACACCCTAGTGCCCCTGCGCCACGACTGGCCTCTGTATTTTATGGCAATCCAATTTATTTTCCAAAAAGGCTTTACCCCTTGTTGACGGAGCAAAATAATACGTCCTCTTCCTTTGTCGTCGGCATACGCAAAGGAATTCAAATGAAATGTGAATTTTTGGAGTATTCATCGAAACATTTTGTTTAGTGTACAAAGAACCATAAACACACGCATTCTAATGCCATTTTGGCATTAGAATATTTATTTATATCCACCTATATATAGCTATAATAAAATCATTTAGTTTAAATAGCGGTGAGAGTTACCTATACGTAATATATTATATATACAACTTTTGGTTATTGCATATATTTTATTTTGAACAAGCAGGCGAAGACGTAAAAAAAAAACAAATTTATCATAAACGAGCAGATAATTGAAAAATAAGTTTCCTGTCGTTTAGATCTCTCTTCGTAATGCGTGAATAGCGTGACGATCAAAAACGTAAACAACGACATCTATTTTCTATACTTATCTGTAACCTTTGAATGATGTTAAAACAAATATAAAATTATGAATATGGAACGAAAATAGTTTTTATCATTAATAATACACTAATTACACCTTCACCTGTCATTTACTTGAAATGAATTGTTTTTTATTGTGTGTTAATTGTAAAAATTCATAACCGCTTCAAATAACGTAACGTTATATAGGTTTTAATGTAACAGTTTGTAACGAAACGACTGTACATATCTCTCTCTCCATACTTTAAACTGCATCTGTATATATATAAAAAAACGAGGTCATCGATTTTTCTCCGTGGAAGATATATGAGAAAATCTATTGGGGGTATTTATTTATTAATCTAATAGAACCAAAAACAATTATTTTTTTTTGTGTTTATCGGTTTGTGTGTGCCCTTGTTCACACTTATCTTAGAAATGGCTTAACCAATTTAAATGCAGTTCTCACTATTATATTTAGGCAAACTTCCGTTTAACACATTTTGTGTTTATTTTAAAAGTGTGTGTAGTGTTATTATAAAAGTAAAGATAATGGAAGTAGTTTATACGAGAAAATAAACAATTGTGGAGTAAAAGCGGGCGAAGCTGCGAGCAGGTCGCTAGTTGTCAATAAAATGACTTTCAACGTAACTCAGGTGCGGCCATATAATGTTATTACTCTCAGACAGTTTGCACGTCGAAGCGTCTTAGAAGTTACTGTCTGTCGTTACGCATTCTTCTGCCTCACAGAGAAGTATTAATATGTGCAAACTTATGCAATTAAAATTATAGAGAACCTTTATCAAATTAAATTATTATGACAATTTTAGAAAAAGATTTCAATTAATACATTCCGTACATAGCAGAGTAGGCAGAAGGAATATGAGAACCTAGTGTAAAGACACTGAGTGGCGGAACGCGGAAAGCGATTTGGCTCGTTATCAGAGCATATGTCATTTCTGCAAATGGGAGTCGAACTCACAACCTTTCGTGCTTACTGTCACGCTCTTGCGCCCCTGCACCACGAGCGACCTCACTTATATATTTCTGTAACGATAATGATTCTATCTTTTCCATTCCATTTCCAAAGTTAAGACATTATAATATGGGCGGTAATGAGAAATTCAAGGGAATCACACAAAAAAGACTAATGAGATTTGAATGATGTCTTAAACATTTTTTATTAGCTTAACTATATATACCACAAATAGCAGGATAGACAAACTTAGTCATAAAGACCGTTTTTAGACTTATCACGTACTTTTTGGCATATTGCATGTTGAGTGAGTGTTGTGTGTTGTGTTGAGTGGTGGAACACAACACCGCGCATTGTCTTGTTATCGAAACGAGGCAATGAAAACACATGTTTAATCCCGAAAACCTTTTCACGCATGATGCGTGTCTTATCTTTAGCAGCCTCCTGTCACGTCGCACCCAAAATTTAGGTTATTTTCATTATGAAAAACTGACATACATTTTCATTCAAGCTTCTATCAACATTTGAGATGATTTTCTTTGTTTTATAAGACTTAAATTAATTAAGATTTCGTTCACGGATCGCCCTATATAATGGCAAGGTAGATAATATATAATTTCATCTTTGCCGGAGATATGCGTAAAAAAATATTTAATTTCCTCGCTATGGCAATTACGTAAAACGTGGCATGGCGTGGTTGAGCTTCGCCATTTAACACACAATATCTCAAGAATTCGGCGAAGAATATGGAGCGAAACTGTCTTAATAGGAACGGAGTGTCGTAAAAACTAGGTTCCCCAGGTTCCCCGTGTTCTAATTCGATATTTTTTTGTTCACAGATCGCCTACATATTGTTCCTACTGATGTTTACGTATACAGTATTAGTCAAGATGGACATAACGCCGTCTTGGCCGGAGATATACTCCATATGTTATATAATAACGTTTTTATGTGAGAAGATTAGAGAAATTATTACGTCCGAGCCTGTGGCTATTAGGTGAGTTCAAGTTCAATTTCTTCTTCTTTTTTTTCTCAACTTCACCCTGTATACCGCAATTAATATGTAGTAGTAGATAGGAGGGAAGTGTTAAGACACTCCGTTGTCCATTTTCCATGGTCCATTTTGACCAGAGCAAAGAAATGAAAATAATAAATATTACATTTCCCCGAGTGGCAATGGCGTAATCGCAGAAAGTGAATAACAAATATTTAAATTATACTTATTTTTCTCTCCATACTAATACATTCGTATTTTAATACCATGATTTATTTATCACTCTTCTATACCACCACAAACAATTTTGTAGCTCCGGCTCCGTACCGACACATGGCGGCTTCTTCATCTAATTCAGTCTAAATGAGTCAATTTAGTTTAATCTACCACCATTAATTCAAACGCGGCATTGTTTATCTTCTCCGTTGTAATACATACACACAATGCCTACAGAATTCTGGGGAAAGTGGAGAGAGGAATGTCTTAACACTAGGTTCCCTCTACCTACCCTGCTACAGCGTGAAATTGTAAATTAAGCATTTGGAAACAGTTGACATATTGCAATTTATAACACGTGCAACAGGTCTCATAATATTTTCAGCGCATCTAATGAAGTTACGGCTCGTACTTGATAACATAATAACTTAACTAGCTTGACTGATTAGAGAAACAAAAAACAGAAAGTTGTATACTGCTAAGATTTTACTATATATTTGTAAATTTTCTAGATTTCCTGTCATCAATTCTGAATGTACAAACATTTTCTTTTAATATTATAAGTGCTATATTTGACTTTTTAATAATTTTTTGATACATCATCCCAACAGACATAAGTTCAGCGTGTGGGCCTGGAACATGTGGAACACGTACGACGCGGGTTTCATCATATTCTTCCTGGTCGGGCTCACTCTCCGCCTCCGCGCCAGCTCCATGGACGTCGGTCGCGTCATATACTGTGTAGATATTATATACTGGTATCTGAGGATTTTGAATATATTGGGAGTTAACAAGTATTTAGGTGGGTCTAAAATTTGATGTTGTGTGATGCTAGTGGCTGCAAAATCTCTTTTGATTTCTTGTCGAGGCAAAGCGCAGTGTTGATTCTTCAACGATGGAAAAAACAAAGTGACTCAGCACTAGATTCTCAGGTTCTATTTGCTAACTAAAAAAATTATAGAGGTAAATGAAAAGAAAAACGTTGAAGCTGTACATCTTAGTCGAGAAATTGTCTAACAATGATTAACTGTGCAGGTTTCTCTAACTTTTATAGTGAAAAGCTTCATCATGCCTGTCTCTAGGGTGACTCGCTCAGCTCGGTGAAATATTAAATAGATATCTTCCGTAATAATACAGTTATACATATATTACATATAAATCACTCTATTATTAATGTAGTAAATTAAAATTGTCAAAAAACAAATTAATTATATTATTTTTAATTATTTCTTTAAAAAAATTTAGAAAATATATACTTAAAAAATAAATTGTTTCAAGAAAAAGAAAAGAAATTATATTGTTTCTAAACAATTTTCGTATGTAATTTAATATTGAGTACTGTTATATACTGTATGTCGGCGTCGATGATAATTGGTTAAGAAATATTAAGGATAAATTCTTGATTAATTAATTCCGATTTTTTTAACGAATGGAATTGGAGGTAACTTTTAATGTAAATTAAATTTGAAATAGAAGTTCCATATTTGAGTATGGTTTTTATATCGGATGTGACGTCATCGTGCCTATCGGCGTTGATAATAATTAATTTAGAAATACTGAGAATAAGTTCAAAATTAATTAATTTAGATCTTTTAACGAATTAAATTAAAAATAACATTTAAAGTGAATTTAATTAAAAATAATAATTTTATTTGAGTTGTTCTGCCGGATGTAACGTAATCGCGCCACTCAGCGAATAAGCGAGGTGCGTCGCCAATAGAGGCACTTTTTTGGCTTGGTCGGCCGTCGGCTATGACTGATCACGCCTGAATCATACCGTTAGTGTGAAATTGTGTTATCTCGGCAATGGAGGAACAAAACTACGAGACGTCTAAACCACTTGGCTCGCCTATACGTATATCGCGCTCCGACATGTATGTACATTCTATATACGAAATTCTTAGAACTATCTGGTGATATACGAGTGTTAAGGTGTTGCAGAAATTGGATGATGCATAAATAAAGATACTAAATTTGCTGGTACCAAAATCTTCTAAAATTCTGCTGCACAGCATATAGAGAACTAACATTTTATTTTGTTATCGTATATTCAATTAAAATTTTACATTAAATATCCTCATTTTTTAGCTTCGCGCTTCTCAAATATAATTTCCCAATTCCAGGACCTCTAGTCACTATGATGGGTAAAATGGTTAAAAATATGATATATTTCGTGGTGCTCCTGCTGGTTGTGCTCATGTCGTTTGGGGTCGCTCGGCAGGCGATATTGTACCCGGATAAGGACGCTAGCTGGTATTTGATAAGAGGGGTAAGTGCATTTTAGAACTTTATTAATATTATTTATACAAATTTATTTTATAATATTTCATATTGAAACCGTCTTAGTATATGGACACAAGATGTGACGACGGTGGTTGTCGCTTCAATTCCCACCCTGGGGAATTAGTTATTTATTTTCATTGTGACGCTCTTGTAATAAGGTAAAGAGTTAAGTCACCGCTACTCACCATGTAGTCTCGAAAATTTGGCGGAAAACGGGAAATGAAGTGTTCACATAAGATTTCCCCTGCTTACCCTGCTATATGCGGGATTTAGCGTGAAGCTAAAAATATATATTTATAATTGTTGATTGTCGTGACACATTTGGAGCGACAGTAGTGTATTGAAATCTTGAAAAGAGAATATGTTTTATAAAGGTACTTTATATAAACGTGTGTGAATATGTTAGCTTGTTAGCTTATTCAACAATACATTAATATTTCTAAATAAAATCTTAAAGACGCAGGATATTAAAATGGCTTTTTTAAATTTAATAAAAAATTAATGGCTAAATAGCATTTAAATTCAACAAAAATAAATTACATTCTTCATATATTCAAAGAAATATAATTAACTACCTCACCTACTTTTGTTGGAAAGTGGAACAAACATTTTCAGAAATTATCACATTTATAATTTTAGTAGGATTATCTTCTGAAAGCCGTATCGTTGAATAATTTATATAAAGTCATTATAAAGAACACTGTATAATTAATGTTTTTTACATATTTCGCAGTCGGTACAGTATTACAAAAGTGCAATGACAATTTGCATTCGTTTGCATCGTTCGAGTGAATTTCACGGTTGTCTTCTTTGTGACGTTCAATTTTGCATTTTCTTTAATGGAATTGCCGTATAATTCTGTAATTATGCAAAATGCAGTAAATCATTTAAGCTACATATTATTTTAAGTTTTATATTAAAATAGCGAGTGACCCGTCGAGTCCACTTTTTGCTATTTTGTAGCCAAATTTTACAAAAAATTTGACGTAAATTGTAATTTATGTGTTATTTATATATTCACTGTAAAGTTTCATTTAGATCTGTTCAGTGGTTTTTGCGTGACAGAGAACAAACACTCATCCATCCATACATTGTTCAACATTCACAATATTAGTAAAATAAGAAGATTAATATACTTGCATACAAATTGTTACGTTTTTTTTTAACGGTATTCCACCAAAATCGAACCCACAACCGGGATCCATCAAGGCTAACAATTACAGGTGTTCTTCCAACCGTACTTTATGCTGTACGGGGAGGTATTCGCCGAGCAGATGGCCCCTCCCTGCGGCCTCCCAGGCCTGGAGGAGTGCCGCGTCGGCCACTGGGTCCCTCCCGTGGTCATGAGCATATACTTGCTTATAGCTAACATATTGCTCGTCAACCTATTGATAGCCGTCTTTAATAACATCTTCATAGAAGTCAACGGAGTGTCGCATCAGGTTTTTTTATATATACCATTTGGAGTCGTAGATTATTTGATTTGCTATTTGTGTAGGTTGTATTGTGGTGATACAGAACTGGTGATTAAACACGATTTCTTATTGGAACAGGTAGTGTATTATGTATTTATCATTTAGTAATCTACAGTACGGTTGAAGAGTTGTGGCCGTCCTCATGTTACGTATTGCTGCGTAGATTTAATTACAGGATTTTCTCTTACTTTTGATAACATTTCTCTTAACCATCAGAAAGCGTAACTTCAAGGCGGCCACTACACGTATGCCGTACTATATGCATGTATGAGGTATGTAGAACAAGAGCGATATGAAAATTAGTAACCTCTTACTTGCAGAATTATATTTAGAAATGTAACACAAAGACCACAATACGACCCACAGCAATTATTTATGATCGATCGATGTTTTATTTGCCTCTTGCGAGATTTGATTACACTGTTGATTTTTTTTTAACTGGTTAAGGGTATATTGTAAATAGATACATTTATACGTAGTTTTTAGATAGATTTGTGCTGTCTTATTATTATATTTTACACACTTTTTTTGCTATACTTTATTCTGGTTAATTTTTTTTTTTATTTACTATATTTTATTATTATTTTTGTCACAATAATTACTTTAGTTATAGAAAGAATCGAAACTATTATATATTATATCTGAGACCGAATTGGCATTTAAATTGAAATATCCTCATAGTAATATAGTACCAGTATAATACCAGTAGGTGTTGTTCGTAGATATTCTTCCAACCCTACTTCATGTTGTACGGCGAGGTGTTCGCGCCCGACATCGACCCGCCATGCGGCCTAGAGATCGGCGATCAGAAATGCGTCACGGGCCGCTGGCTTACACCCATAGCCATGACTGTCTACCTGCTAGTGGCGAATATACTGCTAATAAACCTACTCATTGCCGTATTTAATAACATATTTAATGAAGTCAATGAAGTCTCGCATCAGGTTTTTTTTTTTGTTTTTTTCGTTCTTTTTTTTTTTTGCTATTTTGCTTTTTTTTTATTTTTGCATGATTAATATGTTAGCTTGTGATAGTGAAATTGGTGTTAATTATAATGTTAGCCAGTTAAAATATTGAAGTGAAAAAATGTACACTTTATTAATATATAATTCAAGGCCGTCGTGACGCAGTGCCCTTGCTAGCGTGTGACTGTTACACGACGGTTGTGGGTTCGATCCCCACTCGGGAGAGTGAATTATAATTAATAATTTCTTAATACCAGATTTCCTTTGCCTACCTCGCTATTTGCGTGAAAAAAAAAAAATTAATTGCAATCATAAAAATATTATCTAAAATAAACATGTTGAACTGCTAAATATGAAATAGCAAATGTATGATAAACGACTGACACTGTATTTAGTGTTCCAATTCCGTATGTAAATTACTAAGCGTTTCCCAAACCTCTGTACCTATTGTACGGAGTTCCCGAACGTGACAGAGTCGACCGTTAACGGTATAAAGTATAACGTGAATTTACAGTATAACTACTCAACTTTTGATCATATAGAAAATTTAATAAATTTTCATGCAACTATTTCATATATACTAGGAATATTTTTGATTATATATATTATTACTATATATATTATATATATAATCAATCTATATACATGAATGTTTATATTTTATCATATTAATTATGCCATAGGTATGGATGTTTCAAAGATTCACCGTGGTGATGGAATATGAACAGAAGCCCGTGTTGCCGCCGCCTCTCATTATATTCTGTCATATATACGCAACGTGCAAGTGGGTGACGCGGAACGTGTCCCACAAGAGGTTCCAATATGACAATGGACTCAAACTGTTCCTGGAGAAGGAGGATATGGAGAGGCTGTACGACTTTGAGGAAGAGTGTGTGGAGGGATATTTTAGGGAGCAAGTAAGTTATTTTGTTTTTTTTTTTTTTATGGGAGAGGACAAGGCAAACGAGCGTTCGGGTCACCTGATGGTAAGTGATCACCGCCGCCCACGACCCCATGCAACACCAGAGGAACCACAGGTGCGTTGCCAGCCTTTAAGGTGGAGATGAAGGGGACCGGGGCCCGGCATTACCTAATGCGAAACGCATTGGCAAGGGTCACTACTTCACGCCGGTTTTAAATGTGGGTGGTATTAAATCCGGTCGAGTCTGCCCAAGTCTGTCTTTGTTTTTTTTTTGTTTGGAGTTTATGACACAGAATTAAAATTATCTTGTTGCGGAACCCTAAAAATTATATATGATTGTGGGTTCGAATCCCACCCGGGGGAATGAGTCGCTTTCATTTCTATACTCTGATAACAAGACGAGGCGCAGCGTTGAATTACGCTACTTACAAGACAATAGACAATGTGATTTAGGTATTCTCTACCCATGATAGAGATGATAGAGGCCATTCCGTTGACACGGTACACATTTTCACTATAATAAATTTGAATTGCAAATTTGTAAATGGCACTGAATTTTTACAATATAGCCAATACTGTCAACATAAAGGAGAATCGTTTATATTTATTTGGTGCGACATAATAGATATACTGGATATTTATTTTAATCTAAAATAATAGTGGGCCAAAGTTTGTTTTTATGGCAAAAATATTAGTTTTATCAACATGGACAAACTTTGCCTGAAATAAATAGAACAAATAAACGGTTTTTTGTGTCCATTGCTGATATATATTATAAATCAGGTATTAATTAAACATAAGCTGACAAAATTCCTCGCTAACTTACAATTTCTCTAAAAAAGATCGAATCTGTATTTGATAGAATATGTAACTAGAAGCCTGCTACCCATGTATTCAAGAATAAAAAATAATTTAATAAAATAATCAACAGGAAGTAAAGTTATCAAACTCTATAGAGGAGCGAGTAAGGAATACAACCGATAGGGTGGAACATATCACAACCAAGATGGAGGATCTGAACCAGAAGGCCAACTGTCAAATACAATCGATGCAGGTATCGTGACAGATTGACAACTGATTTATATAACATTTCTGTTTGATGTTGTATTTCTATTTCATATTTTATGTATCAGTTAGATATTTAATAGATGGAGGCCGTCTTGGCACAATGGGACATCATCTGCGTGCCATGCGGGATGTTTGTGGATTCAATTCCCACTGCGGCATGATTTAAATTGTTTTCATTTACTCGCTTTGGTAGAAACACGCGGAGCTAAGTACCAGTTCTAATTGTTTATTGTCAAGAAATAAAGGCGGTGCGTAGGGAAGAGTGTCTTTTCATTACCCTGCAATGCGGGAAGAAGCGTGATGCTGCAAGAATAAAGAAAATTATAGTAAATATTATACGTTTCTTATACTATTTTTTGGTATAATTAATAAATCCCTAAATAACAAATTATTACCTTAACGTAATTATTTACAATAATTTTCAATACAGCTTATTTTTTACAAACATTATTTTCGTATAACAAGTAAATGAACGTAATTTGTTTTTCTAATGTAATTAAAATATCAATATCCACTTTTATGATTGTCACGTTGAGTTCAGCCACTCAACACGTAATGCCTCCAGAATTGGGCAGAAAGTGGGGAACGGAGTGTCATAACACCGAGGTTCCCTCTGCTTACCCTGCTGCGGGATACAGCGTGAAGCTGAAAATAAAATGATTGTCATTATCACCCAACAAATGCTTAAAATAATTTTCAAATATTTAACATGTTAACTTTATATAAGTTTCTACGGTCTTATTAATATAAGATTGCAATATAAAAGTAAACAATACATGTAACAAAATATATGAAGTTCTTCAAAACTAAATTCGAAGCTTATTTGATCCGACCCTAATAATTTCCGCCCGTCTGGCTGGCTGACTGACGTCAACAGGTTGACGCGACCCTCCCGGCGACAGATGCGAGAGTTCCCCTTTTCCCCCTTTTTTATTCCCTCCGAACTTTGCCAATTTACTTTCATAACAATTTTTATGTATTTCTATGAATGTGACATGTTTATGACATTTTTTCGAGCAGACTTTAATTTTTATATTGTGCCAAAGTGCTACAGCCAATGAAGCTCGAAGTATATTTTAACGATGAATTGCAGAGTTGATTGTCTTGACACTAAGTTTTCTTTGCTGGTTCTGGGTATATGTAGGAAACAGCGTGAAACTATCACTTAATTCTACTAAAAAAAAATAACCTTTTAATATACTAGGCGCTTATTTTTCAAAGAAGTGTATGCTTTTCACATAGTAATTAATCGAGCTAGCTAGCGTAATGGCTTTCTGTTTTTTCCTTCATCAATGTCGGGTGTCGATTAAATTAAATTAAGTTTAACGGGCTTAAAAAATATATATTATTTTAATAGTACAAAAGAAAAGGTTTAGATTAAGATAATATGAATGCATAACTAATAAAACTTAAAACATTATAGAGCGTAGAGTTCAGGCTACGGAAGTTAGAAGACGTGGCGGAACAGACCATGAATCACCTAGCAGTAATCCATCGATTCATGGCCACCCATCCATCGCTTGTCAACCGAGGGTCCACAGACACTTTGGGACCTCCACCTCCGACCTTCCAGAGTGGGGGTGCGAGGTTAAGAACCGCCAGTGATCGATCAGAGGTAAGTCGAGAACTTTTGATTACAAATGATCGATTGAAACGCTTAAACGTTTTTAAGTAAATATTTGAAAACACTGTTGTCATTTGGTCATTTCTGAGAATTATATTATTCAAAAAGAGGATATTATTTACTTGTTAATGACTTATTTAATGAAGAAATATAATAAATATTATAATTAAAATAAATTTCTTTGAGCATGTTCATTATTAATATAACATTCTCAGTGGTATACGTTGGTTGCGGATTCGTTATTATTTTCTTCACATTTTGTGTATGAATGTATTTTTCCGGGTTTTCATTTATATTTCTTTGCTTGTACGCATTTATTTTGACGTTTACATGTGTGCTTTATACGTTTTGTGTACTGTTGTTCGAGATTACAAAAAAATAGCAAGTCAATAAATGACATAGACGAGGTCGCGTCTGGGCAGCGCTTGTTAGAACTGTAAATTCTTAAAAAGGTTGGGGCTTATTTGCAAATCCCGCTGAAAGCGAAATATTTAATAAGTAATGAGAGAGCTTCGCATTCCTTCAGTAGGGCTCTGTATTCTCTAAAGAAACATAAACTGACTCGATTAAAACTTGCTTAATTTTCAACTTGTATTGTTGATATATATTAGTTTACATTATAAAATTAACTTCTGGAAATATTTAATATATAATTATGATACTAACATATATATATATTATATGATATGATACGTTATCACACAATCTATCAGAAATATGTAAATTTTCTATGTAGCCCCAAATTTCGCTATCGCTCGTTCGGAATAGGCACTCAAAGCCTTCATTAAAATGCAAATGTCCGCATTAAGCCTGCTTCAGTCCAGAAGACAAAGAAATATTTTTTACATTATTCCCAGAAATAGTATCTTTTGACATTCAGTGTAACTGAAGTAAATCTTTCAAATCCAAGGTAATTTTTGCAAGAATTTAACGTTTCAACCCTTAAAATGAAATAAAAATATATTTTAATATATATACATACATTCTACCGTCGTGCTGGGGCCGTCGTGGCGCAGATGCAAAAGTGTGTGAGTGAAGACGGGATGGGTGCGGGTTCGTTTTTCATTCGGGGTAATTAATTATTTAATATTTTCATTTCCTCGTTCTGTTAACCCCTTAACACGCAGCTCAAAAATTCTGCGAAAAATAGGGAACGGAAGGCTTTAAGGCTGCTATATACGGGATACAGCGTGATACTAAAAAGACAATAAAAATAAAAATATTGGATCACGAATAAATGAGCAGAAATAGCATCCCTACCTACCCAATTAAGGGGCGAAGCTCTGATAAGGGTGTTAAATCTAACGTATCAAACTAGCTAAAGTTTTCTCATTAAATGTATATAAACGTGACATCTTGTCAACAACTCGAACACAGATCACAAATAAAATAGATGTGGCGCTATGGTGGATTTACATGAATGAATGCGCACTTTATTATCGTATAATTTATTTTAATAATAATATTATATAATTTGTAGTGTAATAATAATAATAATAATAATTGAAGATATAAAACTAAATAAAATATGTAAATCCGCCATGAATGTTAACGGTGGTGGCGCGGCAGGTGCTGTCGGACAGCGATACGGGAGCGACGCGGTTCGCGGTGCGCCCCGTGCAGGAGGAGGACGAGCACGCCTCGCAGCCCTCCGAAGTAAGCGCTAAACTAACACGCGTTTTACTGCTTTTATACTTTGTTTTGATAAAATTTCAATAGATTTCTGATATTAATTAAGAGATTAAATAATTCTACATATATCCATCTAAAAGCTAAAACTATTCTAGAATAGTGGCGAAGCAGTAAAACGCCATTGTATAGAAACCAAGTAATTTCTAATATGTGATCAGTAATAAGATCAGATCATCAGAAGTCAAAAGCGCTTGGTCCCGGGAGACGGCACCGATTTGTGTTTTATGTATTTATTTGATCCATTTGAATATGTTAAAAAAAACACATTTTTGCTTCTTTCTAAATTTTTCATATCTATTGTTTTTGCATTATGACACTACAGCACATGTGTTTAAAATTGTATGCTAATGTTGTAATCGATATGTCTGTACATTTACTCGTTTATTATTCAAAACAATCCTGCGAACTCTGTCACTTGATAAAATTGTCTACAGCGTACAATATTTACTGTATACTATAATAAAACTAGTAATACAGTAAATATTGAGTTTACAAACATGTACTGACATTCAAATTTCATAAATTTAGGAAGAATTACCTCAGTCTGGACCCGAGGTGGTGGAAAAAGAGCCCGAAGCTGATTCAATATCAACATCATCTGGGGCCAGCGTTGCTGGACCTGATGTGACTGTAATAAGACCGACTGCGCCTGTTACCCCTGCACGCCAAAGATCATCTGATAGCAACAGAACAGAGCCCAGTGACGAGAAAAAAGGTACTTGCCCTTTATCTAAATTTTCTTTGTTATAGAAAACGTGGTCGTTTTAGAGTAAAAGTTTTGAACTCGATAACAAATGAATAAACTGATGTGTACCATTTGGACTTATACTATTTTGAATAAAAATACAAGTTGCAAATTTATGAGTAAAACTTTAAAGAGATCATAGATTAGACTAAAATAGAATAGGCCTGATAGCATACAGCATACCAGTTTGCTTAAATTCTTTCTCGTCGGTGCATTATAAAATAAATGTAAATGATATTTAATATGGAAAACACAGTGCCGTCGACGACCGACGATGCATTCTTACCGGAAGTACTAGAAATGCCGTCGGATTTGCAAAGCCTTCGTCCTCGAACCACGTCAGCTGGCACTAGAAGAACAGCAAATACGAGACGGTAAGTCGAGCTAAAAATATATAATATTTTTGATAGATGTGCCATATTTTAATTAGTTATTATTGATTCATTATTTTAATTTTGTCTTGTCAAATTGGATTTAAATGACTCTTTTTATTGGTGACAGACGCCAGTTATAAACTCTGGTTGTCTTTATTGAAAATAATTCACAATATGTATGATATGAAAAATAAAAAGTATATTTTGTCGTCTACTTTGAAATAATTAAAACGTATTTGGAAGGAAAGCTCCTCGTTCAAGAGAACTTTAAGATTTATTTATGACAAGTTAACAGTCGTGTAATCAAAACTAAGTGAAGACTAATCATAACTCAGTCGAAGTTAGCAGACTCATTCATGAGAAGTTTGAAACAGTCCTGACTGGACTGGTTGTTACTGCCGTTTGGAATAATACGTTTAATATGTAAACAATTACTACAATTTTGTAGAAAATTACTGAAAACGGATAGATTTTTAGAGATATATTAGTATATCATCCATTCTTAAAAATATTATTTGGCATGTTAATCATTTCCTTTGTTTCACACACTCGATTAATCGGATGAATCTATATGAAATACCAAATTTATCATCGCCATGATTGTTTTAATTTTTTATTTTTCGTTACTTTCGTGCATCTATCTGCTAGGAGACGATTGTGGAAACAGTAAGTCAAACGGTCACTAGACGAATGGCTTAGATTGTGAACAGCAATGTAGTTAGTGGATTGGCGCCTTTGTTTTGATGTTATATCTATATAAGCTTCGTAATTTCACGCTCATTTGTCTGTATGTACATTTAGATCAGCACTATTCACACCTCACACAGAATCCTATTGATATCTACTGTCACATTCACATTTGTAACTGGCGTTGTATTAACAAGTATTCTTGTACATATGTTAAATGGTATTCTCTAAATAAATCTTGTCTTGAATATAAAGGAAAAAAAGAATAAATGTAATGTAATAAATGTCATGTAATGCAGTTTACACAATAGTTATTTGTTGTTCTCTTTTGTAATAAACCATCTAATAGTTCTTCTTGGACTCTTACTCATTGTGTATTGTACAATTCTGTTGAAAAATTTCATAATGTATTTTTTTGATAAATAATAGATTTGTTTATATGAAAGTAGACTTAAATTATTTTGATTTTCAAGGTAAGATAGTTCTTTGAAATTGATAATTTTACAATTCTTATTTAATATAACATTTTTCCTGGTGAGTACCAAACATTACGCATTTTACTCGTAACACCAAATATTGATACTAACATTTAGGGCTTCACAATATATTTACAGCAGTATTGCCCCCTAAGCCTACAATCAGCTGTTAAAAGGAAAAGGAAAACATGAATATATTATATTATATATAATATTTTTGAATAGTCAGTCTAAATATGTAGATATAAATAGATGAATATATTACAGACGATCTGAAGGTGGCAACGAGTGTGGCATGGCGAGTCACTCCGCCCACCACCTAGCGCCGCGTCGACAACACAGTCAGACGCATTCTGAACCGGATAATTCAGCTGTGGATGCGAGTTCCTTGCAGAATTCTGTTACAGGTACTGCTATAAAGCGGGACGCGGGCAGAGGGAGCCTAGTGCTATGACACTCCGCTCCCCACTTTCCGCCGAATTCTGGAGGCACTGTGTTGAGTGGCGAAATTCAACACCGTGCTTGCCTAGACTTTAGAGGGAAGAAATAGATATATTAAATATATTTTTTTCCTTGAGTGGGAATCGAACCCACAACCTTTTGTGCTTACACGTTTATGCACCTGCTTTAAGACTGGCTTCAATTTTTTCAGGTTTTTTAAAATATATGGTGAACTTGATCTATCAGACGAAAGCGCCTTTCCAAGATATATAGATAGAGTTTTTATAAGATCATAAATGTCCAAACTATGTTTGTCAACCTTATTATTATTCCATGAGTTTATGACGTATCTGCCGTGTGTACTTCATTCGGCTCAATTGTCAAAGTCAAAGAAATATCTCGGGGCGTGAAATTTTTCATTTAGCTCAAGTGTATTTTTTCATTAAACCGGAGAGGGGAAGTTGAATGTAAATGCTAAGTAATAAAAAGTTTTAAATGAACCGTGACTTTCGTTTAAAAACACAAAGAGCTGATAAAATCGATGTGAGGGGGAAAAATTATGATGATGTTTTTTCCAATATTTTTCCCTTTTAAGTGTTTTATTGACGAGTAAGCTTTTTATACTGTGATTGATAAAAAATATGTGCGCTTTACGTTTGACTAATGAGTTAATAAGGGTTTATTTAAATTTAATTAGGATAGGATAATAGGATATTTAAATAATATTAATATATCGCAGGTCACCAATCAGGATGGGAGGCGACGGGTGGGGCGGCCGGTATCCCGGCGGGCAGGACGCGGGTTGCCGCACCACGCTCCTTGCTACTAGCTATGCATGAGTATACCAGCATTACAGATGAGCTGGAGACTGTGTATGGACTGTTCTCTCCACCTCATACGCCAAGGTATGGAGAACTGTGATTTTTTGTTTTTGAACATTTTATACTCTTATAAATAAGTTGTAACAAGCGTATAAGAATTTTAAAGTAGTTCGCTTAGATCGTACGGCTTAGTTGATCACAGCGCTTGGACGGTTTCAAAGGAAACGCGGGTTCAAATCCCGCGACGTTGAAATTTTGATACTTTTTTTGTTTTATTAAGTGATTATTTGTATTTACAATTCTTATATTAGCATCGAGTACGCCCCTATATCAAGTTAATGTGTCCAATAAAAAATTTACTCTTTTCTCCACTTTCCGCTTATTTAAAGTCATTGTACATATTATAACGAAATATATGCACAATATATACAGTCCAAAAAAGAGAAATCTAATGAGAGCTACAATGGCGTCTATTTATATTTTGCTCGCTATACAAAGCAACTTGTTTGAACTTTCATTGGCATTGCTCTAATAATTAAATTTGTTTAATAATATACTTCCTTTTTGACTTTAACGTACATGCTCGGTTGTTTTTTCATATTTTTAGCTTGTTTTTTACAATGTCGTAGATAAAAGGTAGGTTGTCATCTTGGCACACACAAAAAAAAACAATTTTGGTAAATTTCGAAGAATTTATTGCTCTATGAATTTGTATAATAAATCAAAAGTTAATGCAATAACAACGTCATGGAGTTGAGCGAGCTACGTTAACACTGCTATTTGCGGGATACAGCGTGACGCTTAAAAAAATATATATTTTCTCGATTTCGATAAAATTAAACCAAAAGGCATACTCCTTTTCTTGAATATCTCCCAAACTAATTAAACTATTAAAAATACTATATTTTCGTAATTTATCTCAACTATAGCCCTTACTAAAGTCAAAACCCTTTTTAATATATTATGTCACAGGACACCAATAGCAACGCGTCTATTATCTCCGGGAAGGGCTTCCTCGCCATCCACAAGACGGCGGCACGCAAGTGAAATGTCCAACCCAGAATTTGCGCTTTTCATGGAAAAGGAACACCTACGCGGGGCCGAAGAGGATGATTATATTATAATGGAGAATCTTATACAACGTCGGTAAGTATAGTATATATATAATATCATTTGTCTGTCTGCGTTTTTTTTCTCTTTTGTATTCGTAAGTATTAATAAAGTCAAATAGTCTTATGTCTTTTATTGACCTCTAATATACCTAGAAGCTGTGTTAAAAAAGCATCTGAAAGGAGATCTTAACATGCTATCATCGCGTACAGCGTCAACAATGCGACAATAGTTGACATTATATTCAAAATTCTTAATATAAGTTAATTGATACTGTAGTAGCACCAAGTTGTAGTAATATTGTATATTATTTTATAATACGTTAAATAAATTGTTACTTATTAATGTATCCATACATAAATATAAGGTGTACAAGTGAAGTGTGTGGGTTCGATTCCCACTCGAGGAGAGCGTTGAGTGTCTTAACACTATGTTCCCTATGCTAGCTATTTGCATGGGGTACAGCGTGAAGCTGAAAAATTGTGCATACATGTTATAATCCGTTTTGTAAATATGTAAATAGTGAAAAAGCACACACATGTAATTATTTTGTTATACGTACAGTTTAGCTTAATTGCATTTATAATTTCATATCGCTTTTCTGTGTCTATAAAGTTATTAGCAAATATATATTATATAGACTATAAAGTATTCGATTTGATTTCCGTGTTGTGCAATTATTATTATTAGTTAGTTCTTCTAAACGTTCTTAATTCTAGATAAAATTAAGGCAAACTATTTTTACTATTTAATCACTATTTCTATTAATTATTATATTAGCGTAATAACTTAGTTGTCTTAATAATTGTATCAGTTGAAGTGCACCCATCACTACTTACTAACACGACTGGCACCAGATCCACATATTTTTTTTAGAATTATAGAATGGTTTAAAAATCAAATAATTGTAATTAAATGTATTTAAAATAATTATAATTTTAATATCTCAGAAAATTATAAATATTAATTCAAACTATAATTCTAAATTAAGTCACTTGTTTTGTTTTGTGTATAAATGTGCTTAAAAGCTCTTCACTAACTCAACAACACACAAAAGCGGATGAGCGGATTTCAGTTATAAAAAGTGACTGATATACACTTATTAATATATTATTAAAGAAAAACTAAACTATGTACAATCAATATATAACACTACAGAAAGTATGAAATACACACGATTCATTAATAAAATGCTTATGTAATTAATATACATACATATATTATATAACTGTTTATTATAACACACACACACACACACACACACACACACACACACACACATACACACACAGCAACAAAACGCTAAATATTAGACAAACATTATATTAAACACACTCACGCAACTTTATATTTTATATTCAAGCTTTATCTATCGTATCATTAATTTCTAAACTTTAACACTCACATACAATTCCCAAAAAGTGAGGAACGTGAGAGCTAAATGAGGGTAATTTTCAACTGTAGAGATTATACTACACAAATACAAAATGAAAACACAATCTATCAACAACAACAATTCGTGTACACATGTACGTACATGTGTAAACTCTTTAATAAAAACACATTGCCAATATAACAGTATACAAAAACGAAAACAGTACTTGATGGCAATTCTCAACTGTAACTTAGAAGTGGAGTCTGTCCTGAGGGTGAGGGTGAGGGTAAGGACGAGAGGGAGTGGGCTGTGGCAGCATTAGCCCTTTATATCATTCTTAATATAATATTGTAAACCATTTTAGGAACAATATATTTCAATCATATACGAGCAGTTGTTACACTAGAATAATTCAAAACACACGCACTCACACTATGTGTATTAACTCTTACTTACGATGTATATACATATATGTGTAATAACTCCTTCAGTATAACACACCCACACACACACATTATTAACAAAATGACATTACATAACAAGAAACAATATATGGGGGCAATTCTCAACTGTAGCCTAGAAATGGAGTCTGTCCTGGCCAGATACGAGGAGGACGGCGAGGGCGAGGGGGAGGGGGGAGTGAGCGGTGTCAGCATCAGCGTGTGCGTCAACACCAGCGCTGAGGACACCCCACAGACTACGCTGTTGACTGTTAGTGATAGACGGTTGCCGCATCAGAGGTTTGTGTGGATATACTAGGAAATAGTTTTATCTTTAAATCCTTTCGAGGAAATTAATAATAATAAATATAACTGATTTCAATAATATATAACAGGCATTCGCTAAGGAGATGTTCTGCGATCGACAGTCGCGAGCTGCCGTCGCCACTGCAACCGCTACTGGATGACGACGCTTGTGGAGAAGTGTTATTGCCAGTGCCGAGGCAGCCGAGCGGTAACTTTATTATATATTTTTTTATATTTATGCATAATATAAGGAGAGTCAAGTGACATGCTGATCTCCAACTTTATCTGTTAAAAATTTCAAAATACTGCATAATATAGAATATTACGAAAATGACGAAAGTTTATTATAGTTTTACCAGTACATTAAGTATACTGTGAAAATATGTAAAAGTATTTTTTTTTTTGTAAGAACCCATACAAAGAATAGGCCACTAAATAAAATAAGCGTGACTTGTGTTGTTTTTCACATTCAAACGCAGACAACAAAGGATACTTTTATAAATATTCAATACGCGATCGACCTTTTTTCGACAGATTTCAGTATTTTCTTGTGAAAATGTTCGGAAAATACCGTTTGCTTATAAACATTGACATAGTCACAGGGATGTGGTGGTTTCGTTATATTTTGAAAAGCAAAATCTCTTCCCTTTCTTGGGGTAATGGAATCGCAGTTAGAAACACTCATTATTATGCCAAATAGATATGAGGTAAGTCGTTGCGCAGGGGCACAAAGAGTGCCAATAAACGCAATAGGCTGTGTGTTCAATTCCCTTTCGTGGAAATTATTTCTTTAATATTTTTATTTTTTCGCTCCGGTCGCGCTCAACTCGCAATGCCTTCAGAATTCGGCCGAAAATGGAGAACGCAGTGCGTTAACTCTACGTACCCTAGGCTTACTATATAAAAAAATATTCATATATAAAATTACTAAAAATAGCTATATATTTTTTTCAAATTTAAAATATTTCGTACGTGTTTAATTTTCTTAAAAACCAATTGAAAAGTTTTTTTTGTAGGTACAACAGGTACATATCATATACTTATTAACTATTTTAAAATATTTCATATTAATAAGAAATCAACCAATAAAATTATAAATATTCCCTAGTTTGATTTTCCCTTTTCGTGATCCATATCCATATATAATAATACATTATTATCTTTTTCCTTTTAAGTATACAATTATAGATCTCACAAATTGCATCTTATTTGAGTCTCAAGAGATCTTGTTAGTTGAACAGCCTTCAATTTTCTCATAATAATGAATTTTACATTGTTACTTTTATTTATTTGACAAAGGAAATAAATTTGAATTAACTATTAGATAGCAGATTAACTCATATATTCTTAATAGTATTATAATATATTATATAGCTGACGAGTTTGATTGGTTGAATGTAATATTCTCAGGAACTGGTAACTCGAATTGGAAAATTATTTTGTGTTGTATAGTCCATTTACCGATTAACGCTTTATAGCCTGTATTGTATTACATCAATTATTTCATACTTGGACATACACAGCTCTTTGTCTTGTCTTAGTCCATAAGACCCCATTTGCATCAGAATCATAAGAATGTTTCTTCTACATATCAATGACGTTTTAGAGTATTCTAGCATTCATTGCTATGAAGATGATAGCAACCAAACGTCGATCAGTGCCGAAATAAACTTGTGTCTTCAGTTCATCCCTCAGGAATGATCTACGTTCCCTCAGCTTGTCAACGTTCCTGATATGTACTTCCCGTTAACCTATAAGCTTAAGAGAAAATTCATTAAAAGCTTTTCTTCCCTTCTCGTCCTGAAGTTAATACTATATAAAATAATATTACAAGGTAATCTCCTGAGCAAGCCTGAAGTGACCCAAATAATTTACTTTCGCTATTTGGGAATCTTCCGACGACAACGTACCTAGGAAAGCTGTTACGAGGAAAACTTTTGTATCCCGGATTTTGTATCCCAAGGATATTTTTGTTAGTAATTTACTTTTGGTGACTTTTTTAAAAATGTTATTATATTTAGAAAATGGAAATCGGGTTGGAAAAACTTCGAAATTGTCCTGCACGTTTTATTGTTTTTAAATTTTGCAAAATGATTAAAGTTTAAGTAAGAGCTCTCGGTACTTCCTTTCTTTTTATTCTGTAAGGGAAAAATTATGTGTCTAATTCTATTAGAGTACGTCGTGAAATCGACTGATTAGTTAAATGTTTATTTTATCTAAAATAACAAAAAATAAATCTTTATTTAATATTCCGATTATTTTCGTTCATTCTCTACTTTTATATATTTCTCTAAGAAGCTTACAAGAGCTTATCAAGCAGAACAGCTAATACAGTTTTCATATTATTTCTATGACACAAGATAAGACTTCGTGTAATAAATTTTTACTTAAATTTTAGTGTATTTGTGTGTCTATTTCTCCCAGGAGACACAAACGCCTCAAGTGAACTCTCGCTTTCACATATGGTAAGCGAAAACCTGCCGCCGCGCCCCTCCATCGTGCTGGATTCCTCGCAGCTGCCACGCCAGCGCTCCGCCGAGCACGCACCGCCCGGCGCGCCCGCGCCACCCTCGCGCCCAGAGACCATGTGCTAGTGAGTATGAGAGAGTAGGAGAAGGGAGTGAGCTAGCTTAAGTGCGATAGGACAGGCAGAGAAAACCTGTGAAAAAATCGTGCAGTTTTATTTCTAGGATATTTCTTACTTTTGATTGTATAATCCGTGGATATAACGCACAAAGTTCAGAAAACCTAACTGCAAGATAGCCACGACTGGTCAACAGCATGCAGCTATTCCTTGAATATAATATATGAAGAAATTAATCAAAAATAATTCCGAAAAGGTTTTTGCTATATTAAAATATTTACAATACTTATTTATGCAATTAACGAAAGCAAACTTCCTCTTTCAGATATCCGCACCGCATCGATCCCAGTACTGAGTGAGTGAGCTTGAGTTGTACGGGAGTGACCCTAGATGCATGTAATTAAAATTATAATATTTATACCAAAAATATTACCTTATTTAAAGAGTCACAGTTTAGAGATTCCTAATATGTTAGACTGCATTATAAAAGAAAATTTTATATGAAAACAAGTAGTTAGCATATAATTGTTATAGACAGAATTTTATTAGTTACATTGTTTTAAACGAAAAACTTCCATTACGAAGGCCGTTTCGAAACCCGTTTACCAAATGAAGCCTTGTAACGCATCTCTGAGAATATTTATATATTATACTAATTTATTATTTAAAATTAATACAAAAAATATATATAGAAAACTAATGTTATTATTCTATTAATATATATTCAGTGTAATGGAAGGGAACTTAATACGCATTTGGGAATTGTGGTTGGTAGCTGTCAACGTGACAGCTGTCACTTGTACAGAAACCGCGTATTGTGGCAAGAAAAATATCTAAGAGAATTGACATTTTCCGATCATATTATTAGTAAATTGTTTATCATATAAATACTGCTTGTATCTGGTAACAATTCATGTACGGACCAAATGTAATAATATAATGTAAAATTGGAAATCTGACTTCATTTTACTCATTTAGCTTTCGACGACGTTATCTTTTATCAATTTTATTCAAATCAGTCAATTTACATACAAATTAAATTAGCAATTTAGAGTTTTTAGGGCCTGATTTAATGTTACCTGATAAGTTTTAAAAACGCCCTTTTCTTGATATCTCGATTAAGTTAACAGGAACTTATTAAGTTCCTGTTAACTTAAGGAAGAAGAAGAAATATTAACTAAGAATAATAATATTATGTATATCTTAATGGAAACTGTTTAATATTGATATTAGACTGAATATGACATTTAATGAAATATGTATATATTTTATCTATTACATGACACGTATAGAACATATCTAAGCTAATTATATCTTAGTAAATCAAAAAATATACAAGATATATCGTTTATTAATGCTATTATAAATCATATTGACATAATATATACGTACAACGAATGTTAAAAAGCAAACTGAGTGATCAGTTTTTTTATTAAATTAAACATAGACATAAATCTGTCAAAACGGCGGACGGGCTTGATGTCAAGCGAAATATGAATTATTATCTGTGCGCACGTTACAGAGGAATAAAAAGGAAGAGACGTAAGCAAATTGAACGGATTTTTGTAATTTTTTTAAATGGAAATTGCATTTTAGTATCGTATAAATATTTGTACCGTGAAATATAAAAAAGTCTTTTAAAATTTTTATTTTCAAATATTTCGTTTTTAATCATTATATTTATTCAAATATACTAAAAGATTGGTTTTTTATTTACTCCGTTTATAAGAGGTGATACTTTGTTTGACATCAAACCGACTTTAAAACTTTGTACAACTCGAGAACTAATTAACTACTGAAAGAACTGTCCTTTATCTTGAAAATGCTTTTAAATTCTTGTACAGAATAGAATATTCTAGACAATGACAATACAACGTTTAGTGCTCACGGTGTAAATAATCAAAATAGGTATGAATAATAATCGAAATTGAAATTAGATAAGAAACATACGAACTTTTTTACGTAAACTATCGAATTAGGAAAATGCTACATTAAGTAAACAAATAAATTAAGTATTATCTTTTTCACCTATGTGTCATACGTTTTCTTACTAATGTAAGTAAAACTAAGTACCAAAATAGTCATTACATCTGTCGATAGCTTACGTAAAGAATGTGTCATTTTAACGTATAAGAAATCTATGCATCTGTCGAACTGTCCCTTAGGCTGTATATAATTGGATTCTTGAGATATTACATTTTTTAATCTATAACTTAAGATTGTCTATTAATGCTTTTAAAACTTAGCACTTTTTTCTAAAATCTTATACTGTATTTAATGTAATGTACTTAATTCTTTACACTCTACATATCGGAAAATCTGTACAGATTATAAATATAGTGCAATTCTTTCTATACATAATCATGTTGTAGCTGTCGGTGAGACATTTAATTATAAAAATATTTATATAATCTATGGTATATTTACTGTTTTTAAATAGATGATTATGTTATGTCGTAACGTGCACAATATGTTGGTTGTAAAACGGATACATAAGAAAATACAGTCCGCGGTGCGTCAGATGACTTGAAGCGCGATGCCTTGTTTGCTTTTAACCGACTAATATTGATTTTCATGTAAAGCCCGGAGGCGCGGCACTACTCGTACTTGACTAGTATCAATCTTAATATTTTATTTTCTTGTTTTATGAATAATTCTTTGGTGATCACAAATGCAAAGCTCAACTTACGCCCCCCGGACTGTATCTATAGTTAGCATAATTTTTCTTTTTTTTTTTTTCATTACCTTAATTAAATACCATCGGCTATGTTTACTTAAATTGAATGGTAGACCGATATTTTAACCAAATTTGAGATCATCTTGACAATCCTTTGATAAAATGAAATTTAGCTTTGGTGTACTTGTTTAAAAGTTGTTATTAATTATTCTCGGATTTCGAAAATATACAAAATTTCATAAAAAAAAGGTCAAATTTGTATTTCATTAAAAAAGTTTCATCACAATGTGTTCAATTATACCAAATATTTAGTGCAAAAATCACGCGCAAACCAAACGATTAATATCTGTTTATTAAAACGCACTTACATTTATGACCAACGTTCAAAAAAAATACAAAATGAATTCATAATTTTTTTTATTTATAATATTTTTAAAAATTAAATTCTACATTTTTAAGCTAATTTATATAAAAAATAAAATTTTACCCTTATTAAATTGTTTTAAATTTCAATGCAATAATTAGTTCTAGTCTAAACGACGTATATATATATATATACACATGTATGTATTTTTCAATTTTACATAATCTATGAAAATATATAAGATACAAAAATAGATTTGTTAAATGTAAATATGTGAATGTGGTAATAATTGAAAGTGTTTTATACCGAGTGAACAGTGCAATTCTCCATTTGTAACTTCTTTGACATTGAAATTGAGGGGTAACGGATATATAAATAAATAATACTTAACAAAATAATTGTTATCAACTTGGATTTTGTTCCTGTTAATCACTTCTTAGCAATATATTCTTAAAAGAAACAGAACATAATATATATATATTCTTAAAATTTACTTTTTTTTTGGTTTTAAATTTAATTTAATCTGTATTATGATGTACTATAAGAAGCATGTGTAGTATTTATAAAAAATAACACAAACGTTACACTATTAATACTTAAATATATATATTTATTGTATTTTCATATAAAAAAATCCACTTTATGTATACACCATATGATGTATCAATATCTTCTAGCCCAAATTAATTAATATTAAGAAATATTTAAATGATAATTTAAAGAGTTTGTGTTATTTATATTAATAATTGTGTGATTTGAGAATGTAACGTTACCCTGAAACCATTTAATGTTGTGAGAATGCCATAGAAAACATAAGAAAACATAATATATTTATAAATTTTGAATCAATTTGCTTTTAGCACAATATTTATATATACATATTACGTATAATGTGTTTCTCTCCTTATTGGGGTTCCTTGATAGAGCTATCTTCAGAGTGGTTCTTGTGCTATGGATTGAGCGATGAAACAATAAATATATTTGTGATACACATGCTTTTTTATTTAAATTCTTCATTTATGGATAGATATTATAGAGTTTTAAAAAATCGCCTTCTCAAGGAGATTCTCTGAATGGGATTCAGTTGCCAACATTTTGAATAACGGTAAGTCAATTTTATAAACAGATTTTGTTTTTTTTTTTCAAAAACTACTAGAAACATTTTTTCAATTTAGTAAATAATATTAACAGAAATGTCTAAATTCTAAAAGCATTAATCATGTGAGTGAATTGCATATATTATACATCTATGGAGATGACAGCTGTCTCGCAATACAAATATTGAATTAATAATTGTTGTATAATGTGTGAAGCTCTGTATGTATGGATAACATAGCAGGAAAGGTAAAGGAAGACTGGAAACATAGTGTTAAAACACTCCGTTCTTAAATAAGATACTTCAATTGACCTACTCCGCTGAACTTTCGAATCATTTCATATTGAGTGGCGATACTTAACGCCATGTTTTGCCTCGTTACCAGGGCGTGGAAATGAAATTATTTTATAATTTATTCCCCCGAGGGCGAATCGAACCTACGACCGTCGCGTTACACAGTCGCACCCTTGCGCTATGACGGCCTCGTATTCTTTGTTATAATTAATTTTATTAAAGTATATAATACCAAATGTTATTAAACTGATAAAGAAACCAATTATAAAACAAATAACGTAATTAAAGAACCGTTTAAAGATAAAATTAAAATAAACTAAAACAACATTGCAAATAAGCTTTTAAAAGCCACTTTGAATGATCAAATAGTAAAAGAGGTTGGGTAAGAAGCTCTCGTCAAAAAGAATAAGCACGTAGGTGTAAGTGGGGGCACTTACAGCGAATTGTCCGGACGACGGTCACCCGTTCCATTTACTGCTAAGCTGTCAAGTGTAGTGTAGGGACCGGTGGCTCGATTTAAGATTATTATTTAATTATTAATAAATACTTCACTATTTTTGAACTTGGCGGGATTTGATTCCCAATCGAGTGAATGTATTATTATTTATAAATATTTTTATTTCTACGCTCTGGTAAAACGGCAAATACTGGCATTGAGTTTCATCACTCTACACTCAATGCCTCCAGAATTCCGCAGAAAGTGGGAAAACAGAGTGTCTTAACACCGAGGTTCCCTGTCTATCCTGCTGCGTGCGGGATACAGCATGAAGCTGATTTATTTCAAAATTAAACATTACAATTAAAAAAGATTTTGAAAAAAGCATTGGTATAGTAATAAAATTAGAATCCATGTCTTGGTCTATTTTAAAAATAAAAGCTTCTACTTCATTTCCTAGTGAAGTGCACAGTAAAAAGTCACAACTTCGCCCTTCATAACAAGATTGATACGTACTGGAGTTCCTCGATACTTCATGCAATTTCCTTTCGAGTGTGTCGTACAGAAGAAACATTTAAGTAGACAACGGAGTGTCCTTACACTATGTTCCCTCTACCTGCCCTGCTACATGCAGGATAAAGAGTTAAACTCAAAAAAAAATTGATTTAAAGAATAAAACTGTACGTATTAAAAGAAAATTATATTCGTTTATACAAATAAACAAATAAAAAGATATATTATCAGCTAACAATCTCCACATTGACGATAGAATCCCAGCGAGTCGTTTCTATGTAACCTTTTCCTTGAAGCATGTGATATAACATCTCGTGTACTGAAATTTGAACGGAGAGGTCTCCGTAACATTTTTTTTCGCCTTAATTCGCCTATAGTTATATTTCTGATGAGAATTCGTGCTTTGCTTTTAGCTTCTCTCTGCATGATTGATCTCCTTGGAAAGTATCTGCGCGGTCTTCGTTTCGTGCGACTGGAGCTGGCTTGAACATCTGCTGTAGATATAGCTGGTTGTGTGACGGCTAAATTATCATTCAATAATAAATCTTCCTCTAAAGTAGTTAGGTTTGCTTCTATATCTGGTAATTTATCCTCATTTGTCTCAGAATCAAGAAATTCCTCGACAATGTTATCCATTTCTTTATAAAAATATATCAAAATTGAAAACTTAAAACGCTTTGGAAAATGTAAACTTTCATATAACTGTCTAAATTTTTAAAGTTCTGTCATTTCTTCTATTTAGAATCGTCGTGTGTAAAAAGGTCCTAATAATATTATTATAATAAAAAAAAATTAATATTTAAATACAAGTAACAACATATTTTTTTTTTATTATATTTTCAGGCGCAATGTCTTGGAAATGCCTCCAGAATTCAGGAGAAAGTAGGGAACAGAGTGTCTTAACACTAGGTTCCTCTGCGTATAATATAAATATAAATACAATAATTTATTTATCACACATATATTTATTATTATTTACATCAAAAATTTGCTTACAACTATATTTATATTAGTATTTTTCAAATGAGTATTAGAGTTTTTTTTAACTTACAAACGGTATAATTTTAATGTTTTAAATATGTTTTATTTAAAATTAATATTTTGTAAAAAAAAAAATTTAATCCGTTACTATAGATATACAAAGTCGTGATCTATATCAAACTTCTTGAGCAGCCTCGGCGGCAACTCTGACACGATATTCGTTGGTATTTTATCTGAAACAATAGAGAATGATGTTTTATCAATTTCTATAAGAACCTATATATATATATTCAGCTCTATTTACGTAACAATTTTTATAATTTTAAGGTTCGCGAAGGTTGTAGATTCGGTTCCCACTCGGGGGAATTATTCATTATTTATTTTGGTACAAATTCAAATTGTTTAACGTAGAACAGAGTTTCTCAACACTAGACGCCCACCACCCACTAAACTGAAATAAAAAACAAATACAAATAACGTACCATTACACCTGTACACAAGATTGGACCAAATGATCATTTCCTGTGAGAAACAGAACACCCCAAGTCTTCCACCTTTTAGGGTGAAATCGTAAACATTTCCAGAATCAGCTACAAGACGATTGTTTTCATATATTTTGAGACGAATTAAACCTATTTTCGGTCTGTGGAGCAATCTCCAGCGGTAAGCGGTTCTTTCCCGCCAGCCAACGTTGCGAGGATCCTTCCAGAGTAGGGTCACCTGGAAATTAAAATTATAAATAAATATGACTGAAGAAGAGTTAAGTTTCATCATTCCCAATTTCCCTCCTAGGATCACAGATAGGACTCTTTAATATATGTATTCAAAATAGTTTTATTAAATAACAAATTATTTTATTTTACTTAGCTTATTCCCAATGAAAAAACTGGTTCCCCACTTTCCGCCGAATCATTGCGTGTTAAGTGCTTCGCCTCTTTACCAGAAAAATGAAAATAATAAATATTTCACTTAGTTGTTTTTTTTATTTTTACAATTTTTTTTTTGCAATAAAGAATTTAAATTCTCTACGTATTCGTTAAACAAACCTGGTCATTAGTGGAATTTGTATTCCACAGTGCATTTCTCAGCAACTTCCCGGGGCCAGTGCTCGAGTGTACCAGTTTAAGTTGAACTCCAGGTTCTGCCACAGCCCGGAACGGTGTGGTCTGCCAGTACGTTTGTGTGTTCTTCTTCCACATTACTACGTAGAAACGCTTGTTGTTTTGATATCTACCATAAAATAGGTAAATTATTGGACAAGATAATTTGTTATACTAGATCGTTCCAAGTTTTTTT
>JBAIZZ010000243.1:319120-485140 GCA_037355905.1 Heliconius aoede | reverse complement strand
ACTCTCGATCAAAGGATTTTTATAATTAATTTATTTTCATTTCCTTATACTGGTAACACAAAAAATGGCTCTGAACTCCACCGTTCAACATCTTGCGTGTAAGATGGCAACATTCCGATATGAGACCATTGTCCATGTCTAACCAACTAGCCTGTAGAACTAAATCCAAACAATATATATAAGCAAATTTTAATTGTCATTTATATTTTTGTTAAATTAAGTATAATAACGTGGGTTACATTGATTTGTATACTTTTTGTCAACAATAACATTAGTTTTAACGTTTTACTTCAATACGTACTTAATATATGCGCCACTCAAAACTGTCTCAACTTCTAGCGGAATTAACTCTTTCTGTCTAACTTATCATATGGAAAAAGCGTGAAGCTCACCATTCCACTCATACCCTTTAGGGCATTCTTCACACTGGTAGTAGGGGCTGGAAGAAGTAGGAGTACAGCGTCTATCGCCGCAGGGTCGTCTCGCCTCACAAAGGTTTTGGCATCGTTGTCCATCTCCTAAATAACCGCTAGGACAGGACCCACATTGAGGACCTGAGGCAGTTTCCTGGCATTCTACACCTGAAAATGTATATATTTTTTTTTCTAAATATTACTGTGAAGAAAAAGAATTAATAAGAATTTAAACCATTAATATGTGAAAATTACGTTAATTCAACCGGCACTTATAAAAAACCACATTTAAATATACACCGTACAATTACCAAAGCTAAATCTAAAATATAATAAAATCTAACTAGAAAATATATAATAATCTCGAATCCTGAAGTTATTAAATAACCAACCTGCAAAGCAAGTGTTAGAGCGGCAGCCGAGCCGCACGCACTCCTGGCCGTTACCGGTGTAGCCAGAGGGGCACGGACCGCAACGAAATCTGCCATCAGGCAGGTCTTGACACTGCACTCCTGAATTATGAATTAGAGTTGTATCAGCAGATATGTTAGTGTACGTACCATTAGAAATAAACACAGTACTAACTCTCTCTTAATATATTACATTTTTGAGCCGATTTGAAAAAAAAAATTGTCAAAATCAAAATCAATAAAAAATAGATTTATATTTTAAGTTTTATTCACAACAATATAATTTAAAATTAATTTCTTATTCCTATTATATTTGTGTACATTATTTAACTCACGTCCTTCGAAGCACGGATTACTGCTGCATGCAGAGCGGCACGTCTGCCCGTCACTTGTTTGCCGTCCGGGGCATCGCTCACATCGATATCCTTTTTCAGAGTCAATACAGTATTCCACTGAAAATTTTATTTAATATACCTTATATGACAATTTTAAATATGAAATATTAAAATCTTACTTTATGCACACAGCAGGGCAGGGCAGGGCAGGTTAAGACACTCCGTTCCCCACTTTCTGCAGAATCTTCTCTTGTTACCAGAGTGAGCAAATATAAATAATTCAATTACCCAATTGGGTATCGTAGGTAGTATACCCTGCACCACAAAAGACGGTCTTCTTATATTTTATCCAACAGTTATTTTTACCTCCTGAACAAGGTCTTCTGTCACAGGACACAGGCCTACATCTCCTGCCATCTCCTTCCATGCCGGACGGACACGAACCACAGTCGATCCCAGCCGCAGTATTGCGACATTCCACACCTGGTGACACATATCTTGGAAATTAAATATACATCTAAATCATATGAATAAGTGGTTAAATATCAGTTCTTTATATAATAACAATCTAATACATTACATATTCAGTGACAGTTCCTTAAAAAAATATTGAAAATCATCCTTTGCTCGTTTCGGTCGCGAATTTTCGCTTGCTCAGTCGCCTCAATAAATAAATTAAATATATTTTATAAAAGACATGATGATTTTTTTGTATTGTTATATATTTTTATGTAATAGAAAGTACTAAAATTTACTTTTAATATATTATGATATAAATTTCTGGTTAAAAACCCGCATCGACATTCAGAAGAACAAAAAAAGAAATTTACTGTAGCAACTAAAAATCAAAATACACATAAATTTTGTAGGTTTAGTTCTTAGATTGTTTTTAAGTACATTTATTTGAAATTGAAAAAGAACAAATTAGAGGTTGTTCTCTTTAAATAAAATATAAAACAGTACTTTTTGAACATTCAAAACGCACACTAGATCAGTTTTTTTTTTAAATTTTTAATTAAAACATATTTGATATAAAAAAGTAAATTAAATAGAATTTAGAATTCATCGACAAAGTTTAAATTTTCCCCACATATAAATAATTATCATAAAAATAATTCCATTCATCAAAATGTGATTTAAATCAATACACGTGCCATTAAAGGCGGCGCCAAGGCTAACCAAGCAACTTGAATCAAACGTACGTGGGCGAATCTTGAAACTCTGTCGTGAATAACCGGCGGTTTAAATAAACCATATATATATATATATATATTTGGGATATATTCGAAATAAAACGCGATCGCTCATTAAAATATTTAATCAAAAAACCCACAATGATAATGTTGCTTGATTTACCTTAAAACCATGTCATGTTAGGGAATGCGGGAGATTCGAGATTCTTGTCACTTCTTTCTGATATATAGTAATTTGCTTAGTTAATACTAATACTCGCTATACTGTATTGGTTAAATTAATACTGGCTATTCTTGATTGGTAAAATAAGTTATGTTATGAAATAAAATAAATCTGTTTCACGCTGTATCCCGCACACAGCAGAGTAGGCAGAGGAAACTTAGTGTTTAGACGCCCCATTCCTCACTTTCTGCCGAATTTTGGAGGTATTGCGTGTTGTGTGGCAGAACTCAACGCTGCGCTTTGCCCTCGACACCAGAGCGAAGAAATGGAAATATAAACGTAAATATATACTTCACTTCCTCGAGTGACAGTGCGGTACAGTCACACCCTTGGGCCGCTGCACCAAGACGGCCACGACGGCGACTTAACTTATAATGTATGATAAAATATAAGATGTTCTAAATCTTTTAAAACATGTAAAAGTTGATAAGTAAGACGCTAAAGACCAGTGCCAAAGCCTTAAAGACTTAAATACGTTAGGATTATCAGAAAGATGTGGTAAGATTTACTCAAAATAATTTACAACACATTCAATGTAAAGACAATAAATGACAACTTTTATGGATTAGTAATACAGTTATATAAATGTGGAGATATAATATTATGGACATTGGACATAAATAGAAATCAGTAACCAGGATAACAAGACGATCCTGAGCATCGTTCCACTGGTGGTGACGGGACTCTGTTGCAACAAACGCGTAGTTGGTTCCGTAAATTGTCTATATTTCCTTTTTGATCCGCTAATTCACGACGAAGCAGCTCCACTGTTTGTCGAAGGAGTTTCAACTGTCGTAATATTTCCTCTGTAATATTTAAACACAAATTTCAAATAAAATACAAAAGTTAAATTTAATAAGGACCAGAAGATTCTTATAAATTAAATTTAGAAGTTCATAATTTCTTACCATCGCATGAGTCAACGTCAGGAATAGCTGGAATGTCACCCCTAGGAGGAACTGTGGGTTGTGGCAATGTAGGATATATATTTGGATCTATATAGTTATTGTTGGGATAATCTCCTTGCATTTCATCCTCCATCTTCATTCTCTCTTCCTTCTTTATAAAGTCTTTTACTTCGTCCACATCGGAATCCACTGTGACTAGAGTCGGTGGCTTTATTTCATCTTGATGATTACAACTTATAGAATCTAATGCTGATTTTTCATTACTGTATACTTCTACCGGTGCATTTTCTTCGTGATACTAAAAAACAAATGGATATCTAAATTTTAAATTGAGAAACGTAGGTAGTTCGATAAGTTATGTGGTTAGACATTCAAATTCTTAATCGCAAGAAATGTTCATGTTTAGAAGTACTCAGTTCCTGATCCATAGACGATGAGCTTTGATAGACATACCTCCGCCAACTGTCGCAAAATTTTACTCATTGATGTAAACAGGCATAAATTACTTACCAATTTTAATTTCTGGTTGGTCAATAATTTGAATACGTCATGTCTATTTGACATTGAATGCCAGTGCAATGACTTGCAACCGACTACGATTTTGACCCTTGAATGGTTCACAACCAATAATATGGTGCCCCTTGGATGAGCACCTAGACCCCATGACACTGATTTGATATGACCACCATTTAAACTTTCTAGGGAAACTGAAAAAAATATTATATTTTCTTTAGATTTAATGGTAACAGCTTATTCATATTAATATACAAATAAAATGTATCTTTAGTTACCTTTATTACTTTTACTATTATAAAACAATGCTATTGAGTTATCCTCAGCGCCTTTTGCATGCAGCAGTTCTTCACGACCTGAACTTACTCTGGATGGTCCTCTGACTAGGATTGCAATCTGACCATCACCAGATAAACCTGCTGTATTTATAACATCACTTAAAGCATCTGTAAATAAAAATAATAAATCAATATAAATTAGCAGGATAGGCAGTGTTAAAACACTCAGTTCTTCATTTTCCACCGAATTCTACAAGCATTGTGTTGAGTTGAGCGAAACTAAATACCGCACTTTGTCTTGAAACATGAATATATACATTAAAAATAAATATCTAAAATAAATATGTATTTTAATAAATATAAAATATAAGTTAACAAAATTAACTTTGCGGGCAAATGCCCTCGTAAAAAACTAAAAATATAATTTGTAATAATTTTTTCTATGAAATGACTAAAAATACTTTTTAGAATTTTTTTTTTTTTATTTATACTGTAATGTTTGTATTAATTAAACAAAAACGAAGTAAAAATATAAAACAGCCTAGTAACATAAATATGAGAGGCATTTACGATTACGACAGTACAAATAGTATCGTACATAGAGTTCAGTAGGTCAAAGTACGCTTATCACAGCCGATTCACGAATTCTATCCACTGACGTGACGTGAACTATGACATTGTGACAAAGACGTTTCTTTATAATATTTGCTTTTGATCATTGTTTTTGTGTATAATGTCGTAATATTACAAATATTATATTAATTATATTACAAATGTATCTTTCAACATCGTCTTGCATCTCTTTAGCACAACCGTCATATTTTACAATAGTTATTTCTGTTCGAGATACTTTATTTTGCAGAGTAAAGAATAGAAATAAAGGCTTAATATATATAAATTATGTAAAGAATTTTTCTAATCGGTCCTTTTTAATTAAAAAAAATTGTGTAACATAATTAGATACATGGTCATATAGTCTATATTATTGCATATGGTATTCATAATGTAATACATTTAGCTATAAGAATTTAGATTTAAGAAATTTGTTACTGTATGATTTATTCCATGTAATTACCACTGGTGGATATAAATAAATAAACAAAAGTAAATAAAGGAAATCCGAAAAAATATAGTATTTATAGAAATCAACAACAGTCTAAAAAAGATCTGATAGAGATAGACTGATAGAGAGCGTCACACTGTATACCGTACATGCCAGAGTAGGCAGATGGAACCTAGGAAACTAGTGTTAAGACACTCTGTTCTCCACTTTTCGCGGTTTTCCTGCAGGCGCCTCTGCCTGCCTCGACACCAGAGCGAAAAAATTGAAATATAAATTTTCAATAAATATATTTTTTTTTTACATTTATTACATTTATAATATTAGTAAGATTCTCTGTACAAAATGTGACTCCATATGGTAATCTTGTCCGAAGTGTGAAACTCTACTTGAGTCGAGGTTGAAACGAAGTTACTTAGTACAAGTTCGTGGTAAGTGGGTACTTATGGCAGCTCAAATCTTGAACTAAGAAGTTCTCCGTAATATGAGTTGAATGCAGCTAAAATTATACTATAATAAGAAAACATAATATACTATATATCATAAATTATCTATTAAATATTATTATTTTTTTACTTTGCAAGTGTAATCGGGACATTTTATGGGGTGAATTAATACTGAAGGAAATTAAATATTTAATATGGGACATGGTAAACGTAGCGTAACAAACGCATAAGACTCAACGTTTTTGCCTTATGCTTGTTCAATATCGAAGGAGAATATGAGAGGAGGAGAATATCGACGGATATATAGGATTATGTAAACAACTGTCAGTCGAATTTTAATATATAAACAATCTGATTTCTGAAAAGCAAGTTTCTTGTTCATATAAATAATACTTCGAAAATCATGTGTTAATATTATTTACATAGCAGCAGTACCTACCGCTAAATAATGAGTAAGCATTTAATATTTTGCGATGATACATTAACACACAAAAATAAATGTAACTGACCGCAGCTTCGAAATAATATACTAGTATACTCTATGTAAGTATAATTTTATATTATTTCATTTTATTTGTTTAAAAAATAATAATTTTACAACTTTTTGTTTACTTTTGACATTTTTATAATATTTTTAATTCATCTCCCGGAGACATCCTTGTTATAGACATTTATGCTTCAACGCGAAAGACACCTTGGGACTTTGCATACACGAATATTATTAATTTAAATTTCTTCAACCGAGCCTTCAAGCCATACCGTTTTATGCGCCGGCGATATAGATTATTAAATTTTCTAAGCAACACGCTTAAACAAAATATAATTATATACTCTCCTTTAACTGTTTGAAAGAACGTATTCTTAGAACGTCCATTTGCATCTTATTTGTTACTAATACTAATATTAGACACGTAACAAGTTATTCTTAACCAGGATGACACTAACTGTTAGTCAGAACTCAGAACGTCTTCTTATTATCGGTATAGGCGTGTTCACCATGTTGAAATGACTTAGATAGTATATTTATTTCATGTTATTTGAGGCCAATCGTGGCGCAAAGGCAAGCGTGTAACTGACAACCTGGTTGCGGGTTCGATACCCACTTTGGGAAATTCATATTTAGTGTTTTTACTTCCACCGTATGTTAACGAGGCAAAGCGCGGTGAGTTTCGCCACTCAATACGCAATGCCTCCAGAATTCGGCGGAGAGTTGAGAACTAAAGGATCTAATTGGCAACGGACACTACTATTATCGTGATACTGCGTGAAGATAGTTCAGGTCTAGTATGCGAAGTGTGGAAATTGAACAGATATAAAGAAGCTCAAATATAAATGGAATACAGAAAACTGAAAATGCAGTGAGGTACAATGGCCTCTGTCTGTAACATGAGAGGTTTATGACTAGATTAGAAGAACCACTCTTAAAATTATAAAATTATTTATTTAATTTCTAACAATAATCTAACAATGAAATATTTTCTAATACGACATACTATGTTATATTTATCCGAGATCGTCGTGGCCCAGGAACACAAGGATGTGACTATATAGGGATGGTTGCAGGTTCGATCCCAACTCGAGGGAATGAATTGAATCAAAGAAAAATCCCGTCATTGAGTTCCCCCACGGAGCGGAGTGTCGTAACACTAGTTCCCTTTATTTCTCCTACTGTATGCGGGATACAGACTGAAGCTGATAAAAAAATAAAGTTACTTCTTTAAGCCAGCAATAACCGTTATACGAGCGGAAAATCACAACTTATTATTTATTATTAATAAAAAAATATCTAAGTACCATTTTTATTTACACGTAAAACAGGTTACATAGCAAACGATAATCAGTATCATTGATACAGTATAACGGGATTGGCAAAAAGTTCGCCTCGTAAGGCCTTCCTGCTCCTGCCCTACACTGATAATAGCGGTTACAGCTAGGATGATACGTTACGAATGCCTTAGATCTGTGGCGTTGGGAACTTAGATAAATGTTGTATTGATAATAGATAAATACAAAAGGAAAGTTTTAGATTAGGTAAAGATATTAATGATGAAAAAATCGGTCAAGTGTGAGTCGGACTCACGCACCAAGGTAATATCTTGACATTAACGTGCAACACGTTAATTTGTAAGTGACAAGTACCCAGTGGTCATGATTTTAAATTCCGGTCAGTAGAATCTTTATAAGAAAAACATGTTCCATTCCGAAAAAAATCTATAAATTGGACCATAAAAATTCTATAAGCAAAGGGCTTTATTTAAAGAAAAAAAATATCTAAGACTGTTTGCATTAGACGTTGTCAATTTTGAACTTTTATTTTTAAAAAACTAACGATATTTACTGGTGATATTTACTTTTATTAATATATATTTTTAACCTATTCTCTTAATTAATTTTTACATCCTACACAAATACCTCCATTATTATTATAGACATTAGCATATTTAAGTACACTACCTAACAATTTGAAGGTAAATTATTTTTTAATAACAGCTCGAAAATATTCAAGCATTCAACGTGGGTAGAATTATAATACCTACTTGTGCCTACGCTACCTTATAAGGGCAGAGGTAGGTGCATAAGATCAAGAGCAATTCGTGGTTTGGTCCTTTTTTTGATGTCATGTTTAAAAAAATATGCTTAAGTATCTCTTTCTATGTTAATTAATTGAAATATTTGGTTGTAGGAGCACATGCGTTTGACTATATAACTTACACGCAATGTCTCCGAAAATCCGGCAGTTTGCACTAACATTAGATCCTCAAATTCCCTCTGCCTACCCTACAATATCGCCAGATAAATACTAGCTACAACTGATACTAGTTAAAAAAATAATATCAAATTACCCTCACAAAAGTCCGTTGATTAACTCTCAAAAATGAACAAAAATTATCAAGTATAAAGCTTTTAGAGCGTCTGATGTCACGAAATGATAACGAAGAGAACAATAGGCCGTTTGTTTTTTTTTTGAGCCTCAATTATGTTCAAATTGTCTTGAATGACACGTTGTATTCGCAAAGAGGTTTTCATCAGAATATAAATTAGATTCTTTATTAGATTCACACTGTATCTCGCATTTAGCAGAGTAGATAAAGGGAATCTAGTGTTAATATACTCCGCTTCTCACTTTTCGTCGAATACTGGAGACATTGCGTGTTAGGTGTCGGAGAGCAAAGAAACAAAAATATTATATATTGTATTTTCTCGAGCGGCAATCGAACTCCTGTCGCATTTACGGTGACACGTGAATACAAGCGCCGCGATCTGGCCTGGCCTAGAATTTTTTATTAGGATAATTAAATTGAACATTCAAACTCTCTAAATACTTATGATTATACGGAAAAGGCAGATATACAGGTCGGTACATTTTGTGTACTAAATGAAAATAACACTTCTTAAGAGAGCAAAATACATGTTGTTTGACTTTTGGGAGGTAGAGATACATGCCAGGAACCACTATTCAACATTGATAAATAATTTTAGTGTCGAATGTAACGCGACAGTTGTGGGTTCGATTCCTACTCGAGGAAATGAAATATTTCTTTACGTTTATATTTCCATTTTTCTTCGCTCTGGTGTCGAGGCAAAGCGCGGCGTTGAGTTCTGCCACTCAACACGCAATGCCTCCAGAATTCGACAGAAAGTGGGGAACGGAGTGTTTTGACACCGTGGTTCCCTCTGCCTACCCTGCTGTGTGCGGGATACAGCGTGAAGCTGAAAAAAAAAATATCTTCGTTCTAGTGGCCAAAATTCGGAGGAAATTGAGGAACGGAGTGTCTTAATACTAGGTTTTCTCTGCCTACCCTGCTATGTGCGAGATACAGCGTGAAGCTGGTTTTAATTTACAACACTTCGCAGTAAAGATACATTAGCACGAATCTGATGACCTGTTATTTATCATTGACCTAGTCTCTTTAACCTGTGCCGGGAATAAAGAACAAATGAACGATTCCACTCGACATTTGCACCTGTATAATGTACCTACATTCGTATGGTAATATTAAAAAAAAATACTTAACTACACTACTACACTTGAGGAAATTAAATATTTATTTACATTTATATTTTCATTTCATCGCTCTGGTGTCGAGGCAAAGCGCGGCGTTGAGTTCTGGTAGTCAACACGCAATGCCTCCAGAATTCGGCAGAAAGTGGGGAACGGAGTGTCTCAACACTGGGTTCCTTCTGTCTCTCTGCCTTCTGTGTGCGGGATACAGCGTATAGCTGTTTTATTTTATTATGCATATAAAGTATTTGTAAAAACTCAATAGTAAGACTACAGTAATATTTGTTTTAAGTTTACTTTTGGATTTTTAAAAACCGGCCAAGTGCGAGTCGTGCTACCGCACGAAGGGTTCCATACTATTATTATCTACAAAAACGCATTTGTTGTATTGTATAGAGGCACCGATTCTTAAATATTTGTTTAATATGAAGTAAAAACGAGCAAAACTGTTTTGTTGTATTAGCTTAAATATTTATTTTAAGAGTCCCTTAAATATTTATTGTATACAGTTTTTTAAATATTTGTTGATATAGCGGCGACAGGAATACGTGATGTTTGAAAGTTTTATCTGTCTGTCAAGGTTCATGAGATATAGTCTGATGACAGACAGACAACGGGATCTTAGTATGAGGCTCGCGTTTAACCCTTTTGCTGAGAAACTTTCAAAAAAACACCTACAATAAATACTGTTCCATTCATGTTGAAAGATAACTGATTTATCAACGGAAAAGGACAAAATACGACGATCTAAATTACCTACAACATCCATTTTGACAAAATCACATTAAAATTACCTATTTAAACAGAAAATATAATATTGCAAATTTAGTAATAACTTTCGCAGTCAATTCTCGACACGGAGACGTGGGTGCGTAATATATAGAGCTGATGTCACCGCCTTGCAATATACAGACATACATAAGTATCTATATCTAGATCTTGGTTGCAGTGCGAATTCTTTTTATGTATTCTGCATTACAGAACCATAAAAGAAACGTAACAGAGCACTGTATTTATTTACTTTATAAAGCAAATTGTAAATGAATTTATAATGTAATCATAGTTTTTATTTTTATTTCACAGTATTTCGTTGTTTGATATTTCACTTTTATAATTATAACGTTATTTTGCTAATATTGTTTTATATTATACAAAACAGGTAACGTTGTAAAGGCAATGGTTTATAGGTTAAATCGCCACTCGGGGGAAATTGGGGAGAATAAAATATTTTCATTTCACCGCTCCAGAAAATAGAGTGCGACGTTAAGCTCCGTTACACAAAACGCAATGTATCGAAACTCTCTCTCTCTTAAAAGTAGTCGTAAATAATTAAATATCTTATTGTGTTATTTATTTATATTCTTTTTTCAATCAGCTTCATGCTGTATACAACAGCACTAAAAAATTGCATGTTCAATGGTGGAACTCAAATGCTTTGCCTTGGTCCCAAAGCGAAGAAATTGGAATGTTAATAAATAATTCATTCCCTCGAGTGAGGATCGAACCTACAACCGGCGCGTACTTGCAACGCGCGCGGTATTATATTAGGTCCACTAGGGAATTAACCACGTTCCCAATCTATCTGGTAAGTTAATTAATATGTGGAAAAGCTTAAAAGCTCCTAATAGATTTTACTGCTCGTGTTTTGAGTAAATAAACAGATGTAATGTTAATTATTGTATTATAATTGGTTTAACATCTCTTTCGTTGTATATACATATATTACAACGGAATCGATAGATTTTTTTTAAAGCTTCACGCTATATCCCGCATACATAGCATGTTGAGGCGAAATTGCGTGTTGAGCGGCAGAACTCAACGCCGCTTGTTCAAATTTGTGCCTGCACTAAAGAGTGTGAATCAAACCCACAACCGTCGCATTTGCAGTCACACGCTTGCACCACGATTGGCATGAATATAAACGACTCCATTTAAGACAAACAACAAAGATTTTTCCATATATAAAGAATGCCGTTACTTCGACCCTTTTTTCAATATGTCTTAATCACAAGAGTCAAGTTCATATACTTACGCAAGTCTCAACTCTCAAGTTACCTGATATGGCCACCGCATCTGTTCCCTGACCCACTGACATCGCTTACGGGCTATTGTATATATAAATATAAATATTGAAAATCAATCATATTATAACTAAATTGATTGGGTTTGAGATTTGGAGCCAAAATATCTCAAAAGTTGTGTTAAAATCGTTCTAGCACAATTTGCCTTTCTGACTTAATGCAACGATCTTAAGATTAAATCCTATGGGAATTCTATATTTATAATAATCTTAGATTTTTTGCTTATGCTTTTACTTACTATGTTTCTAAGTCTAGTACGTCCAGAAAAGGAATTGGAATTTAAAAGGATTTTTTCATGTAAAATATATTACTTTACACATTATCTATTATAACATAAAATAATAACTTTATTTTGTTTGTTACATAAATTCATAAAATAAATTATAATGAATATCTTATTGGCCCGTCGTGACGCAGGGGCACTAGGGTGTAACGCGATAGTTGTGGGTTCGAAGCCCACTGGTTCTTAACACTAGATTTCCTCTGCCCCCGCTGTGTACGGGATACAACGTGAAGCTGCATATCTTATTAGTAATTTACCGCAGTACTTCGTTTCATATGACTATGACCTATTTTAGGCTCTGTACGTCTCAAGTAAGTGTAACAGATAGATTAGGGACGGTTGATCAAAGCAAGGTTAAATGTAGAGTCACCAACATTGCTTATTATCATACATATTTGATTTACAACTTTCGAAATATATTAATATTAAAATACCATGAAGAAATACAGAGATTATAGATATAAATGACAAAGACGGATAAAGAGACATTTATAATATTATATGAAAGAATACAGAGAATGTGAGGACATCATCTCAGTTAATATGGAGAAATACTGTAAAAATTATTAGAAATAAAAAAAAATAAAAATCCTAATATTCCCAACGTGAAAACTTGTGAGGGTGGATGTTTGTTACACTTTCACGCAAAATCTACTGAACGAAACCAGATGTCTCTGCAGTAATAGTTATTATACACATGTAAGTATATATAAGGTTATATACAATAGTTATATTAGAAGGCGGGTGACGCCACGCTTGGTTCGCTAGTCTAAAATAATTTACTACAAATAAAGTAACTACTACTACTAAAACTAATTGTGTAAACAAAATACACTTAAAGTTATTCCTGAAATGAAAATTTTAACTAAAATATTTTAGCTGTTAATTATAGGACTGCACATTCATATTCTTTTTCTACTCCGTCCGTCTGCCGCTAATGAGTACGCAAATAGTGACGACCTAAGGGCGACGTTTGACGCGATTTTTTAAATAAATATGCCCTAAATTCATATATTTAACATAAAACAGATGTTGTTAAACATATATATGTCAATTTTGTAACTATTTTAAGTATAATAATAGTAAACAGTGAAATCATAGAATACACAGATTAACACCGCATATAGCAGTGATGGCAAAAGGAACCTATAGTTAAAACACATCCGTCGGTCACTCCGTGTAGTGGCGAAACTTAACGACGCACTTTGCTTCGTCACAAGTGCGAAGAATTGAATATATTAAATATTTCATTTCCTTGAGTGGAAATCGAACTCACGCGTCTCGTTTACATTCACACGCTTGTGCCTATATATATTTATTATAATATATCTAGTATACTTATTAGTAATATGTATATATTTATTTTATAACATTATATAAACTAACCTTCGTCCAATGTGAGCGAATTCGTAACGGATGCCGCGTAAAGAATCACCAACAGACATATGGCTTGCGAAGCCATGCTTCCTGTGGACAATTTATTTATAAAGTTGAATTGTGAAATATAGTACCTATAATATATACTTTTTTTTAATTTATTATTTTGGCACAGTAGTTATATATTTACATAAATTAATTTAAATCCTTTTTAAATAAAAACGAAATTCTTTAAAATGTTTTTTTTTTTCAGTATAACGAATTTTCCTAATATAATAATCGCAGGATAGACAGAAAGGATCAAGTGTTAAGATTCTCACTCGTTTTCCCTTTTTTTTCTATTTTTGGAGACAATGCGTGTCGTGTGACGATAACTTTATCTACCAGAGTTTGGAAATGAAGATAATTGAACTCACAATTATCGTGTTTACAGTCTGATACTGTCCCACTGAGCTGCGAAAGCCTGTCGAATATCTTATGGTAATACTTACATAACTTATTAACGTTTAGTTAATTAATACTACATTGTGATTAATTTCTATTTTTTTTTTATTGTTTTTATAATTCCTTAAAAAGATTAATTCTAGCTTCCAAATGCATTTGAACTATAGATCTTGAGAAAAACTAAATAGTAAAGACAATTTTTATTTACTCAATAGATTTAGATAAAAATCACTCACTAAAGTAGGCGACACATTAAATGTTTTAAATGATATTTTTAGATTTTGTTTATTTATTTAATATAAATATTATTATTTTTTAATATTTTACTTATTATTTTCATTATTCTTATTTTACTTTCTTTTGTTTAGTATTTTGTTAGGTGAAGTATAGTGTAGTGTTATATTGTAATAAATACATATATTATTAATGAAATTAATTAATTGTTTTATTTTGCATCAAATATATTTTAAGAGAAATCCTTTGAAATATGCCTCTATAGGCATTTTTTTTTGTCTTTGGGCAAATTATTGTAGGAATGGGCTCCTTGGAACAAAACACTTTTCTTCTTCTTTAATCAATGTAATTACAATTTAAAACATATCAAATATAAACATTAATTAAATTAACCTAATTCAAATAAACATCAATAAATAAAGATAACCTTATTATCGGTCCAAAGTTTGCGAATATAAAAGAATTCAATTTTCTATTTGGGCTAATGAAATAAAAATAAAATATTTTTTAAATATCAATTAGGCCTTGTTTCCAAAATTATTTAAAATATATATTTACCTATATCCTCAATAATAACACTTAAACAACTAAAAAGCTGGATTCGTTTAAAATATTCGCGAAGTGCTCGTCGTTATGCCGAGCTTTTCGTTGCGAGAGCGCGTGCGCAGAGTGCTTACGCGCGAACTCGACTGATCACTGTATGTGATTTATGTTTATGAAATTATACTTGTTTTTTTCTTTAAAGATATATGTTTCTATAATTTCAACTATTATCTTCTTTATAATACACAATTGGTATATTTAAAAACAGAAACTCAAAAAATTATCAGTACATAACATTTATTCAATGAAATAAAAACTTAATTATGGAAAACCTTTGGAATCAACTGTACCTACTTAATATCTTTATTAATTATTTGTGTCTACAAATTAACTACATCATTTTATATTTTAAAAAATATATTTAGGTATTTTAATCTAGAATTCAATTTATGTATTGAACTTAATTGATATAACGTATTTCCCCTTCAACACTTAATCAAATTGGTAATTGTATTACAAACGAAACTATCGGTACCACATATAAGTATAAATATATATTTTGAGTACAAATACTACTTGTGTGCGTTATATATTATTTAGTAGAGTATAAATAATACTGTGGTATGTATATAATCAACAAAGTTACATGTATCTTTAAATTAAGTCGAATACAAACGTGACTAAGCACAAATAAATATTTCTTCTTAAATCTTGACAAAAATAATTGAAGTAAATTGCGATTTATTACAAATTCTTACAAAATACAACCAGTAACAAAAAGATTACATGTAATTAGATATGTTTTCCTTAAACAAATTAATGAATCATAATAATTTTAAAGTAATATAAAAATATTTTTTTTAATTTAATAAAAAAAAGAACATATTTTTAAAATTATAACACTACTCGTACATATATGTTGTTAAATTTATTTATAATATATTATTTCATTATTAAATAAATCTCCAATTAATATTTAAAAAAAACTATTGTCTATGAAAGATATTTTTATTAACTGTGTACGATGTAATGGCAGCACTGAATCTTGTCTGTAGTTAATGTTTGAGAATTGAGTGTGATTTGTCTGCAATTCTAAATGTCTTACTTATTAGACTAGTATTTTTGAGTAATATTATCGGAATGGCCGAAAACAGAGAGGAAATACTTGCAAATTTCCAGGTAAATTAGGCCACTTAATTAATATAGTAATATATATTATAGTATATTATATTGTTTCTAAAATGTGAAGGTTATGTGAAATACAAAAACAGTGACTGTTAATTCTTCTTTATCTCTTTGTAACACGTCTATTGGGTATTTTTGTTAATATTTTCTATTTTATATTATGTGCCCTACATAGTTTCTATATTAAGTTATGCTTAAAAGCTTTCGTCATATCACGATTTATTTTTATCTAAATAATTCCACTCATCCTTTGTACTCTTTCGAAAATTACGTCTTGGAACTCCAAGGTAAAATGTTACTATGTTTATGGTATTTCTTTATGCATATTATATTGCCTTAGTTGGAACCATGTACATATATTAAGAAATATCTGTATAAATCAGTGATAATTATTTTATTTTAAGGGAATAACAAATATTGAAGATGTTGCAGAAGCTATATTTCACTTAGATGAATCAAATTGGGATTTAATTGTAAGTGATATTACCTTATTATGACAGATAATTACTCATTGTTTTCTGTAGACAAAGGATAGTTCATCTTATACTATATATTTATTACAGTATTATAATATATTGAACAACTCGATGGCTCACTTTACTCTTACTTTGGTTATAATCACATATATACAATTTCATATTATCATAATATTATAATTAATACTTAAATTAAGTTAAAAATGTAATGTAATAATATTTTGATATTATTATGAATTTAGATACTAAATTTATCTTATTTACTCAATCACAGACAGCCATCGGACGAGTTATGCCTCAAGATGGCAACAGTTCAACATCTCAATCAAATGACACACATGATGTGGAGATGATAGATGATGATATATCTGTGATAACTCCAAAAACACACCCACCTGGTAAGTTTCAAATTATACATAAAATAATGTAAGATGTATATTTTTTGATAAATAAAATGTGTTAATTGCAGTTAGCTTTAATGATATAATGAATTAGGATATAAATTAAAAATATATATTACAATTCATTATTACATGTTAACTTCACACTTTATCTCATAGCGGATTAATCAGAAAGAGGTTAGTGCTAAGGCACTTTCCACCCCTTTTAACTTAATTCCAAAATAATTTGTATGGTGTTGTTGATGTCATCTAAGTGAGAAAATGAAAATAATTAATTTACCTAAGCTGGGATCAAATGCACAACCATTGCATTTACAGTAACACAAAAAATGGTAATTGAGTTATAGCAAATACTAATATTTGCTATAATTCTAAGACAAAATTATATAAAATTACAATTAAATTACTAACTACTTTCTACTATATTTACATATTTTTTTCAGATCGGGAGGATAGTAATCAAGCATCAACTTCATCCCTTAGAAATAGTTCCATTGATCTAATAGAGCTGCTTGTCCATTCTAATAATAAAATACATGAGATCAAAATGTCTGGTTCTGCAACTGTCAGTGAGTACTTTTTACAATCTATATATATTAATCGTCCAGTATAGTACACACTTCACGCTGTATCCGGCACACAGCAGAGTAGACAGAGGGAACTTCGGTGTTAAGACACTCCGTTCCCCAGTTTCTGGAATTCTGGATGCATGGTGTGTTAAGTGGCAGAACTCAAAGTCGCGCTTTGCCTCTTTTTTTCGTAAAAAGAAAACGTCGTTAGAAAAAAGAGTTTAACGTCGTTAAACTCTTTTTTTTTTATATGACCTTAACATTTCACTTTACTTCTGAATGTCAAAATTGAACAATCAATTTTAAATATTTATGGTGGGGTGTTCCCACTATCTAATCCTGTGGTATGCAGGATACAGTCTAAAAAAATATTTTTTTCTACGCTGTATCCCACATTTTTTTCCCCACACACACCCTTGAGATACTCCCGTTGCCCACTTGCCGCCGAATTCCCAATTTTGTTGCGTGGAGAAATTCAACGAAATACTTTGCTTTGTTACCATAGCGTATCAAGCAAATGAAAATATTAAATATTTATTTTTTTCCAGTGGAAATTTAACCCGTCACGTTCACAGCCGCACATTTATACTACGCCAACACTATTCTCAGTATTAATATCGTATGTATTGATTAACTAATAATAGAAAAAAAAAATCTGTGTCCAGGTGATCTCAAAAAACGTCTAGAGTTAATATGCGGCATACCAGTATGTAGACAGCAGATATCCGGCCTGGGCGGGTCGCGGGCCACGTCCACTGCGACGCTGTCGAGCCTCAGCCTGCAGAGGAATGCAGTGTTGAGGTTGAAAGCTGCTGATCATGTTATGGCTGATGATGAGTGAGTGTTTTGTTTTTTTTGGTCTTTAAGACTTTAGTTTAGAATTAGAAGATTGTCGTCATTTGGACTGTCGTGGTGCAATTTTTGGGCCATTCCGTGTTGAGTGCCGGAACTCGACACTGTGCTTTTGGCTTGGTACCAGGGCAATATGTATTAATAAATAATAATTCACTCTCTGAGTGAGAATCTAACCTACAACCAATGCGTTACATTTGCACACTTGTGGCTCTGGCTTATAATATAAATAAATTAATATTTTTAATTTTACAGAGTAGCAGAAAGACTAACAACAACTTACGTACTGCGAGTAAAACACGACGAAAGGGAGTACACACTCAAATATCCGGGGACTAAAACAGTGCAAGAAGTCAAAAATGATCTGTACTCACTAACAGATATACCTGTGAGGCATCAGGTGATAAAGTTTGTTTCTTTACAATAAAAATTATGTATGTAAAATTATATTTATTTTATAGGGACCAAAAATGTGAATGGTTAAAACATTTAATGCAAATTGTAAATTAAAATGTATATTTTAAAGTAGACAGAATTTAGTTGGCTCTTATGGAAAAAATGTTTTATTGGTTTGATTAAAATGCAACCACCAGGGGTTACAAACAAACTCTTAATATCCTCTTAATATGAATTATTATTTATATTTTTTTAATAGAATTTTACCTCCACTATATAGTAAATTTAATAGCTAGTAAAAGGCAAACTTAATAGGTTTCTTAAACTAATTTAAGATCATTTTCATTCCACAACAGGTATGGACAGGGTGGCCGAACGTGACAGGATTAGACGACACAGTGTTGGCCATGGTTGGCCTGGACACGCCACAGCACGACCTCACAGTGAAACGGGCGGCCAACAAGCAGAGAGAGTATAAGAGAGTAAGCTGTTTTATACTTTTGTTATAATTTTTTTATTATTGTTCCTCGCTTTCCGCCCAACTTAAGAAAAATAACGTGTATCTCCGCTTTGTCTTGTTACTAGAGCGATGCAATGAAAATAATTCATTACCGAATGAAAACTGAACCCAGAACCGTCGAGCTTACAGTCAGAATCTGCTCTTGCTCGTCTATGTACTCAAATATTGTATTGAAAATTCGAAAATCGATCAACCGAACGTCCGTTTATCTCAATTATTACTAGGCAATAATAAAAAATGTTCGTTCTTTTTTCTAAACAAAAATGTAAAAATCATTCCAGATTATAGTAGAAAGTTCGGACAGTGAAAACAGTTCTGTGGAAGATGTGGAAGAAGGTGATAGTTTTCCCACTGAGGACGACATATTTGTTGATGTTCCTTCAGAACGGTTACAAACGTTAAGTGAGTATTTTTTTTTATATAAACGAAAATAAATTAAGTTACAGTCATAATTCTTATTGTAGTAAACCGAAATTTACGTGAAAATAAAAGAATCTTATCATTTCATTTAATCATATAGAACATAATTTTTGTTTTATTTCAATCAGTTCACAACTAAAAAGTAATGTCAATTTAAACCATTATGTTTGTTAAAAAGTTTTTATAAATGACTGTTTTATTCAATTGGCTGCATACTTAGGTTTTCAATGTTCTAAAGTTTTAGTATTGTAAAGTGATAATGCTATTAGAACACGAAAGCATGTAGTTTTAGTGGGCAGGGCAATGTTGCGTAGGGGTAGCTAGTTTTAATATAAATTATACAATTCTTTACCTAATTTTTCTAGTGTCAGAAAACGTAAGAGATGAAGCCTTAGGTTGTATAGAGTTCGCCCAAAGATTTCGAGCTCGGTACGGACCCAACACACCTAACTTCTTCGAAGGCACTTTACAAGATGCTATCAAGGAGTCCTGTTTGAAACCTGCTAAAGAGGTAAATGAGTGTTTGTATTGTTTACTTCTTTTATTTGTTTCGTATTAGACCTACGATAAATACTCAAATAAGAAAAGACGAATAAATTATTATGTTTTTATTACGCTTATTAGAAACCTTACGATTTATTAAAAATTATAATTTAATCGTTTCAATTAATTGTTATTAATAAAATTATATTCATATTGCAATGTTGTATGTTTTGCAAATATTTTTTTTACATAGTGGGATTCAAAATCCTGTCGAATCCCTCTACAATAACATTTTTATATGTTTTTTTTTAATTTGCCCCCAGAGAAAATTACTAGGTGTCTACCTCCATCACGAACAATCTGTGTTATCCAATGTGTTCTGTGCACAACTTCTGGGCTGTGAAACTGTGTTGCAAACGTTGGCGGCCAACTTTGTCCTATATGGATGGGATTTGACAGACCCTTCCAATAATAATATGTGAGTATTAAAGATTCAAAAAATATAATGCCATCTAGAGAAAGTTTTAGAAGTGTACATCACAGCTCCCTGGCTGTGAACATTGGCAGCCATATTTATTCTTTATGAATTGGACTTGACAAATCATTCAAATATGATATATTATGTAAGTATTGATAATTTATAAAAGATATATCGTCATCTAAAGTCAGTTCTAGAAATCTAGTCCTTATAGAACTCTTTGTAGTCGTTATTCTCATGGTAGCACAGCTGCTACTGTGCTGTGAAACTGTGTTGCAAACGTTGGCGGCCAACTTTGTTCTATATTGTTGGGACTTTACAGATCATTCCAATAAAAATATGTGAGTACTGGTGTTGCACTTGCCCTAATTTTCAATGTGATTCAAATTAATTATCTTAAATAGACGGACAGAAAAGGCATTGCGTGTTGAGTGGCAGAACTCAACGCCGCGCTTTGTCTTAAAAGCAGAGTAAATATTAAATATATGAAGTATTTGTTTTAAATATTCTTTTGTTTCCCTGCGCCGTGACTGGCTAACTAAAAATGGGGAACGGCGTGTCTACACTATCCTTTGCCTACCGTGCGTGTGATATACAGTGTAACGCTAAAAAAGACATTTTAGCCAAATAATACATTAAATATTGTCATTAAAACGACTACATTTAATGTATGACTGCCTTATCATTAGGTCCCTTTGCCTGCCCTATTGTGTGAGGGATACAGCGCAAAGCTGATTCAATTTCATCTGTATTTACAGGCTACTATCAGCAATAACTCGCGCCCTCGGCCCCGTAGCCAGTATGACGATACGGAGTATACCAGTGGAACGGTTACCGGCTTTGTTGCTCATAATGCGTATGAGATCCACTACTGAGATATATTCCGTTATTAATGGTTTGGTGATTTTTTCTCGTTTTTATTATAACTTTTATTAATTGTTGGAATATAGATCTTGAAATAATAGAATGTTACAAAAGGACAGACTTATATAGTTTACTTGTTAATTATGCTAAATTTTCTACATAGATAACAATACTGTTACTATTAAATTTTTTTAAAAACTTCAGCTTCGCGCTGTATCACGCACACAGCAGGGTAGGCAGAGAGAACCTATTGTTAAGACACTCCGTTCCTCACTTTCTGCCGAATTCTGGAGGCATTGCTTGTTGCGTGGCTAAACTCAACGCCGACATCAGAGCGAAGAAAAGGAAACAAACGAAAATAAATGTTTCACTTCTTCGAGTGGGACTCAAACCCACATTCGTCGCGTTACAGTCATACCCTTGTGCCACTGCCACGCCACGTTGGTCTATAAGGACATTAATGTAATTAATATTTATGATAAGAAAATGAGATATAATAATAAAGTAAAAAAGGGTACTGACCAAGTATCTGTAGTGCTGTACATAAATAAAGCTGCCACATTTATAATATTAATAAGATTCACTAGAAACTATTATTTATTGTACAATTATCTGTAAATCAGAAAACTAATAATTTGTCCTCTCCCACCAGGTAACGTAGGTGTCTCAGAGCTGGTTGGCGGTCTGGTGGAGGCGCTGGAGCGGTTCGCGGCGCAGCGCGAGGAAGACGCGCGCGTGGAGCGCGAGCGCGACGCGCGGCAACGCGTCAAGCGCGAGCAGGACGAGGCGTACCAACAAAGCTTGGAAGCCGATAGGTGTGTTACCTAGTCTACCTTTGTTATGTTACCGGTGTTACCGGTTTCAGGAAACGTAGGAGGATAGGTTAAAATGGAGTACAAAGTGTCTTAGTACAATTTTCCTCTGCTTATCTTACTTTATGCAGTATTCCGCAGAATTTTCTAACTGCACAGTACGTCACAAACTAAAATATTATCCACAAAAAATACTTAAAATAATATTGTAGTTTGGTTTTTTTTATTTAAATAGCGAGTTTCTTAAAAAAAATCTTTAAAAAATTAAATCTTAAAAAAATGTATTTATAACTTCAGAGCAAAAGAAGAAATAAAAAAACAACAAGAACTAGAAAAAAATTTAGAATTGGAGAGAGCAGAATCGGAAAGACTTATGGAGGAGGCAAAGAAAGAGGTGAGAAACATTACATAATTAAATTTAAAAAAAAACAGAACATGGTTATTACATGTGTACTAAATTGTTTTATTTCTTATTTGTATTTACATATTTATCTGTATTAGTTGAAATCAGATTTCGTCGTTGAATATTGAATATTTATTCTATATTTTCACCAAATAAATAATATATAATTATCAATTTCAACATCGCAACACTTTCAAAGATGTATGAAAGAAATTTGTTAAAAAAATACTTTAATCATAAAAAAAATACTCTAGAAACAGGACTTACATAGGAACATGTACGTTAAAGTTGTCCAGATTTTTCGTTAGAAAAAAAACATAATTTTCAGGGGAATCTCAAAATATTTTTATTCAAAGTATTGACCATTTGATTGTATACATTTCGTCCATCTTTCCGGCAAATTATGGATGCCATTCCACATGCCCTAATCACTGGAGCATTCATTCAGTTGCTTTTTTCTTTTGATGAAATAAGAAAAGCAACGAATGCCACAAATGCTCTTTATTTTGAACGAAACTCGACATATTCATTGATATAAACGACTGTGACGCTATTATTTTGACAGAATAAGACTTGGCTGTTTTTTGGAGGTTAATGTTAATAGAAAAGTATCGTGTATATATTATAACAAATCATTGAAGTGCCAAACATCCTGATAGCAATAGCGACCGGCAAACTTCAACTTACACTCCTGGTAAAATATATAAAACAAACCTAACATAATCCATTTCCAGGAGCTACGCGCGGGCGCAGAGGCGCGCGTGCCTGCGGAGCCAGCAGCGGGTGCGGGCGACGTGGCGCGCGTGCGCGTGCGCTTACCGCCGCCGCACCACTCTTGCATTGAGCGGCGGTTCCGCGCCGACGACACCCTGGCGGTGAGTGGAGGGTTTTGTTTTGAGGGTGTTAGGTTGAGGTGGGTGCATCGAGGGGGAATAGTGTTTGGGGCAGTCTTCATGTACCTCTTATATAGCAGGGTTAGGCAGAGTGAGCCTATTGTTAAGACACTTCGTTGAACTCTGGAGGTATTTCTTGTTGCATAGCGGAACTTAATGCTGCGTTTTGTCACCACTAGAGCGAAGAAATGAAAATTTTAAGCTTTTTATTTCCTTGAGCAGGAATCGATCCCACAAATTGTCGCGTTTTCAGTCACTACTTATGCCCTAATGACTCAACTGGATTCAGTATATCTGTTTAATTCTTTATTAACATATTTTGCAGAAATTAAATTTGAAAAAAAAAATTAAGCGCTAAAAATTTTAAATCATGCTAAATGGAATAAAATCATGTAAAAAAATTTAAAACTATTTTATTTTCAAACAATCAAATTACAATTGAAATTACATATTATAACTATATATAGTTATAATATGTAATTTCTTAACAACACCATTTAAGTTGTTTATATATTTTTAAATAGTAGTACTTTTGACCAATTCAATTCAACCAATTTGTGCAGGCTTTACTAGACTTCTTAGCGTCGAAAGGTTACCCTCGAGAAAATTACAAGGTCATTACTAGCTGGCCAAGAAGAGACGTAAGTAACTTATTGTTTTTCAGACACTTAATATTTAATTATGTATAGTCACATTTCGTTTAATATTGTCCAAGCTATAATTTACTTAAAAGTAAATATCTACCTTTCGAGAAATACGTATACGTATGTCCGAAATAAGTGAGAATGCGTGATTGAACCATGGCGAGCAAACGTTGTGGTATGCGTCGTTGGTTCTAAATTCTGTTTTGTTGTTTCTTGTTGTTCTTCTGCCACCACTGTTTGAAATCAGCGCTCCAAGGTGAACGTACTATTATATGCCATGCTGTATAATGGGTAGGAATTGACATCTGTGACATCACAAGCCCTAGCTCAAAATCAATCCTATTGTTACCTATATACACATTTAAAACAACCTAAGATATAAAAAATACTATTAAAATTATAATAAATTTATACTATAAATATAACATTTTTTTTTCCTTTCAGCTCACAATGGAATCTCACAGTAGTACGTTGAAAGCACTGAAGTTGTACCCACAAGAGACCGTCATGCTCGAGGAGCGGTGAATGTCGAATACTGGGCCTAGGACATATTATGTTTCACGAGACATGTCTCTATGCGCTATTCATTTATTATCTATATTTATTTTAGTTCAAATTTAATAATTTCTAAAATTAAAAAAAATCTTCTATTCTGTAAATCTTCATTTCTAGTCTGTAGTCTCTTTCTTTTTTTTTTCATATTATATTATGGTATGCCATTTTGGGCATGTCAAGTTTTTTTTATGCTGTGGCTTTTTAGTTATCTGTTGTCATGTTAATAAAATAAGTTTTCAGTCCAAAGTCAACTGTCAACACAATTTTTGACGTATTCAGTCTTTTTAATTATGAAGCCATAATTCAAGAAATCAATCAATCAATTATTAATGTTTGTGTTTCTGTGATGACATAGATGCAAATACAGCAATATCCAATAACTTTTTGTATATGATCTACTGTAATATAATATCTCGAGTTTAGTCCAATAATATTAGTATAACGAAATCTAAGTCGATATTACTTCATTTGCATCCATATGTTTGATACATTCAATTATTTATTACCATCATAATAACAAACCTCACTTAGTATTTTTGCTACATTTGTATGTATTAATTAATATTAAATATAAATTCCCACAGGAGCCATTCCACTACTGTTCACTATAGTTCATAGTATCAACGTGAAACATATAGTATCCCGCGGCGCCGGTCGTATTTCCAAAGTTAATGTGAATAGATTATTTTTCATTGTTTACAATTCATTAGAATTGTTTACCTAAAGAGCTCTATAAGCTTTGCCGTGTTTTAGTTTCATTGATATTTGTATAACCGGTATGTATGTGACTTGTAAAGGATTTAATAAAATATTTTGAAATGCTTAATCTTCTGTTCTTGATAATTGTAAATTGACGATTCGATTTTTATAGAAGATGGCTCGGTAAAGTAGATTGGATTGATCGAATAAAATTATGTGGATAAATGTTTTTAAAAAGTTTGAAATTCCAAGCATAGCAGAAAACGAACCCACACTACAGCTCTTCTTTTCAAGCTACGTCGAAATTCTTGCGCGGATGTTACTACTTATACTGTTAGAACTTAAACATTTAGAAATTTGACGTATCCCGACAAGAATGTATGGCTTAGTGGTGGCAGAGTGCTTATTTAGCTTTCAAGAGGCGCGGGTTCAAATCAAGTTTTACATTTTAAAAACATTTTTCTATCCTTAGTGCGGTATAACACTTAAAAATACTATATCTTATATTGATTCAGTGAATCTAAATAGTATTTTGTCCATCTCTTAAGATATTCTTTATAATGCAATAACTTACAGGTACAGTACGAGCGACGAGTCGTGGCCGCCCTTAAGTTAGCTGTACACGTCTGCGCAGATTTCATTTTAGGATTTTTGCTTATTTTCTTCCCGATTGTACTAAATATAATCCGCAATTGTTCAGAAAAAAAAACTTCAAGACGGCCAAGATACATCGCCTGTACTATACTATTTTAGAATGCCTATTTATCGACTTGATAGATGATTCAGCTTGAATTATTGTGGAAAACGATTAATATTTGAATTTTGAACTATATTATGTCGCCTCGTCCTTACATCTGTATGTAAAAAAAAAACAAATTAATAATCGTAATAATGAGGCCGTCGTGGCGCAGTGGCACAAGGGTGTGACTAATGCGACGGTTGTGGGTTCGATTCCCACTCGAGGAAGTGAAATATTTCTTTACGTTTATATTTTCATTTTCTTACCTCTGGTGTCGAGGCAAAACGCGGCGTTGAGTTCTGCTACTCAACACGCAATGCCTCCTAAATTCGGCAGAAAGGGGGGAACGGAGTGTCTTAACACACCGAGGTTCCCTCTGCCTACCATGCTGTGTGCGGGATACAGCGTGAAGCTGAAAATAATCGTAATATAATGAAGTATGAAAGTTTCGTTCTGTAATCGTTTTATAACCAAATTAGTGTACAATGAAATTGCAATAAAAAAGTGTTATAAAGATAATTATTTAATATTTTAAAAATATAAATGAATTGTTTTTATTTTTAGATTCACGCTATGTCCCGCATGTAGCAAAGTGGATATAGTTTTTAGACACTGACAACGGCATTTCCTTTTGAGTGACCAGACCGCGAAACTGGAAGCGAAGCCGCAACTGTTGTATTTAATATTTGATATTTTTTTATTGGTTGATATCTTGTTTTAAATATTCCAAGGCCTTATGGAGCTTTCATATTCTTTTAAATAATATAGTGTTCAAGGAAGTGTAATGAGAATGTAAACGAGGCATTAAGTAAAGAAGGCACGGCAAGTTGATATTTGTAATTTTTCACCAAACCACGGTTGCAAGTGTATTGAGAAATTATATTCAAATATAATAACAGACGGAACTAATTACGACTTTTATTTTATTTTCCTATAGAAAATGAAAACAGGCTACTTAATAATATTTATGTATAACTCGTAAGGCTTAGGCTGAGGTTTGCATTTGTGTCAGTGACAACTAAAAGTAAAATAAAGTTTTACACATTTGTCAAGTTTTGGTTCTATAATAAGTAGACTACTAAAAATCCTCCATTTTAATGACAAAAATCATCAACTTTAACTTTGTATCTACACACAATGATTTCTAAAAACAATATAGAAACAGATAAAACCACGCCTAAAGCTAACATAAGTAAAGCGCTTGAGAACTCTCTCAAAGAAACCGAGAACACACTACTGTCCGGTGTGTGCACGCAGGGCGGCTTCGGCTCGTCCCATACAGACTTCAGTCTGTACATTAGTCCAGATTCATATATTTTTCTTATTCTGAAACAATTTTTGAGCATTATTCAATTGTTAAAAATTATTTCAATAAAGTAATCATAAATATTTCTAAAAATTTTTACACTACGTTTTTTTACAACTTCTCGCTGTATCCCGCATATAGCAGGGTACGCAGAGGGAACCTAGTTTTAATATCCTCCGTTCCCCACTTTCTGCCGAATGAGGTATTGAGTAGTGGCGGTTCCTTGCTGCGTTGACGAGGCAAAGGAACAACACGCAATGCCTCCAAATTCAAAAAATATTGTTAAGCACAGTGTCTTGACACTATGTTCGCAGGGTCCCTCTGGTTACTCTGCTACATGCGGGATACAGCCTGCAGCTAAAAAAACATCTAATCACCCAATAACTACGTGTTCTCTATACGGCGAATTCTTCTGCAAAGTGGCCGCCATTTTTTGGGGTGGATATAAATAAATTTCGTGGGCATCACAAATCTCTCGTTCAGTAAACGTGTTCCTCATTATACGGTAACCGATGATACTGTCAATGTGGTAGGCGAAGCCCCCGGCCTTCACGAGCCGCATGCCGTGGTCGGGCGGGAAGAAATTGTACTCTTTTCCGGTTACAATTTTTTTGTGGTAGAGCTCTAGAGTTACAGCGTCTGTTGTACGCTATAAATATAATGATTAAAATTGAAAACTATTTATTTCAATAAGATCATATTATTAATATTCAAATTATTTAAAAGCATATGCATTCTTATTAGTCAACAATTTGAAGGCAGTGGTAGCAGAGGGGCACAAACGTACAACTGTAAACGCGACAGCGACAACGAGGTGGGAGCTCGTATCCCACTCAAGGCAATGAAATATTAAATATTTTCATTTCCTGGCTGTGGTAACGAAGGAAAGTGCGGTGTTGAGTTCTATCACTCAACAAGCAACGTCGAACAAATGAGTGATGAAAGAATGGAAAAATGACGGAAAAATTGAGTGGTAAAAGTGGTAGGGGCACCTCGGTTGACCTTCGAAAACACAGTATCAAAGACACTACAGGAAGATCACGTCAAAAGCATGAGGACCCCCGGAGGGCATGCACGAAGAGGTTGATGAAGGTGGACTAGGCGAAAGAGATGTGTAGAGACCGTAGCGTTTGGTGCTCCGTTCTCTCTGACCACTCCGTTAGGGATACAGCGTGAAGCTAAGAAAGCTATATATTTATTGTAATAAAGACGCGATGGTCGTGAGTTCGATCACCAATCAGGGCAATTCATTATTTTCATTTAGATGAATTAGAGAGGGTAATGGAAAACGAAGTGCCCTGACACTAGATTCTCTCTACCTACTCTGCTAAATAAATCTACGTACAATGACATAAGAGACAAAAATATCCACAAACCCTAAAATGGTCCTTATTGTACAGGACATCCTCTACGCCGACCTTCAAGTTGCTTTCAAGTAAATCTTTTAGGTTCCTGATAGTTCTTGGAGGTTCCCGCAACAACGTCGACACTACTGTGGCGTTATAGTATTGATATAATGTCAGTGTAAATATAAATGTGACGAAAGTAACAATCTTTATTGACACCGAGCCTCTATTTAAAGTAGTGCCTAGAACATGTTTAAAAAAAATTAGCTTCACGCTGTCTATCGCCCACAGCAGGGTAGGGAAAGGGAATCTATTGTTAAGACACTCCATTCTCCCACTTTCCGCCGTATCGTCTAGCTAGAAACATTGGATGTTGAGAAGCGGAAATCGAGTGGAGATCGAACCCACAACTAGCCGCGTTTAAAGACACACTTTCTGCTCTTGGGCCATGACTGGCCTCAAGAAAATGTTTTAAGTATGATTCAACACATAAAATGACGTTGACTCATGACGTTACCTCCATTCAGTGCGATACAGCTTGAAATAAGGAACAAGAAGTAAAGAAGAAGAGGCCAGTCGTGGCGCAGAGGCACAGGTGTGCAACTCTAATCACGATATTTTATGGGTTCGATTCTAGACAAAATGAAATAGTTAATATTTTCGTCTCCTCGCTCTGATAACGAGGCAAAGCGCGGTGTAGAGTTCGACACTCAAAACACAATTAAAAAAAAAAAGCTTCGAAAATTCGACGGAAGGTGAGAATCGTATTTGTCTTAATAGGAAAGGAGTGTTTTATCACTAAGTTTTCAGGTTCCCTTTGCTTTCTAAGCTGTGTGGAATACAGCGTGAAGCTAAAAAAAAGTAAAAAGTAAATTTCTTATCCCTAAATTTTCTCTCCTATATATTTTACTGTAAAGAAATAATTTATTGTAAAGCTTATGAGTAACTTGATGAGGGCGTATGGCTTAGCGATCAGAGCGCTTCAACGATTTCCAAGAGGCGCGAGTACAAATCCCGCTACAAATTCTTATACGTTTTCTTAATAAGTATTTTTCTTTCCTGGCAGTATGGAATAAAACTTTAAATTAAATGTCAAAAATTGTTTATACCTTGTTGACTTACAGCGCTAAATATGAAAATCAAAGCCATCGACGACGAAGAGTCCTCGTCGTCCCTGGGGCGTTTGATGGCTCTTATTTTTAACATAATCCATAAAACCAAACCAGCCACAGTTAAGATGAAGAGGATCCAATACCAGACAAGGTTAGTTAGAGGTCGAGTATATATCGTGGAGAAACCACCCGGATACTTGGGATGTCTTAGAATGAAACAGGGTCTAAAAAATTAAGAAAATTATTAAATGCTAATAAACTGTATTTCAATTCTTAAATAATGACCTCTGAGCGTGCCTAACTGGCAGTAAAAACTTCGCCAATATTTAGACTATTGCTCACTTTTCCGAGGGATTGCCTGTTGAGTGGACTCAACGTCGCGCTTTCGAGTGAGAATCGAACCCACAACCTGTCTCGTTTACCGTCGCATACTTGTCGCCCTGCGCCATGACTGGCTTCACTTTTAGTAGATATGTGTGTCGACAGTTGATAGTAATTTTTAAAGAATTTTAATATATTTTTACAGATTTTTTGAATAGAACGATATTTGGTTACCTTGTTTGCCAAGTAGATGTTACGTAATCAATGAACTTTAATCTATCCGATCTATAAAAGATTGAGGAACCCCCAATATCCGCGTCGCGCCGCTGAAGAGATCCGACAAGGCCGTCAAAACTACCGTTGCGCAAATATCCCCATGAATTGGTCCTCTGAAGTCTAAGACTTATAGAAAAAAAATATTTTAAGTTAATATAAAATTTCATATGTAACGCAATAAGATACTTAGATATGTAACCAAGTACAACTTTATCCAAGTATTTTTCTAAAAACGACGTTATACATATTTGTATTAATCAATCTTTGTTATGCGTAAAAATTACCAATTCAAAATTATAAAATATTTGTAATGTACCTAAAATTATAAATGTCTTGAAGATATTTCACCAGCGTGTAGAATTTCAGCTTATGCACAGAATCAATTAATTCCCCAGGACTCGTTCTATCCAAGTAATGTTCAAACGTCTGGTTTACTATAGGATCGACTATCACTACGACGCACTTTAAGACGACACCAGTTAAATCAGCCCTAATATTTCGTTTCAAATGCAATTCCGAATCAAAATAACCCAATTTTTTGACAATAAAAGAACCATTTGTATAGAAACCATTATTGTAAACTTCATACAAGTTGAAAACTTCTAGATTTTTTGTTACTACAATAAAATCAGAATTTATATCGATAGGATATTTTGAGAGAATATCGACTGTAGTACCGATATCTTCAGTATTTACCACCCACGTATAGGAACCTCTAAAAAATCTTTCATCAACCACATTAAAGATTTTGTCCCAAGATTCACAATATGTATCCAATATGAAACCTACTTTAGAATGACTTAAATTTAGTAAATCCGTGGAATTCGCCCGAAAAACTGATCTCATGTTGTTTGCATTGAAAAATTTTTGAGTTTTAATCATGTATCGATTACAATGAAATAAAACTATATTTTCTATGTTTCTTGATTTCAAAATTTCTATATAGACAGGTGAAGGTAAAACCGTTATCAAAGTAAAATTTAATATAAGTGCAAACTTCAACAAATCCATTATTGCAAGAAGCGATTGTATTAAATAAAATAAATCAAATATTTTTTCTATTTTATATCATTCAGTAGGACTTTTATAGAATTAAATGTGACAAGAAAATTGAAGACATCATGAGTTGCCATTACTGTCAGCGTGAAATGCAAACCTAAGCTTAATTATCCACGAGGATTTATAAATAGGAGCTGCAATCACATATCGTTAGGCGTAGGTTACCCGCATTCAATTTAAAATATTTACCACAAGTAAATTAAAGTTTTATTTACTTTTCTTCTTTCAACGTATAAAAAATTCACAAAATATTTTAAATATTAATTAAAAAATAATGATAAAATAAGGGTGCGACTGTATCGCGACGGTTGTGGGTTCTATCCCCGCTCGAGGAAGTGAACTATTTATTTACGTTTATATTTTCATTTCTTCGCTCTGGTGTCGAGGCAAAAGGCGGCGTTCAGTTCTGCTACTCAACACGTAATGCCTCTAGAATTCAGCAGAAAGTAGGGAATGGAATGTCTTAAGACTAGGTTCCCTCTGCCTACCCTGCTGTGTGCCAGATACAGCGTGAAGCTGATTTATTTATAATAAAATAATTAGTGCAAAAGGCTGTCTTATCACTAATTAACGATTCCTTATATCCAGCTAATAGCGGGCGGTGCAAACAAACATTCATACGTAAATAATATTAATAAGTCTAACGGTTTTCTATAACCCACAAATGCAAGCCAGTATAAATTACTTTAATTAATAATTACCGAATTTTACAATAATTACTGTAAGTCAATAATTACTTTAATAACATTTACTTTTCTTTTTCATTTTTCTTTTCAAATATCTGATTACTTAATAATAAATATATGTAAATGTCCTAATTTTTTTTCACCTTCATGATAGTAGGGCAGGCTGTAGGTACCTCAATTTTAAGACACTCTGTTAACATAGAGATTTTTCCATAACCCACATTCCCCTGAATCCTGGAGGCTTTGTGTGTCAAGTGGTGGAACATAACGCTGCTCCTTTGCCATGTTACTAGGATAAGGAAATGAGAATATTAAATATTTCATTTCATTTACAGTGACACTTTATTGGTCTAAAAATAATATTTAAATTAGAATCTTAGTAATTCCCAAATCAATGAAATAAAACATCAATTATATAGCATAATTTAATTGAATAGACACATTACATATCTTTAACAAATAAATAAGTTGAGTTAATGAAAATACTTTAAGTATAAGTAGAAAATACATCTTGGAAAGGAAATTCAGCCTTATCTGGTACCAAGAGATCTGCAAGAAAACACACAGTACCAGCAGTTCCTTCATATAAACTTTGTGGATTATCAGGCAACCGTGCATCTCTCAAAAATTGATCAGTGTTCAAGAAATCAGCAAAAAGTTTGCCTCTTTGAATATATTTTTCATCCCCTGTCAACCTATACAGCAATAAAAAGACATATCCACTCCCAGCAACTCCATGACATATCCCAGGGCCTTTACGTAATAAACCTTTATTCCAAACTACCTCACCAGCTCTGATGCAAGCATTGAGGAATTTTTGATCTTTATATATTAAATAAGCTTTAGCCATTAAATAAATTACTCCCGGTGCCCCATGGCACCAGTGAACCAGTTTATGATCAGGCAAACCTATTTCTTCCATGCAACAAGGCCAATTTCCCTCAGCTGATTGAATTGAAGCTATAAAATCTATTGTAGTTTTAATATCTCGGGCAGCATGCCTATTAAAATTAAGGTAACCAGGTACCGACAATAAAATTTGCAATATAAAACTTATTCCATGAGCAGCACCCAAATATTCAGTATTGTAATAATGATACATCAATGGACATGGACTTTTATGATTTTTAGCATATTCACGACCAGATAATACTATTATGTCACAAATTTTATACAACTCTTCATTCGTAAAAATTTGTGCTTGCAATTCGCGACTCATCCACAAAGCTCCAGCAAGGTACCCTGACCTTCCCACAAAAAATTCATCTCCACCACATTTAAGAAATTTTGGATTTAAATAGTTAGTATAAAGAGCTTTAAAAGCTTTTAAATTTTCGGCAAAATGCTCGTCGCCAATTTCTCTTTTCAATACAGTGGCTAGAGTGTACGTGCCAGCATCGCCAAGCAAGAACGAAGTCTTTTCACCAGCTGATACTTCGAGTGCGGGAGCAAGATATTCTACAGCTTTTTCAAGGTACGCAGTTTTATTTGCCGAAAGCAATGAATTTTTCGATAAATAATAAAACATATACGATACCCCTGTTATCCCAACATACAATCCTCCATCTACATTTTTGTGATTGGGCTGCAGGCGCTTTATAATATTATTAACTTGTTCATTTATCTGCTCTATTATCTCATCTTTATTTAAAGAGATCTCTGTACCGGGTTTATAATCTTCATACGGGTTTGGGAAGAACCGTACCATTTTCACTCTAAAAGGTAATGAAGATACAAAGTTGCGAAAATTACATAAAGAAAGTACTTTAGTAAAAATTTTACTCATTAAAAAATCTCAATTTATATAATTAATATAACAATATTTTCTTTTTCTTCTCTTGTTTTTAATTTTAAAAATATTTTGAAATTGAAGTTGTCAAGTAATTGAATACGCGTACTAAGCATTTGTTACTTTAAGGGCCTTTTCAAACTATCAAGTTTTACAGTACGTAATAAAATATGTATATTTTAATTTTAACATAAGTAGCTCAAAATATAGTGATATTATTTTTATTATTGAGTTTACTTATCAAATTTATTTTAGATTATGTTATATTATATAAGCATTACACCATAATTCTACCGAAAACGTATGTTACCAAAATTATTTTAGTTACTAAGCAACAACAAACGACTTTGATAAAGTGGACCAAAACTGCCTCTATGTCGAATTTATATTCACGAAATGAGACTTATATAAAATGGGGCCAATCGAACTATAAATTACAATTTTACAGTTACTATACTGTTTAATATACTGTTAAACTAATGCCTATTACGTATAACCGTGGAAATGTAATGTTATATTAGAGATAATTTCTGAATTTTTGTGATATAACAAATCAATCATTTCGAAATCTTATAGGTAAGAAAATTAAGTTTTCGCGCAAGAGGTAGATCGGCACACTCACTTGATGTTACCGGACCAAGAGTTGAAATTAGTGCTGGTGGAGATGGTCGTCAATTTCTCCAAATACGACCTGCTTTGGCTGATCATCGAACGACGACTTTACAACGCTCTAATACTATACTTTCTGGGTAATTAAAAAACTCGTATATAATATATTATATAAACAGCTTCACTCTGTATCCCGCACACAGCAGCGTAGGCAGAGGGAATCTATTGTTAAGACACATTGTTCCCCACTTTCCGCCGCATTTTGGACTCAATTCAACGCCGCGTTTTGCCTCAAAACCAGAGCGAAGTGAATTGCGAAAAGCGAATTGAAAATATAAATTAATTAATTAATCAGCTTCACGCACACACACTCCGTTCCCCACTCTCCGCGGAATTCTGGAGGCATTGCGTATTGAGTGGCAGAACTCAACGCCGCCCTTGGCGGCATACATATATATACTCATTATATAAATTGTTTATTATTTAACAGGAATAATTTCATATGCAAAGAAGATGCTAAAGAGGACATCATTAATTTACAAGCTGTGGGTGAAGGTAAAGTGCAACTATCTAGGACACCCCAAGAAAAAGACCGCTTACCTGATAGGATAAGTCTCGACAGGTTCGAGATAATTTTATTACTTCATTATTTTGCCGAATCAAAATAATTTAACTTAGTCGAAATGTATCACTAATTCTCTAACTTTTTTTTCTCAGAAAATTTTTGTAAATTGCTTATTGCTACAAATTTTACCGTAATTATTTTTAGACGAGGACTCTCTTCCATACCTCACATAGTTGGCGAACCAGGATTACGATTATTATCGCTACAACATAACTTAATTAACACTCTATCCGGACTGTGTCCTTTAGATTTAAGTAAATTAGTTTTTCTTGATGTTTATGACAACCAAATAGATAAAATATCATCACTGGAAAGACTATTCAGTTTAAGAGTGTTATTGATGGGTAAAAATAGGTAAGTACAAATCTAAACTGTCTCTTATCACCAGCTCAGCTTTTTGATATTCATTACGTATTATCTATATCACAGAATTAAAAGAATAGAAGGCTTATCCAATCTCTTAAAGTTAGAAGTATTGGACTTACATGGTAACAGGATTACAAGAGTTGGGGGCCTGTCAAATCAGAGTGAGCTCAAAGTTCTAAATTTAGCTGGCAATCAAATAAAATGTATTGGCCAAATGGACCTGCATGGATTACTATCTTTGAGAGAGTTAAATTTAAAGCGAAACCGTTTACGAAAATTACAAGGATTTCAAAATACGACTAAACTGCAAAAACTATTTCTCGGAAACAATGATTTGCAAAGGTATATATAGTATCCCTTAACCACTCATAATTTTACATATTTTGTAATAAATTAATATTATTATTTTTATATTATTATAATATAATCACAAATTTATTTAAACTTAAATATATTTTGCTTTTTACAGCATAGAGGATGTGGCGTCTCTGGCTGAGGCAATTACATTAATGGAAGTCTCCTTAGATGGAAATCCCGTAGCGCTTGGTGGTGATTGTACACCGTTTTTAGTATCATATCTTCCGAATCTCGTAACTCTAACAAATATGCATGTTAGCGATCAGGTACATTTTGTCTAATCAATGCATAAAATATGTACAAATCGCAGCCAGTTTATTTAGTAAAATATGCTGTTAATTTAAAAGTCTAGCCTTGCTGTTACTAGTGTTGTAGTCTAGAGTAATAATTGAACAAGTAATTAAGCTATTTGACTGCAACATATATATTTATAAGAGTATGTCATGAATTATTAAACGAATATCTAAATTTCAAATACTGTACTGTTTTTCTATCTTATTTTTAAGTATTACCCTCATAGGTCCGCCGAGCTGCCATGGCTTGGCGAAGTAATAAAGAAGCCGCTCATGCTGCATATTGCGCGCTTAGCGGTTCCGCTCAACAGGCTGCTCGTCGTGATCAGATTATCCATAATGCTCGAACCAATTGGGAATTGCTTAGGTTATTGGTTTTAATTATTTTATGTGTTATAAAATTTAAATTACGTAAAAAAATATGTTTAATAAATATGCAAAATATTTGAATGATTTTAGATCAGAAAATAAAAGCTTTGTAAATACTACGAGCCCAGTAAAACATATGGATATTGAAAAAGAACTAAAAATGCAAACATCTTCCGAAGCGATAACTCAAACTGATGATGTTCAATGCGTTGAAATCTCTGTTATTCCTGATTTGATAGCTTCTACAAGACACGCGGACGAGGATAATGCAGATGGGAAAGTAACCAACAGCGATACAACTCTCAAAGATTCTATAGAGAACACAAATTCTAGTCCTTCGCTACGCAAATTGCAAAGAAGTTCAACTGCTCGGAAACCTTCTGAAAGACGTGTATTTTTTTCTGAACGAAGTGCGTCACAGGATACAGATGTTTCTCATTCAACATCTACAAGTAGTGATCTAAGGTTACCGCCAATTCTGTTGCCAATTATATCAACCCTAGAAAATGTTAAACTATCAGAAAATTCTGAACCAGTTTTAAAGAGGTGGGAGAGTATTTCAAGCGTTGAACCAGTGGGTGATTCATCAATTAGTTCACTACCTTCTTCGACTAGTGATAGTGAAGAGGAAGTAAACAAAAGACAATTCAGAAGATGTCCCACAGTATTAAGAAGACGAGAAAATTTTAGTACGACGCGATCTAAATCTGTGTGTGACCCAGAGAGTCGAAAAATAAAAAGCACCAAAAATTCTGATAACAGCGAAAATGCTAGCAATATTTCTTGTAATACAAATAATGGTTCTGTTGGGGCATCGTCTACGTCGGGCAGTGATAATAACAGCAAAATTTTAAAAAGACAATCTTCTTTGAATAGCAGATTGAGCAATAGAAATATACGAAGCGCTACAATCACAAGACGAAATGAAAGAGCTTCATCCGCCCACAGAGCCTCAACGGCTCGAAGTAAACCAGTTAAGCAAACTAATTTAGCAAATTTGAAATCATCAGAGCCAGTTTCCAAAGCAATCCCTGTTTCAAAAGACAGAGAACAAGGTGTTGACTACTTAGTTGAAGTGAGCGACGGTCTGGTGAGTGCGTGGGGCGCAGGCGCAGTGCGCCGTCTAGCACGTGAGTGGGAGTGGGAGAGAGCACGGACTGTTACCAAAGCAGCGTTTCATTATGTTCATTTTAACGCAGTTGCCCAATCTTTGCCGGAACTAAAAGCAAAGTAAGTATAAGAATATTATTAAATAATATATTTCTCATTACTTGCCATTGACATTTGAATATCGGATGAATGGTGATAATAAAAAGTAATAATAATCTAAAATTGCTAATTTTCAACAGATTTCCGAATATTACACATCTATTGGTGCGTGCCACTGGGCTACAGCACCTAGGCCAACTGCACGCTTTAGCCGAGCTTCGTGGTGTTACAGGTCTAACTATAATACCAGAAGGTAATCCAATATTTCTCAAAACCTGGCGAGAATATGCAATTTATCGACTTGCTCATTGGGGACTGAAGGAAATAAACGACGAACCGGTAAATTAAGGCTGTGAAAGTTAAAATAACATTGAAATATTTTTTTTTAATCAAATCTGCATACTATTAAATGATCCCCAATTCAATAATTAATTAATATAGTTTTACTTATAGATTACAGATGAAGAATTGAAAACAGCTAATCAAGCTTACATGGGACTAAGTGATATAGTACTCCGCGCACTGCCAGATGCTCCTTTACAGCCACTGCTTTCAAGGTTGGGCAAAAGTGGAAATAGTGCCATTAGTGCTAAGGCTTGGCTAAGAGCAGCCGACCCGGCATTGCGAGATGTCATCGCTAAAGAAGCCTTACAGTTTAAAAAAGGACATGTATCACAGGTAATTTCAATTACCATTCGAAGTCGAAAACTTGCTTAATTATATTATTATACTAACGATTATTCTCTAGAAGTGAGTAGTTAAATGGGGGCTTTTTTTTGAAAAAGAAATGACATACTTAGGTTTCTTCGCCAAATAGAGTATGTCATTTCAAAATATCTTCTGGTCTTCGATTTAATAAATTAATGCGCTTTATTTCAAATATGAATATTTTAGGAGGACATGAGTTGGAGAGTACGTGGTCGTGGTCAATTGTCGTACGCTATTGAGTTGGCGTGTGGAGCTGCAGTACGTCTTCGCACCCTTGAACTCCATTGGCCAACAATATTTACAGAAATGATTGAAGAAGTCTTAAAAGATTTTTCTGATATGGACTCCCATGTAAAAGATCAAATGCGTATGCTCATGGACTCCTTGTGACACCTTCTATTTATAGAATTTTTAAAATAAATTCTTGTTATATTAAAACTTTGCAATGTATAGCAGACTAAGCTAAACTATTAAATATTATACAGATTAAAATATTTGTTTTTATATTACAATATATTAATTGTTTAAATACTTCAATATTATAAATATTTTAATGAGATTTATCATTATTAGAACTGATAAATATTTAACATAGTTGCTCAATAGTTTATATAGCAGGAACCAATAAGTAAAGAAAATATTTTGTAAATCCACTAAATTAGAATTAAGATTATATTTATATATTATATAGAAATAAATAATTCTGTTGAAAAAGTATTTCAATTGACCAATTTAATTTTGACGCTAGAGAAGTTAAATATAAAATAAATATGTATATAATTGATTATGTATACTTTTCTTGCTCTCTGTAGGAAGCAGCGCCGCAGATAGGTTATTCCACAGAAGCTCTTACGAAGCCGCACAATAGTGGAGTGCCATGTATCTAGATGGTATGAACGATGAACGATGAAAATTGGAACGATGACGAAGACATTGAGAGAGAACGTAGAGCGTTGGCGGTAAGAAACAATATGGTCGCAGGTTTGCCCGTGGTTTTGCGGCTGTCAAGATTACCCTATTCTAGGCATTTTGTCAGTTATTCTACTCGGGTGGCCTGTGGGTGAACTATACGCGTCGAGCCTACAACGCACTACGCGTACAATATAATAATGCCTTCAGAATGCTGTTGTGTCTGCCGCGGTTCTGCAGCGCCTCAGGAATGTTCGCGGACGCTCAGGTTGACGGATTCCACGCTATAATGCGTAAAAAAGCATCGTCCCTGCTGCGGCGCATGAGGGTCAGTCACAACAGTATTCTGAAGACAATCATGGCCCGCCGAGATTGTGGTATCCAAAAACATTGGATAGAAATCATGACGGGCCAAATAAAATAAAATATAGTAGTTTTAATTTTATTATTATTTAATATTACAAATTATTATTATTTTCATTTAATTTTTTATATACTAACAAACAAACACTATATGGATGTTAATCTGAAATAAATTATTTTAATTTTTTTTTTATAAAAGTATGCATGTATTTAATGAATATTTTCTTATGATAATTTTTTAAATACCCATTTTCATCAACTCAAAGTGGAAAAATGGACTTATAAATTTTGAAAAAAAAACATGACTAAATGTCAACTTGTCATTTAGCTTAATTGACGTACGGTGTGCCGCAATCTTATACGTCGTGTAAATTGGAAACAAACTTTTGCTTAAAATTTATATTGTTATATAGAATTTACTTCTTATTTAGAAAATAAGATAATGTAATTGCAACAGACCGACATGGACGACACTGAAAGTACAACAACATCCGCTGATGAAAACACTGGTAATTTGTGTGACAATCCCACGAGAGACACCTTAGCTGAAGGTCTTTTAGGTCTTTTGAAACCTACTGTGGACCAACTTGATGATAGAGTTAGGGCCACTAGGTAATATCGTTAAAAAGAATAAATATATAATTAAATCGATTATCAGCACGACCTTACAGGGTTATTAGTGATTAGACTAGATAATAAAAATATTAGATTTTGCTGTAGTTATTGTATGAATTATGAAAAGTAGAGATTTCTAGAGAAATTTTATATTTTTGTAAATGGTCAGGATATTTTTTATTTACACTTCATTGAGTCAGGCTTCTCTTTATAAACTTTATCAGGTAACTCTTGCCTAATAGTTAGAAAATTTAAGTGTCATATCCTCTAAATAATAACACATACAGACTTTTTTTATTAAGTTTTACATTTAATAATAGATTGTTTCTTAATTATAGAACCAAATCAGTTTGTAATGATGAAATCTGTCTCCTCTATACAAAATTACCAATAACCTTGTAACTAATTTCATTTAGGCATATTTTTACTTTGACAATCTTCTGTAATTTTTATTTTATTTTGTTTCAGAATTTCTCAATTGGAATTAAAACAACAAATTGAGTCTTTAAATGAAGAACTGCAGAAAGTAAGGGAGGCACTAAATAACCATTCTGAGTTGGATCCTTATGTCAAGAAACTAATAGCTTGTAAACATAAAGTTACAGTAGTTCTTAATGTATTACAAGGAACACAGGTATGTGAGCAATTTATATTTTATAAGAAACAGAATTTAACTTTTGTAATACTTTATTATTTGTTTCTTTCTTATTTTTTTTCTAGGATAAGCTCAATAAAATTCGACAAATGATAAACAAAGAGAAAAGTGTAAGACCAGCTGTTGTAGAAGTATCTGAAGAGCCAGAGCAAAGCACAAGTTCTGCTGTGTTATCAGACCATAACAGTATCAACTAAAATGGATACTCCTTATCAAAATCACATTGAGAAAGAAGATTTTGACTTTGTCTATGAACCAGCAGAAGATAGCTTCCTACTCATTGATGCCTTAGAAAAAGATATACAATACATAAGAAATAAAAATCCCATTTTTTGTTTAGAAATTGGCTCTGGAAGTGGTATTGTAATTACAGCTTTAGGTATGGCACTCTCACAAACTGTATATTTCAGCACAGATATAAATTTCAATGCCTGCTTGATGTCTAAAAGTACTGCTGATCATAATAAAGTGTTTTTGGATGTTATTAATATGGATTTGGGGTCTTCTTTTGTAAACAATAAGTTTGATCTTATAGTTTTTAATCCTCCATATGTAGTAACTGAGTCAAGTGAATGTGGGAGTCGAGGTATTGAAGCAAGTTGGGCCGGAGGTATCAAAGGTAGAGAAATTACAGATAGACTTCTCGGCATGATACCAAAGATTTTGGCTGAAGATGGCACCTTTTATCTTCTACTAATTAAAGAAAACATTCCTCATGAAGTTGTTCAAATTATGTCTAAACATGGTTACAAATCAGAGACTGTTATACAGAGAAAAGTAAAAAATGAGCAACAATTAGTCTTAAAGTTTTATAAATAGAAAAATATTTTATTGTTTATAAAAATAGAAATAAGTGCATAATATACATATGTATGATATTAATAAATTTTTGTTTAACTCGATTTAAGATTTCTTTTCACAAGCTCACTAAATTCCTTAGCACCTTGCATATTTTCTTCAAAACTAGGTATGATAGAGCAATCTCTGAACCACCTTTGAATGTTGGGGAAAGGTGACATGTCCCATCCAACTTGCTGTAAATTGATAAAAATTACTAAATATTTCTATGAACATATGTTTATTGTAGTACAAAACAAAAAATATATAATATAAAATATCACCTTCACACTGTGTCCCGTACACAGCAGGGTAGGCAGAGGGATCCTAGTATTAAGACACTTCCTCAATATCTGCCATATTCTGGAGGCATTGTGTATTGAGTGTTGGAATTCAACACCACTCTTTTGCCTCGACACCAGAGCGAAGAAATAGAAATAATTTGTAATATGTAATAATTTGTAGTATGTAATAGAAATAAAGTGGGGATCGAACCGACAGTCAGTGTTACAGTCACTCTGTGAACCTGCACCACAACTGGCCTCAAAAAAGTGTAACTTTAAATATAATGTAATAATAAAATGATACTTACAATAATTGAAGATAATGATGCTGCAATATGAGTGTCAGCTATGGTCAACTCATCACCCGCAACCCAGTTATTACCATCTAGAAATTGATTGAGGAAACCAAGAGTAGCGTTCAGATCATTTCTCAACTTGTCTGCAATTTCTGTTACACCCTCGTAAATTATTGGATACTATGAAGATAGGACGAACTTTAATAACATTGAAATTAACTTAAATTATATTAAGTCATTATTTATAAACTTACACAAATTGCCCTTATTTTGGGATACAAGAAAGAGCTGTCAAAGTATAATCTTGCATTAACGATGGCACGTCGCTGAGCATCTTTTGGATATATTTGGTCGTTTTTGCCATATTTATCGGCTAGGTAACAAGAAATGGCACGACTCTCCCATAATACGAACCCGTTATCATCAAGCGTTGGTACACAATGCTGAGGATTAATTTTTATAAAGCTTTCACTGAGTTGTTCTTTCTTAATTAAGTTTACGATAACTACTTCTGCCGGTACTCCTATTAACTTTGTCGCCATAAGCGCGCCCCTTGACGGTGCACTTATATTGAAATGGTACAATTTAATATTTGACATATTTGTTGGTTTTTATTCTTGTAAAATTATTGATAATATAGAAATGTAACAAAAACAGTAGTGCGAAACGACACAAAATATTTAATTTATAGTGGGGTGATGGGTTATTGACCTCAAAAATCAAGGATCACGTGATATTTTAAATGTGGAACCTCACGGCACATAAAAACGCATCGTGTCATTATAAATTAAGCAAATTTCACGAACGTTATAATAATTTGATGAACTCATTGATATTATATTTTTTATCGTTCTGCTATTTTATTATAGCTATACGCCTATTAATATTTTAAATTAAAATATGATTTCGAATTACAACAGTTTTAAAACGATTGTATGTCAAATATGTAGAAAGGTGACAAATGACGTTATGTTATTTGGTTTTGTTTATGTTTTGAATATTAAAACTGAAAATACTTAAATTGATTTTAAATATTATGAATAAATGTAGAATTTGTTTAAGTAGAGTTAATTTAACAATAAACATATTTAATAATTCCACATCTGAACAGATATATACTAAAATAATGTCTTTAGCTAAAGTTCAAGTAAGTTTTATATTAAAAAATAAATTGTAATTAGTTAAGATATAATTAAAATGTAATATATATTTTAATTGTAATAGATACAACCAAACGACGGGCTGCCTACCTTAATATGTACAAATTGTAAGAAAACCTTAGACATTTGTTTACAATTTATAAAACTTTGTGAAAAATCAGATTATGAATTAAGAAATTCTGTAATCGTAATTAAAGAAGAAAATCTCGCAACGGATCTAAGCATGCACGAAACAACAAGATGTTTTAATACAATAGATGATCCTCCTGTTTGTGAAAATTATAATCAAGATAAAACAAAAACTGAAGTTAATGATGCAATAAATTGTGCTTTAAAAGATACAGACAATTTAAATAGTAATAATAAAGCATCTCAAAAGCAACAATGTTTTACATGTGGTAAAGTTATGTCTTCCAGGTATAAATTGTTTTTAAAGTTATCAAAATTTTGCCAGAATATCAACGTTAAAACTACTATTTATTTTTTATAATTAACATATCTTTTTATTAAAGTTTTATACTTTACTTTGCAGGTTTCGTCTCAAAACTCACTTGGCAACCCATGCGGAAGAGAAACCATTTACTTGTCCACATTGTAATAAAAAATTTTCAATAGCACAGAATCTAAATGTTCACATAAGAATACATACAGTAATATTTTATATTTATTTTTTTTGAATATAGTTATTTCTTGTTTAAGCTCCCATTGTACCCCACATGGGCAATAAACAATTACAGTTCTTAATTACAATAAAAAGAATAAAAATATATATGTTACAGGGAGAAAAACCTTTTATTTGTAAAATATGTGGGAAAACTTTTGCTCAATCCTCTGGACTGACCACTCATAAAAGAAAGCACACTGGCCAGATGCCGTACCAATGTGTGCTTTGTCCAAGAAGGTTTCGTACTATAGGTCACCTACAGTATCATGTAAAGTATGTCATGTGTCTTATGTAATTAATACTTTTAATTTCTTTTGTATATTTAATATTTTCATTTCCTCCCTCTAGTAATGGAGCAAAATGTGGTGTTGAGTTATGCCACTCAACATGCAATGACAAATTTGGAAAAAAGTGAGGAATGAAAGTGTATTGGAATCCTAGAAAGGCAGGTTCTCTCTACAGGCTAAAAATATAATATAAATATAATGAATTTGGTTACGTGGACTTATGTACTTTCACCTTTGACCACCAGTCATTAAAACTTGCAGCGTGTACACAACAAGACATTAGTGAAGAGAGAAATCAGGAGTGGCAAAATGCATAATTTATTTTAAATGTATATCAGTTTTCAAAGTCAATCAATTACTTATTGATTCCTACAAAGATCTAATGGCTACAAAACTACAAAATCATTTCATACAATTCAGTCCTATAGTTACAGATATGTGCATGTACAAGTAGGCAGACAAAATCTTAAGAAGTGAGCTCAACATATATTAAATATTATGCACACGACTGTACATGCGCGCCTATCTTGCCTATCTTAACAAATATAAACTGCTGGATTATCTACATACACTAGAAGTCTAATACTCCATTTAATTGATAGTATGTTAACTATGTATGTAAGTAGTGATTTTTCTTTTAAGATAATTTTGTTTATTTTTCTTATTTTAGACGTCATACTGGTGAAAAAAAATACGAGTGTGACAAGTGCAGTCGCGCCTTTATTACACGAAGTGATTTAAAACAACATATTTTGACACATAATGGAGAAAAACCGCATGTCTGCTCTATTTGTGGTATAAAACTATCCAGAGCATCAAACCTAAAACGCCATATAAAATTATCTCATAGTGAAGGTAAAACTTTGATCTGCACTGAATGCCCATCAAAGTTTGCTCGTAAAAGTGATCTTTTAAAACATGAAAAGAAACATACAAACAATGTTAATAAAGACATTAATAATAAATAATTATAATAAAAGATATGGTTTTATTACGGTTATTAAGAAAAACAGAATAGAAGAAAAAAAATCTACTTCACGCTGTATCCCGCACACAGCAAGGTAGGCAGACGAAACGGAATGTCTTAATACTAAGACTCTCCGTTCCCCACTTTCTGCCGAATTCTGGAGGCATTGCGTGTTGACACCGCGCTTTGCCTTGGCGGAACTCAACGCCGTGCTTTGCGTCGGTACCACAGCGAATAAATGGAAACAATGCGAATAAACGTAAATAAATATTTCACTTCTTCGAGTGGGGATCGAACCCACAACCGTCACGTTACAGTCACACCCTTGTGCCACTGCGCTACAACGGCCTCCAATATACATGAATATTATTACATTAGAATATTTTAATATAATGAATTATATAATATATTTTTTAATAATTAAAACTTATGTTTATGTATACTAAATACTGATGTAATGTTTAGAACATATATACTTTGTATATATGGGTGAATAATAAATATGGATGAAGAATTAAAGGTAAAATATATTATAATTAAATTAAATTTATTAACTCTATTTCACCTATTTAGCCATGTGAAAATATAAACGGTCTATTAGGATTGTTTCATTAATTTACACAACTATTCAGTTTTAGTTTAGATATATTTACAATATTATTGTACGCGTGTGGCCAGCCATCAAATGAGGTGTTCGAAATTTTTGTCTGTGTGTGTGCAGCTGGCAACATTCGAAGTATTTCAAATTTTTATATACGTTAACGAATAGAATTATCGAGTCGCATTCAAAAGCTTGAAGTTCTTTGTCGCGTTGGGAAACTGTGAACATAACTTAATAAAACCGTTTTTATTGCAATTAAAAGCAAGATCTTTGATTTTTTTAAAGCGGAAACCAAAAACTTATTACTAAATATGTCGAGGGAAATCTATTACTCCGAAAAATACCGTGACGATGAACATGAATACAGGTAAATCATTATGATGTTTAATATTTCAATTATTTCAATATTTCATATAAATATTTGTATATGTGGAAAAGATTAGAATCGTTATTAGTTATTGTAATAGAATTATTGATAAGCCAAAATAAAACAACTTATAAATCGTCAATATATGTTAAAAATAAGTATGATTTCATTCATGAAAAATCTACTTGAATATAATACTTAAATTTTATAAAGACTATGTAAACATAATATTTATAATATTAACGTAACGTAAAATATGTTACAAAACTAACAATAAGATCCAAAACAAACTGACATGAAAACTTCTTTCAGGCATGTGGTTTTACCTAAAGAAATGGTGAAGCTGGTTCCAAAGAATCATCTTATGTCTGAACAGGAATGGCGATCTATCGGAGTCCAGCAGAGCCAAGGATGGGTCCATTACATGACACACACACCAGGTCTCTATTAAGAAATTAATATTTTGAAATATTACATCCATTACATACTCGTTATTTAAGGCAGATAACTTCTTTGAAGTAATAAAATTAACCACTTCTGCATATTTTGATGTCATTTCTGTCTATTATGTGCAATATAAATATATTACTCTATATTATTGTTGTATCTTTGCAGAACCACATATTTTGCTATTCCGAAGAAAGAGGTCACCTTCAACTGAAAAAAAGTAAAATTTAATGGATAAAAATTGTGATCAATGTTATGTACAGTTATCATGGAATTAGACTTAATTATTTTTAACATTTTTAAAGTGCTATTCCACAATAGGGATAGAATTTTTTTTAAAAAAATTAAAGTAGCGGGACTTGATGTTGCTCCTCTTGGAATAATCTATAACTCGCACCACCAAGCACCAAGGTATGATATGTTCTTATGAAGCTTGTTTATATTCTTCTCATCAATATATAAGAGTTTTGGCATAGCATAATAAATGTGTGACAATACACTTAAAAGTCCTGTTAAGTTAATTTTTTTATATTTCTTGAAGAACATTAACTTAAATAATTTAGTTTGCTTTATAACATGGCTTGGACAGTTTTCATTTGTTATGAAAATTACTTTGATGTTATCATAATTTTCCATTATATTATTTCTGTATACAAACTCGATTATTTCATATAAATATGTTTGTGATTTTTTTTGTCATATGTAAAGTTTTTGACCTATAACTTAATTTAAATTGGGATATTTGTTTAAGCATGATTTAAATATTGCCATATAAGTTTTATAAAAAAACTTAAATCTTTAAAAGTGGTTATGAAACTTTGTACTAAATGAAAATAACCGAGTGTTTCCTCCTATTTTAATATTGTGACGAAGACCATATTTGAAGGTTCCTATTATACAATAATACTACAAGTGACTGCCATGAATCCATATATTTCTTTGTTATTCTGTATTTTTTATGTTGCTGGTATTAAATAAGTCATTAATTTGTAAGTTCATTCATTTAATTAAGAATTATTTTAATGTATTAACTCAACAATTAGCTTAATAAGACGATGAAAGAATTACCAATTTATTGTTTTCGGTTATTCTATGGATCAAGTATTGAATTGATTGGCATATTTTTGTTTGTGATTGTAAATAATGAAAATTCGTAAGTAATCAGTACCGTATCCTTGTCAGGTGTTATAAATTTTAATGAAATTGGGATACAAATAAATAATTTTGGTGCTATATTGTCATTTTTATTTATATATAGAATTTTTTTACTGAGTAATAAAACCTTCTTTTTCTGGAAATAAAATAAATGTAAGAAATGAAAAAGTAAATATGTATTTACAAATGTATGATCAATGCCTGTGTTTAGGTATTGTAATTTTAATTTAATAACTAATGCTTTCTTATAAGTGCACATAAAAGTACCCATATATAATTATATAGCATCCAAGACTTGAAATTTTTTTCCAATTTGTTTTCTTTGCATTGTCTTTTTACTCAAAATAAAGTATTATTACACTGTACTTATAATTCAACCACCATATTTTAAGATTGCACATAGACCCTAAGCTAATATCGATTTAATCCAATTAATAGTAGATAAGAAGTCTCTATGCTTGGATTCAAGATTAGTGGTACTCTACTTTGCACTTTATACTACTGCTACCAGAGTAAGGAAATAAAAATTAAACCAAAGCTATTAGTGTTTTGAAATTAATAAAAGGCCAGTCATTGCTTAAGAGTACCAACAAGGGTCTAACGATGGCAGCTTGTAGGTTTGATTTCCACTTGAGGAAATTACATATTATATATATTCGTTTTCTCATTCGGGAAGATGAGTTCCGCCTATCACACCATGCCTCCAGAATTGTGTGGTAGGTGAGGTACTAGTGTCTTAACGGGAACTGAGTGTCTTAACACAAGTTCCAAGGTTTCCTCTGTCTATCCTCCTATATGTGGAATATAGTAGGAAACTAAAAGAATTATATATTATCATTACAAATTACTTTGTTTACAAATAACAGGACCCAGTGTTATAGTAGTCTTTCTATATTGAAGTGAAATAATTTAGTTATTTTAGAATCAGGTGGGTATTTTGGAAAATGACTAAATAAATAGTAAAAAAATATTTCAATTCATTTTATTTCCTCTTTTTTTTAGCATTAGGCGACAATGTTGGCAATTTTGTTATTTCTGGTTGAGAGAAATCCATGGAGTCTACTTTTATGTCATCTGTAACAGCATCTAATAACTCCAGACCTTGTAGTTGTTCTTGTTCTAGACTATGCAACATTTGAAATCCAGGCTCCAGGGATGGTGTAAAGGCCCCATCAAGAGCAGCTGGGAAATGTAATTCTGGCACTTCTTCCAATTTAAGTTGTGGTGCAATTTCACCTATTGTCAAGGCTTCACAGTGATTTCTTTGCTCTTCACATTTACTTTTAATCTTTTCATGGTATTTTATTACTCGATTCTCATAGAAAGCATGTAAGTTCCCAACATTTAATTCAGTAAAAACTTTTGAAATTATATCTGCAAAACCAGAATTGAGACCACTCGCTTCCCTGTCTACAACTGTTCTCATTAGCTTACACATATTTGACATGTAAATGTCTAAAGAATCTGCTACAGCATTTAAAGCACTATTTGTAGATTCAGCAAAACCAACATGCCCTATAGCAATAGCTGCACATTGCTTCAGAGCTCGTTTATGACTTTCTGGAGTAAAAGGTAAAATAATAGGTCCTTTTCCTAATGAAAAATCACAATACTCTTTAGGAAGAAAATTTATAGGAGGTATTGCTTCATGCTCCATTTTTATAATTGGTTCAGGCGGAGAGTTTGGTAAGCTTAACGAATCTATTCTAGCGCCATCGTATATAGCAGCCTCGGTCCTATCAATAATGGCAGATAGTTGTCTCGAATAGGCATGTAATTGTATTGTATGTGTAATTAAATTTGGCTTCGGTAATTCGATTGGTGAAGATTTTACTGTAATTGGTATTTCAGGAATATTTTGCATGCCTAATTCAATAATAGGATTAAAGTTAACATTTTGTAGTACCGTCTCATCATTATCGTCGTCTTCAAATTCACCCCAAAGTTGCCTATTTGCCATTGTTTTCTCCAATGTAGAATTGGAATTATACTACGTAGTTTATCTATATCTTAAGCTGTCAATATTTATTTTCTTTTATTACTTCTCTTTCATTTTGTTATATCAAACTAATGTAGATTAGAATTTATTTAATGAAAACAACACTTTGAATAAGCATTACAATATTTTTGACTTTGACAGCTATCACTATTTACACCATTTTTGACGTTTAATAAACAATAAATATAGGGATGAACCAAATTTATATTGCAAATATTCCGAAAACAAAAAAATTAAAATATAATGAAATTAGCTTCCAGTCATTAAAAGTAATTATTTGGTTTTGGATAATGATTTGAAACTGGTTTTTACAAAATTTTATTAATATATTCTCAAATATTTTTCTTTAGTTCTATTTTTACTTTCGAAATCTAAAAACAAAATATAGAAATATAGAAAACGTATGATTATGTATACTAAATACTTATATAATGCTTAGAATACATATATTTAGTGTATATAGGCGAATAATAAATATGGATATAGAATTAAGGGTAAAATATAATTTAATTATATTTAAAAATTCTATTCCTCCTATTTAGCTATGTGTAAATATAACACTTACACGGTCTATTAGGATTATTTCATTAATTTACACAACTACTCAGTTTAAGTTTATATATTAAATCAGGTTCACGCTGTATCCCACACGCAACGGGGTAGGCAGAGGGAACCTCGTGTTAAGACACTCCGTTCTCTGTTTTCCGCTGAATTCTGAAGACATTGCGTATTGAGTGACGGAACTTCAGGTCGCGCGACACCCCGACACCACAGCGAAGAAATGAATATATTAGTTAAAATAAAAAAAACACTTTCTCGAGTAGGGACTTAAAGACTTAGTTTCATCAATTATAAGGGTGAGGTCAGTAGTGGCGCAGGGACACAAAGTGTGATCCCCACTCGAAGAAAATAAATTTTTATTTTTATTTCTTCGCCCTTGTGTTGAGGCAAGGCGCGCCTTGAGCTTTGCCTCTCAAAACGCAATGCCTCCAGAATACGGCAGAAAGTAGAGAACGGAGTGTCTTAACACTAGGCTGCTGTTAGCGGGATGCAGTTGATATGTAAGTGTAAGGTAAGGTATTTTAGTATCTATAAAACGTATGTGTATGTGTCCCCAAAAACTTTATATTTTAGATAACTAACCGAGCATATTTTCATATCATTTTATTATTTAAATTAGATCCGCCAATTTAATGAGTGGCGTCGGATGTCGCAATTACTAAAGGTCGCAGTCATTATGCGTTAATTATTTAGATCTGGCCGCAGCGAGCCTATTTGTTACGGGACTGGTGTCTCTGTTATATAATATCATTGGTAACCAAGTAATAAAATTGTGTAGAATCAAAATAAAAATATTAAAGCGGTCAAGTTAGAGTCGTACTTGTCCACCAAGAGTTCCGTGCCAATTATAGGAATGTGTTGCGTTTACAGTCGAACGCTTGTGTTCCTGAGCCACGACTGTAAAAGAGGTCAATTGAATAAAAACAAAAACTACAAAGGCAGTTATCGCTATATCGCTACATACATAAGTACTCTACTCAAAATCCTTTTTTTTAAAGACATTTACATGGCATTATTAAAAATACATATATATCGCAGATAATAATTCACTAGCATATACAAATGCAGTAAACGAAAATAGCATGGCAAGGGTGATGAGGGCGGCAACTAGTATTTTGATAAACCTGAAATCAGAAGACACTACATTACCTAAGACGCAGCTTTAAAGAGGCTCTTGAGTACTTCCTCTACTTCCACAAATATTTGGACGTTATAACCTTACAACATGTGTAGATGATTTTTTTTTCGGTCTCACGCTGTATCTCGCACACAGCAAGGTAGGCAGAGGGAACCTCGGTGTTAAGACATTCTGTTCCGCGCTTTACCTCAATACCAGAGCAAATTCAAATATAAACGTAAATAAATGTTTCACTTCTTCGAGTGGGAATCGAACCTACAGCTGTCGCGTTTACGCGCCACACCCTTGCACCACTGCGCCACGACAGCCTTCTTTGTCTGTTCGCTATAGAATCCGAAACGGCCGAGTCGATTGACGTGGAATTTCGAGGAGTTGCTCCCTGGTTTCCCGGGATGATTATAGGCTAAATAGACCCGGAATGCACAAACAGCATTTTCTTTTAATTTACGTGTTTGTCCGACAGGTGACTATACTAAACTTCGCGCGAGCAAAGCGAGCGGAAACAGCTAGTAGAAGATAATACTTAAATTTTAAAATATAAAAATTGGCTTGGATGGGCGTCAAATCCATTATGTTTCAAATTGTTCTTTAAAAAACACTCTCTGCTCAAGCAACAACTTATAGGCTTTATGTTACGCTTTTAAATAGCCTCGTCGGAGAAACGTCCCATATATAAATTACATATTATGTATAAGCATATCTCTCAGGCGACATATATATAAAATAGCTTAGTGACACATCACTCTGTTCCGAAAGGTTTTCAATATTACAAGTTTAATAGATTTTCTTGTACTTTTTTTATATTATACCAATATAAGTTACAACACGGTGACACACGTACGACTATATTAGATACTAGCTGTGCCTGCGACTCAATCTGCATGAGATCGATATTTTTTTATTTATGATCCATTTTTTATGAAACAAACATTGAAAGGTTTTTAGCCGTTTCTGAGATTAGCGTGCACAAGCTCACAAACAAACAAATAGACAATAATTCAATAAATTTGTGCTTATGAAAGTCTAATTTAAATACATTGTTCTGTTGTGGAGGGAAAATGCATTAACTTCCGCCACTCAACACACAATGCCTCCATAATTCGAAGGAAAGTGGCCAATGGATGGCCGTAACAGTCGGTTCCCTCTGCCTACCATACTGTGTGCGGTATACAGAGTTAAGACAGACACCGATCACTTACATTTTTATGATATATACATACAGTAGAGACAAGAAGCCAATACTACAAGCACGCATGGGACGCTTTCATTCAGGACATGAAACGTCGCCGGAAACAGATCAATCGTCCCACCCCTCCCCCCTGGAGGATGTCCAGACGGAGTGGCTCATCATCCCAGTCAGTCAGCTCCCAACGCTCAGCTAGCGAGCTCGTGTGTGCCAGATATGCAGTGAATATACGAGTGTTTGTATAGATTCCCGCTCTTTATTTGATACGGTGAGTTGTATATTAAATTTTTTAAAATATTTATTTTGGTTCTTCATTTATATTTTTCTTTGGTACTGGTTTTTGGTGCCATAATATCGAATTAGAATATTTATCACATAAAACTCTACGGTTATTTTTAAAATAAGGCTTTTCATATTTTTTCTATTTAAATAATATATAATGTTTTTATTTATTAGTCATAAGTAATATATAATGTAGTTCTAGATTGTTTTTGACATTTTCGATGTTGCGCAGTTGACACTTGTTGAGTTCTCTATTAATTGTAAAGCAATGAATGGCGGGTCAAAGCGATGAATCCCAATAAATCGTACTTCCACTTTAATAATAGATAATTATATATCTTTTTATGTTATTAATATCAAATAAAATTATCAACATTTCATTGTGTTTGATTTTATTAATATCCAACTGACTTGAAGTTAGACAGCCATTAATATTGATGGATAATTAGATATAGTCGTAATTTTATATATTGTGAATAAATTTTAGTACAATTTATACTAAGGTTTAGGTCTGTTTATTATTGCAGTTTTATTTTTAAACGAACTAAGCTAAGCTAAGCCATAGGATTCACTTCCAAAATTATAAAATATTTTTTTTAACTTGACTCTATATATAAATTATATATTTTATAAATACGATAAATTTGTATTTATTGATAAAAAAAATCCATATTGTTCTTTACATTTTTAAAAAAAGGAAAGGAAAATTCTAAAAACGTTGTAGCCTTATGAAATTTATATGCATATACTATAATCACAATAAGTAATAAAGGTACATTCATACCACTCAGGTATTTTATGTGATCGCTCTGTATGTAATTTTTCAATTTAAACATTCACTTTCAATTGTGGTACTATATACTCTGTGCGTAAATCTAGGTGTTTGACGTTCATAGTCCATTACGTCGTAGGTCGTGAGATTGATTCTGCGGTAACTAATATAAATAATGATCTAAAGTTTCCGAGAAAGAGGCTAGTCGTGGCGCAGGGCACAAGCATGTGTCTATGAAGGCTACAGATTGTGGGTTTGATTCCCACTCGGGGAAATGAAATATTTAACAGCCTCGCGTAGTCTTTATTCAAGAGAAATTAAAAAAAATAATAATTTCCTCGAGCGAGGAAAAAAATAATAATCTGCTCACATAAATATTTTATTATAATAATTTCCACTATGTAAAAACTTAACCAGAGTAAAGTAAATAAGTAGTTTTATTCATAAAATTTTATTATATAAATTTTATATAAACACTATAAGAGAGGGAATATTTGTACACTAATTCTATTATGTATCGCGTTCTAGCTATTGTCACAGTCGCCTTCGTTCTCCGGAAACTCTAGTTACGCGAATTGTATTCGTCGCGCTTATTTTCTTTGATATGATTCATTGAGATCTTTCATATAAAGCATTTTGTGATTTCAAAACAAAATTTTGTAAAGTTTCATTAATTTACAGTTGTTTTAATTGTGTTTGTTTTTTAAACTAAATACATTAAATATTTTTTTATATTCGAGCGGAGCACTGAAAAATATAAAAATAAATAAAAAAAATACAAAAAAATAAAAATTATATAAATAGAAATTTAAAATAAAAAAAAGAAACCATATTTGTACTAAATTGCACATTACATTATCCATCCATCCATCAGCCGTTTGTAGTCCACTGCTGGACATAGGCCTCCCCTAATGCTCGCCACTCCGTCCGGTCCTGCGCCCTTTGAATCCAGCGGTTTCCCGCTGTCTTCTTTAGGTCGTCGGTCCACCTGGTTGGAGAGCGGCCTATACTCCTTTTGGCGAGACGTGGTCGCCATTCAAGGGACCTTTTTTCCCCATCGGTTGTCGGTCCTCCTGACAATATGGCCTGCCCATTGCCACTTCAGCTTGCAGATTTTGAGAGTTATATCGGAACCTGTGTTCGTCTACGGATTTCATCGTTTCGAATTCTGTCGCGTAGAGAAATACCAAGCATAGCTCTCTCCATCGCTCGCTGAGCGACTTTGTCATTACTCTATAGTCATGCTAAATTTAGTAAAAAAAAGACGATAGATTTTAATTTAAAACTATTTATCTCTCAGAGAAATACAATACAACATACAACTGTAGAGTTGTAATTATATAACTTTAACGGCGTTAGGCTACTTCTATGAATTGAGCAACATGCAGCAACATGAGGACAATATTACTTACAATCTCAATCCAGAATTCGGCAGAATGTGGCGAACGGAGTGTTTTAACACCGAGGATCCCTCTGCCTACCCTGCTGGATACAGCGGTATACAGCGGGATACAGCGTGAAGCTAAAAAGAAAATTAAAATATTCTCTGAGGACAACATTTAAGATAATAAGTTGATTTTTTTTATTTTCCACTTATTTTTTGTATAAAAGTATAAACACATGTTTGTATATTGTGTAAAGGTAAGGACATTAATTAAAGGACGTTTTTACCCAACTTTCGCAATTGGAGAATATGGCTTTTACTTCTGCAATATCGAACGTCACGTGAGAATAACGCGTTGATGTCTTACGCAGGCAGTTCATAATTCAACTTGGAAACTTGGAAAACCAATAACAACAAAGTATAGTAGGAAAGTTAAAAGAATTTAATGTATTTATAATTTAAAGTATTATAAATCAATTATAAATTTACATAGCGATAACTAAATGTCTTATTACAAATAATATATATAATAATATTTTATATTTTATATTAACTTGAGTGTAAACCAATTATCTCAATCTATCAAGTAAAATTTTCTAATTGCTTATTGTTTCAATGATTGCGCATTTCTACATTTTTTTTTACTCTACAATATTTAATAATGTGTCAAAATTGTTATTTAAAATTTAATATATAATAAAGAGATGAAAAAAGGAAAGGAATGCAAGATCAGCGTAACTGGTAAGATATTAGAACAAGTGAATGATTAACTTGAACTTTAAGTTTTAGTTTCATTTCAAGTATTACAAAATAAATATTTTGTTGAATTGGATGAAACTTTAGTTTTCAATGTCTCTAAAATGATAGTGTTTTTAGGCAACGACAGTAATTCAGAAAAGAAAATATATATTATAATATGAGAACACACACTTTTAAAGGAGCTCGAGTTGGATACGAGAAGACTATTTTCAAACTTTATTTGCGTCTCCTGAAATATTTCAAAAATTTCAGATACGATTGCGCCAAACAACGATTATAGTTATATTTAATGCCTTGCTTTTTTAATTAAATTAAATTATTTTATTTAATATTAGTAATGTTTAAAGAATAAAAAGATCAAAGAAATTTTATGAAAATTTACGATTTATTGAATGTAAATAATTACCGTGATTTCATTCAATTTGCATAATATACATAAAATATATATTTAATTTGAATTGTCCGTTGATACATACCTTAATCATAAATTAATATATATCTATTATTTATTAAATTTAATTATATTACACTAAGAGCCAAGTAAATGTTATGTCATGCGTCGTTTTTGAATTTTTTTTTATGATAAAGGACACGGCGCACGAGCGTTCGGGTCACCTGATGGTAAGTGATCACCGCCACCCACGACCCGATGCAACACCAGAGGAGCTACAGGGGCGTTGCCGGCCTTTAAGGTGGGGTTGGGCACCGGGGCCCGGCATTACCTAATGCGAAACGCAGTGGTAAGAGCCACTACTTCACGCCGGTTTTAAATGCCGGGGGTGGTATTAATCCGGTCGAGTCTGCCCATGCGTGTTGCCATTACTGGCGACGTGACTCTATCACACGTACTTTAGTCGCCTCTTACGACACCGACAGTACCAGGGTGATCCTATTCTAAGCCGGGACCACACGGCTTGAATTTCTTCCAAATTTACAGTAGTTTGGAAAATATATATATCCGAGTTGTGTGATTTAGTATAAAATTGAAGCTCTAAGTATTACTCGATTGTATTGTACGGGATATACATATAAATTCTGGTTTTTAAATGTTAATTATTCAATATTTCATTTCTTCATATGGGGAATCGAACCCATAATCTGTAAGCTTCAATCTCAGTTCTAGAACATTAATATGTGTATGAATATGTAACTGTTATATGAAATGACTTTACATTGCTGAATTACGTTGAAGTCACGATAAAGAACCGTTTGACCTAAATTTTAAGCTTAGATTTTAATACAGAGACAAAACTTATGGGAATATGTGAAAAATAAAGCTATAATTTTATAACCCTCTATAACTGTAAGGTTCTTTTGTATAAATCAGACGGTAATAATGTCGTTGAGGGACAATTGTACTTGAGAGGGCCTGAGTCTCACTCGACTTCTACGAAATTAAGGTGTATTATAGTCCTTTGTATTCTGAGTAGAATCTTGTGTCAATATAATATAGCAATATAGTATCAGTCGGATAAAATATTAATTATTAAAATTATAGAGGTCACCCGTGGCGCAGGGACACAAAGTATGATTGTAAACGCTACTGGTTGTGGATTCGATAAATATGAGCGGGGGTTCGAAAAAATTGAATATTTATTTAAATTTATATTTTCATTTCTTCGCTCTGATGTCGGTCTTTATGTGGATGTATGGAAAAAGCTATCTATAATAAACAAAACAAATATATCAAAATGGATTTATAAATGCTCGCTTGAAAGTGCAAATATTTCCTATTGGAAATTCTTTAGTAAACCAGTAATTTCATAATATTACATAAATAACAACAAACATTAATTTATTCATTTTACGCTACCGAAATTATAAACTAGAAGTCTGACAAAATATATCATAAGTTTAATATTTTATTATAGACCCGTTAATTTTACGCTAAATGTAAAATTAAATACGTAATTATTTATTTGCATATGGCGCGTTTATTGTTTTAATACTTTATTATAATGTACATTTAATTTTAATGCATCCACGTAAAAACGTCGCAGACGACATATATATTAGTTATTTGTACAAAATATAGAAAATTCAATGTTACATCTTTAAAACCTTGTGAATAGGAATAAAGTTCTTTCATCCCCACTCGCCCCGTTTTCCTCAACATCGACGACTTATATTGTCGAACCGACCTCCACTAGGGATTACACTCTACCGCTTTACAACACCTCATCGTGAGAGCGCTCAAGTACTGTAGATTTTGTCATTATTAGTATTAAACGTTACCTATAGGTATAAAATTTGTGAAGCGACGTATCGATTCTATGCAAGATATATGGAAAAAATAACATTTTTGTATTTTTATGTGCACTTGATATTGTAGTACATTCAAATATGTAGAGAATAAATAGAGTCTCCATTATTTTTATTAATATTTTTTATACTCATAAACTAAATAAAATCTGAGATAAATCTTTCCATTTCCTGCATATTATATATAAAAAAAAATCAAAAGCATTTTTCACCGAAATGGTACAGGTGGTACAGATCGTGCTTGCCTAATCTCGAGTTAACTGGTAACCTCTGAAGAGTTACGCTATTATAGAGAATAGTCTTGTGTCCATCCGAAAAATTTTCTAACAAAAAAATTGGCTTGAAAAATAAAAAAAGAAGAATCTATCTGTATATGCACATTTCTGTTAATGCAATTAAGAATTAAATTTTTCTGGAATTTTGATTGATTGCTTGGCAGTTCGTTGGACACTGATTGAAACCTCGTATGACAACTTCTGCATAAAGGTACATCTATCGCAATTGGCTGTTTTAAAGAAATATTAACATTTTGAACGACAATATCTGTGTGAAGTGATTTTATTTTATACTTAAAGACAATAAGATAAAAAAAAAATTATTAGTAATCTTCCATATGAAATACACGACTCTGTTGTATTCAATATTATAAAAGAGAAGGCTCCATAGGCACGCACGCGTCATGGGTGTTAATGAAATACATCATTTAAAGAGCAGCCTTGATTTTAATGTTTTTTTTTTAAGTAAAAACTCTGGAGTGGGCACGGATGAACTTGATCTTCCATTCCGTCCATGTAACAAAAATAGAGAGAAAATTAATATTGAACATATTGACATGTTATTACAATTTTATATATAACATATATTTTTTATTGACATATAAAAAATAAAGTTCTATGTGATGATATATAAGAAATGTGATGATATATAAGAAATGAAAGGCTTATATTAACATTCATTAAGAAAGGTTTTCAGGGTAGTTATATTCTGTTCTCTGATGATTTCACATGTAGGCAAAATTTAATGCCCCGATAACTATCTGAATTAAGTTTGGCTTAGTTAAAAAGTCTCCATATTTTATTATTACAAAAATTATATTTTAATGGAATAGCATAAAAAATGTATAATTTAAACATTATAACGTAAATATTTAAATCTTTTTCTCTTCAAAACTCGACCTGATATTCATCTAGCACATTCCATATTAAAAACAATACATATAAAAAAAAATTCAATAAATAAAAAAAATCAAATCAGAATGTACTTCCTTGAACGTAATAAAATACATTAAAAAATACTTGTCTCATACAAAAAAAGCTCAGAATTTAATGCGGGAGCACGTTCGTCGTATTCGCTCGTTAGCGAATATATGAATATGTTGACGGTGTTATTTGAAATACTTGTAAGATATTTATGTAGTTAGGTTCGTTTTCAGTTGTAGCGTACAGCTATCCCGTATCCCGCTCATAGCAGAGGAAGAGTTAATCTAGAACTTAGTGTCAAGACACTTTGTCACCATAAGACACTTCCGTTCACCACTTTCTGCCCGATTCTGGACGCGTTGCGTCTTGAGTGGCGCAACCAAACCCCGCGCTTTGTTTGTGATGTTAAAAAAAATCTTATGTAGCCTAGGTATCTTATACTATTTACAGCATGTGCTTACAATATGCATTATCGTTGGGATACGTGTAAAGAAAATTTTGTGAAGTAGATTTTTTTAATCAAATTATGTAAATTAATTCCGTGTCACTCCCTACCTAGGTGGAATTACGCAGATTCAAAAATTATGATTAAAAATGAAATCTAAACAGGAGAATTTTTTCAGGAGGTAAACGCTTACAGGTTCGATTCCCACTTGGGTTCACAACGTATACAAAATAAATGGGTTATGTAGAAAAAAAAATTTAGTGGTAGACGACAGCTGAGCGAGGGAAGAAAAGAAAATGAAAAAAAAAACTATACATATGATAAAATTGTAATGTAATTTATCTATTTAATAGAACACTAAATCTTGACTTTCAACGTTTACGTCTGTTTTTCTGTGTGTTTTTGCACGCTTATCTCATAAACTTCTTAAATGATAACTTTAGTATTTGTTTTATTTGAATCGGGTCATGAAAAGAAAAGTTGTTTTTTTCAGCTTCACGCTGTATCCCGCACACAGAAGGGTAGGCAGAGGGAACCTCGGTGTTAAGACATTCCGTTCCCCACTTTCTGCCGAATTCTGGAGGCACTGCGTGTTGAGTGGCAGAACGCAACCCCGCACTTTACCTCGACACCAGAGCGAAGAAAAATGGAAATATAAACTTAAAGAAATATTTATAAACCCCTATATGTATATATGTATAACCCTACAAATATTTATACAATCTTAGCCGGCCCAACTCTTCAAGTGGCTCTATAGTATAATGACAATGTCAGGGGCACTAGCAGCGCTCCACTTACGAGTCCAAGATGTTACGTCTTCGCTGTAATTACTTTGGTTATTCACCCTTTACCTCTGAACAATGATCTTTCACAGTTCATGTTCAGTACAGATGAACAGAGCTTTGTTTTATTTTGTGTTTATTTTTTAATAGAAGTTTTCAAATGTTAATATATGATATATTAATAAAAAAACAAATTTTGATATCCGATATTTCAAAAACCGAGTTATGTAATAGAGTTATAACTTATGAGTTAACCCACTGTACCACGACGGCCTCTCATCTCTGTATCACCAATTACTATCTAATACTACAATTTCGTCATCCCAGCAGTACAACAGAGTTTAGGGCAACGAGTGTACATTTCCAGGCAGGTACCTGGCTGGTACCAGTGAGTAGTTGGGACGTACGGATTGCGGTGCGTGTGAGCGAGGGGAGATTTGATCGCGATACTAAATAAAGATTTCCGCGGTGACATCCGCGCGGGGCGCAGGCGTGCTCGTATCCCACGTGTAGCGCTGTAATTACTGCCAAATTTTTTGATTTGTATTGTTTTTTTTTTTAGGTTCACGTTGTATCCTGTATAGGGTAGGCAGCAGGAAACAGCGGGAATCTCGCGTTAAGACAAGCTGTTCGAGACACTTTCCGCATTGTAAGAGCATTGCATATTGAGTGGAGAAACGCTTTGCCTTGTCACCAAAGCGAGGATATGAAAATATTAAATATTTCATTTTTTCTAGTGGGAATCGAACTCACAACCTGTCGCATTTACTGTCGCACGCTTGTGCCACTGGAATTAAATTATTTTCAGATAAACTATTTTATTCGAATTAATTATATATTTTGGTATACGGAAATACGTTATTGAAAATTCGTCTTTTGAAAACAGTTTTCCCAGTGACTACAGACTACAGTAAACTGTTCGAAACTTTATTATTTTTAATTTTGACTGACTTTTTCTTTTGTGACATGTGCGTTAAACATAATATATTTTTTCCATAGATGTGAAATAATGATATTGAAATGAATATCTAGATAAACAATATAGATTTTTCCGATATTTTTCATTTCAAGCCATGTGTACGGTGAAACGTGTTATAAAAATTATTGTATCTGTGCCAACTTGGTACAATGTAGTTGGCAGAGTACATTATGCTGTAGACAATCTTTATTACTAAGAATTAAAAAGAATAATTTAATGAACCATTATATTTAACGTTAGAATTTTTTTTTTATTTAATATTCGTATAATATTTCATTTTCAGTTATAATAATTTTATTTTATTGTAAATTATTTTTTTAAATTAGATATTTTAAGTTGCATATTTTTCTTATAATCTGAAACTCCAACGTAATGCCATATGCCATATTTAATAGACAAAATATTATTTTTTTAACAAAAAAAAAGTTTGAAACTATAATTTATTTTGTATTCGTAGATATATTAAAATTTCCAAACATTTCTGTTATATGGTTACAAAAAATTTAAAATAGACATATAAAATCCACGTTGGTTTTATTAAATAGAAAGTAAATTTACAATGTACATTTAATTCGATTTAATCACTGTCTGCGAATAGTCTGCCAAACGACGAGACACCTACTGCCAATTTACTTGGCTATAATTATCTGTAAAGTAGCTCTAAATAAGCAATGACCGATGTTTTATTAAATATCAAATAAAACTATATTTTTTTCAGCTCCACGCTATACCTCATATGTAGCAGGGTAAACGACTTTCCGACGAATTCTGAAGGTATTATGTGTTAATAATATTTAACTTCCTCGAGTGGAATCGAAACCAAAACCAACGCTTATATTAAGATAAATTAATAAATAAATTAAGGCCAGTCTTCGTTTAAAAGCACAAGAATGCGACGATAAGCGCAACAGGTTGCGGGTTCGATCTCTACTCGAGGAAATTAAATATTAAATATGTCTTGTTATCTCTTCTTTCTGGTAATGATGCAAAGTGCAGCGTTGAGTACCGCCACTCAATTCCCTATGCCTTCAGAATTCAGGGGAAAATGGGAAACGAAAGTGTATTGGTGTGTATAGATACTGAGTGGAGCAGAAAAAAAAAACATTAAATACTTTTATATTTTTTTACATTTAATTTCATCATATATCTTAACATTTAATAATAGTTAAAATCTGTTCTTTACAGAAACGACGGTGTCCAACCAAGATGCCGCTACAAATAAGAAGAAATGGGTGTACGTCGTTTCTTCGTGAAAATCTCCTAACTATCCTCACTGTCATAGGAGTATTATCTGGAACGTTATTAGGTTGGGGTTTGAGGGCGTCTGGATATGAGTGGTCGAGGCGTGACGTCATGTACTTCCAGTACCCAGGGGAGCTTTTCCTTAGAATGCTTAAGTGTTTGATAGTACCACTTTTGGTGTCATCTATTGTGTCTGCTATTGGATCTTTGGATCTCAGTTTATCTGGCAAGTGAGTCGATGTTTTTGTGTTAAAACGTAATTTTAAGCATTAACTATATATTTATTAAGAAATATGGGTTATTCGACGGAAAGTGAGGAACTGAGTGTCTTAATATAATATTTCCTCTGCCTTCTCTACTATATAAGGGATAAAGTGTGAAGCTGAAAAAAATACGTTTATATATAATGTTATTATACGAAACCATAAGTAGTAATTTTTTTTATTATATATGTATCTATTAAGCTATAGAGGCCATTGTGAAGCCGGAGCACAGCATATCACTGTAAACACCATAATTGTCGGTTCGATTCCGACTCGAGACATTTAATTATTTCTATTTCGTTGTTGATAAGAATACACAACGATACGTAGAGTTCGGTCACTCGACACGCAAGGTCTCGGAAATTGAGATTTGTGTTGGAAACGGTGGCTTAGCTACTACTGTAGTCCCGTCTACATATGCACTACAGCATGAAGCTAAAAAAATAAAGAGAGATTAAGGTATTGATATTTTTTTTTTCTGTGCAGAGTTGGTTTGCGAGCCATCATTTATTATATGACGACGACAATATGTGCAGTGATGCTTGGCATAGCTTTAGTGACCACCATTAAACCTGGCAAAGATCCTGAAGCTTACAGCCAACCGAATACCACCAAGAAACTTGTCACCAAAGACACTCTTACTTCGGATACTCTATTGGATTTATTAAGGTAAGGTTAACAATTTAAAAAATATAGCTAGAAAATATATTGTAACATTATTTGAGTCTAGTCGAGGCGCAGGTGCATATTTATGCAATTACAATCACACATTTGTGTGATTGTAAACGCGACAGACTGTGGATTTAATTCCCACCCGAGGAAATTAAACATAATATTTGAATGCTCTATATGACAGTTTCTCTAGAATTTTGCGAAAAGAAGGGAGCGGAGTGAGTTATTAACATTACGCTCTCTCTAGCAATTCCAATTCAAATTAAATAATAAAAATCAATTATAATTTTCCAAGTTCACATAAAGTTTACTATTATATTTATTCTGCCACACATGTCCGCAGTTTCTCACGAATTATTCGATTTCTTAATCACAGATGACGTTTAATTAATCCGAGTATGAGGAAACACCGCGCGAGATAAGTTTTACGTTCAATACGTAATTAGCAATTGTGTAAACGATCGGATGGAATGTCACACGTCGCTCGCTCATCCACATGATTGGCTTAATAAAAGTGTTAATTTTGCCATCCGGGCTAAATTTGTGAAAAAAACAAAAAAATATAATGTCATACAATATTATTAAAGAGTAATTTCGTAGTTATGTCAAATTTAGTTAGATCAAAAAGTTGTTTCAAGATATTCATCAATGTATTTGAGATTTTTTTAGCGTCATATTGTACATAGCAGGGTAGGCAGAAGAATCTAGTGTTACGACACTCCGTTCCCCATTTTTCGCCGAATTCTGGAGGCATTAGTGGTGGAACTCAACACCGTGCTGTGCCTCAACACGAGAGCGAAGAAAATGGAAACATTTAACATTGCATTTTCTCGAGCGGGAATCAAATCCCCAACCTGTCGCGTTTACAGTCTCATTTTTTGCCCGTGCGCATGGCATGATCCTGGCATACATTATTTTATTCTACTAAAACACTTTAAGTAATTTGTAAATAGATATCAATTGGAAACGGGATCTTTTTTAAGTTGAACAAATTAAGGATGACATTTTGTCTCCTTTGGATTTAGACATGTCCGACTTGAAGGAGCGTTTACCTGTTGCTTGTTACTTGCTTTGTTGGAAGGACAGCGAGTGCTTCTTAATTTATACATGACAGAGAAACAAGCTTACCAGAAAAGTACATTATTGATAGCTTAGTTATTTTTTTATTTTTTTATTTTGGTATTCTTTTTTTTTATTTGAAAGCTGTTGTTTCCCGTGTAATTCCATTTTAATTTGGGGAAATGGCCGAATAACTTAATAACACGCCAAGCAATTTCAATGATTCATTTTTTATTGAAAAGAATACACTTTAAGGATAGTTTGATGAAAGTTTGGTTAGGTATTGAGATCTCATGCCAAATCCCATAACCGCATCTGAGACTGGTGAGACTACTACTATATTGTTTGCAATCTCTTTTGTAGACACAACAAATCAATGTATTACAAATCTAAATCTAGTCTAAATCTATCAGTTATTCACCATCATCAGATCTTAATAACTACAAATAATATGTTAAGTATACAAACCAAAAATTATCGAATCGAAACGTATCTTAATCTTACGGCATACAGCTTTACATTTTTTTTTTTTACACAAACCAAAACAACGTTAGGTTAATCAAGGCGCCAACGTCCGCGCGAAGTTCCATAGTAATTGTCAATTGTGAAGAGAATCGGCGCGAGCGTCGGTTCCCTCCTCGTCAGTCTTCATCAGGCCGCGCTATTTATACTGCGCCCTAGATACCATTAGTAGGGCTGTCTGCTGCTGTCTGCTGCCTTCTAATTAGTTTATTGTGTGTGAAAAATTTTACGAGGCCTTGAAATGTTATTAGTTTTAATCAGCTGTTTAGTTTAAGTGTAGTGTTGACGATCAGATAATGTAATTTATCGCCAAGGACCTAGGTCCCTGCGTTCTTCTTTTTCACTATGGGGAAATTTTATATCGTGTGATAAAAACTATTACAGCAATTTTAATTTTTTATATATGGCTGATAAAAACATAATATTTTAAGTTTAAATATTCCTTGCCTTAATTTTAAAATAGTCAAATACAACTGAGTTTACCACATTTTAACAAAGTGAGGAGCGGAATGTCTTAATACTACACTTCCTATGCCTACCCTGCTACATGCGGGATACAGCGTGAAGCTGAAAAAAAAACTTTTAAGACTCGAGTCTGACCCTAAATTATCAATAAAGTAATAAAACAACAGCTCGACTAACAGATCGTTCACTGGCAGGTGACATAGGTTATTCAATCCAGACTAGATGCTTTGGCGCTAAACACTGCATAAAATAATAAGAATATAAGTTATTTTTATTAATAACTACATTTATTAACCGTTTTTATATTATACTATTACAAGCGATCATAGTGGCGCAGTGGTACAAATTTGTGACTGTAAACGGTTGTGGGTTCAATAATTTAAATTTATATTTTCATTTCTTTGCTCAGGAGTCAAGGCAAAACAGGCGTGAAGTAGTGGCTCTTGCCACTGCGTTTCGCATTAAGCAATGCCGGGCCCCGGTGCCCAACATCCTCCACATTAAAGACCGGCAACACACCTGTATCTCCTCTGGTGTTGCATGGGGTCGTGGGCGGCGGTGATCACTTACCATCAGGTGACCCGAACGCTCGTTTGCCTTGTCCTCTCCCATAAAAAAAAAGACGGAATGTATGGAACGGAGTGTTGTAACACTAGATGGCCTCAACCTACCCTTCTATTTGCGGGATACAGCGTGACGTTATCAAAACATTTGACAATTCGATTTGATAAATTACTTCTTGGTTTAAATCGAATAATTTACTGTAATCATATATTCTTGGTGTTTAATGATATTGATACTTTTTTAAATTTTATTTTCAGAAATGTGTTTCCAGAAAACATAGCGCAAGCCACAATCGCGTCGTACAGGACCAGACTAGTCTATGACCAGAACGACACTAGATCCATCAAAGGTATATTTATATTTTTTTTAGCTTCACGCTGTATCCCGCATACAACTCAACGCCACGCTTTTCCTCAATTTAAATTTAAATAAATATTTCCCTTCCTCAAATGGGGTTCAAACTCACAACCAGTCGATATTGCAGCTCACTTTGTGCCGCTGCGCCACGACTGGCCTCAATTGATTTAAATAAATTGATTAATTGACTTATTCTTCTTCATATTTCAGGCCACTTGGAAACATACAAGATAGAGGGTGATTACCAGAGTGGGAGCAATGTACTAGGGTTGGTGTGCTTCAGTATTATCCTGGGCATAACCCTGGGTAAAATGGGCGAACAGAGCAGACCGCTGCAAAACTTCTTCCACGCTTTATCTGAGGCCATGATGATCATCACTGGATGGGTTATTTGGTAAGATTTGTTGGATTTCTTATATATTAGTTTCCCATCTACTTATTTCTGTTTCATTTGAACTGGTAATTTAATTATGTATTAATATTATATTTGACTTATGATTTTATTTTTGAATTTTGAATAAAAATAGTTATACAATTTTACAGCATCGTTCTTCTATATTTCTTTTCAAAAGTAAATAAATGCAAAAAGTACTAAATATTGTAGAATGTTATATATAAATCTTACGAATTATTAAGTTTGTTCAATTAATATTTCTACGAATATTTTCTTTACAGGTTATCACCCCTCGGTGTGTTCTTTTTAGTTACAGCAAAGATTATGGAAATTGAATCCTTCGCAGAATTAGTCGGTCGACTCGGGCTCTACTTTATGACAGTACTTCTTGGACTGTTCATTCACGGTTTTGGTACTTTAAGTATTTTGTTTATACTTGCCACTAAGAAGCTGCCGTGCCGATATATTGCCAAGATGGGACAAGTCATGGCGACTGCGTTTGGCACAGCCTCTAGGTAAAATTAGCTATATTTTTTATTAGATACTTAATTAGAAAATACGAGTTAGATTTTTCCATTAAATGTTATGATAAAAATCTTTGAGATTTCTTACACATAGTTTCTTAAATAAATTGTGAATTATTAATATCGTCGTCGTATTTAGATACGTATCTAAATCAAAATTATTGATTGTACATAGACTTATGAAAATTAACCTAAAAATATTATTTTAAATTTGTTTTTTATTATAATATATTTGTTTGCGTGGGCTCTACCGTAGACCGCTCACGTAGACATTTTGAGAAATCATGAGCGCTCGCCTACACCCCATAACCTACCTCCCTAACTATATGGTATGTTTCAATTTCAAGTCTAGTACTGTCTTCTCCTGTAAGTTGTCTGTGAATCAATCAGTAACGTTAGAGTTTTTTCCAGTTCAGCGACAATGCCTATAACAATTGGTTGCTGTGACGACATGGGTCTGGATCCTCGCATCACACGCTTCGTGATCCCCATCGGCGCCACAATCAACATGGACGGCACCGCGCTGTATGAAGCTGTGGCGGCCATTTTTATTGCTCAGTTGAGGAAAGTCGATATGTCTTTTGGCAAAATTGTCGCTGTCAGGTAAACAATCAAAAATATTGTAATAGCGCTTAAATAAAAAAATAAGACTCCGCCATTCAACACGGAATGTATCCAGAATACGGCTGAAAATGGGTAACTAAAGTATCTTCATGGGAGCGGAGTCTTTACACAAGATTTAGAGGTCACCTCTGCCTTCCCTGCTATGAGAGGAGGTTAGATACATGAAGCGTGAAGCTAAACAAAAGATTAAATTAATAAAATTAAATAAAATAAAATTAGATTAAATTAAATGTTTCAGAAAGAAAATGTTTATTAACTTTGACGCATCTTATGCTCCTTTCACATTTCAAAATAAACTAACGCTGTCGTACTTTACTAACATCTAGACGGTATCTAATTTCCCTGCAAAAACATAGAACAAGCAATGAAAATGTCATATTCTTAATGGGATGCGATTGATATACGTATATAATATACTTCTTTTATTTGAAGTGTAACAGCGACAGCGGCTAGTATAGGCGCTGCGGGGATTCCCCAGGCGGGTTTGGTTACCATGGTGATGGTACTGGACACTGTCAACTTGCCTGCTGAAGATGTGTCCATCATCTTAGCGGTCGACTGGTTACTGTAAGTTGTCTGTTATATATTTAAATATTTTAATTGATTCTATATGAAAAGCAATTCTTAAATAAACTTCTCTAACTTTATATATTTAAGGATTTATATTTATAAGAAATGCTATCATTATTGAGAACTTGATTTTTCTTCTATTATATATAGAGTAATTATCAATACTATTTCTAAAGGTTGTTGATTTCTGTTTCCATGGTATATCCATTGGATCTACTATGGAAATCCATACCCATACATATTGATGTATAATATAAAAAAATATTTTTGTGAGAAATTGATAGTAGAAGTAGTAAAAAAATGTGATCATATAATATTAGAGTCATTATTATGTCTCTCGTATCGATTTTCTATGTGTTCCAAGCGGAGAACCACCCACCAAATCTTTTAACATATGTTATATTCTAACATACATATACAAACTTTCCTTTCCATCCAGTGACCGATTCCGAACTACAATCAACGTAATATGCGACGCTTTGGGCGCCATCATCGTGACGTCACTGTCTCAGGACGACATCGAAAAGACGCGCGCGCTGTCCAACGACTGCGAGTCTGCGCCTGCGCACGAACTTACTGAGCTGGAGAAGGGCGAGCGCTAAACTGGCTTAGATTGAATGGGACCGGAGCCTGAGTTAAGTTATTGTGTAATAACCTTTAAGTTATTGTGTTGTCTTAGTCCCAAAAATATAATTAAAAGGATATACAATATTTTTTTATTTCATTATATATTAATTTATTATGTTTTTTTTTCGGTTGGCTAGCTGGTGCACTCGCAGCAGTCAAAAATTATGATTAACAAATTATTTGTATAAAATTAAATACATTATTTTATATTTTTATATATCTTATCTGTTATATATTATTACGTTCACTTTTATATACAAGAAGGAACCGGTTCTTCAAAAGCTTCTCGACGGTTAAGCGTTTTGTGTTCAATAACGTATTTCGTGTCAGGACAATAACATATAAGTAGTGTGAATTTTTTTGTGATTAGATTTATTTATTATTTGCGTTATATTCCTGTGCTTTGGGCAATGATCGATTATCTGAAAGTGTAGACTTATTAACAATACTTCAATAATTTAAATTTAAATTTCCCGAAAAATCGGCCAAAAGTTGGAAACAGATTGTCTTAAGACGTATATAGCGTGAAGCTTATTTAATCTTTTTAACTGACATTTTTAATTTGATTGTGTATTCTGGCAAATTTCTGCGACTGATTAATTTGCCGGAATTCTTTGTTTTGAATGAATTATATAAAAAAATAATCTGTAAACTTTTTTATAAATATAGTAGGTTCGTAATTTGATGTTAAAAGTATCATACGTAGTGTTGTCAAAATTATATCAATGTGTAGAATATCTGTTATATATTTAGATATTATTATAATAAAATGAAGTACTATGTATATGTATTGTTCTTTGTATCGGTGTAAATGGTAATAGTATATATTTAGCTACTCTTCTATTATTTTTTATTAAATATTTATTTCAATACAGTAAAAACTCAATCATCCGGCCCTCTACCGGACTAACGACAACAATTTGTCCGGTTAATCGAGTTTCTACTGTACTTTATAATAATTAAAAAACTTAATATAATTTATTTAAATTTTGATCAAAAATCTATGTATTATAAAATATGCAAAATTAACTATTTATCTATTTTTGTATGAAAGTATATGAATCTTAATAACAAAATTTCTACCATTTCTATCTTATCTGTTACACTTAAATAAATGAATGTGTCATATCGATTATATGAAATAAGATTTTAATCGTGTCAATAATCGATTTTTCATTCGATTCAGGAATGGAATGGACGTATTATAAATGATGAATTGTTGTTTTTTATGATTATTCCACACTTATATATACTCTAATTAAATGTGCCATAATATAAGTGCGTAGTCTAGTTCATTTATCAGTCACGCCATTGCATTCCAAAAACACTTAGATTATTTGTTGATTTTTATCGTTATATTTATTTAAGATCGTTAAAAACGATTTAAAAGTTGACATTATGTGTGAAATGCAATTATTATATGGAAAATTAGTGATATTGATTATAATTGTAAATCGATATTGGGGTTTACTTTTGTTATAATTTTTAGTATAAAGTTATAGTAATTGTTATTCTTACAGTACATAGTTCACATTGTACAAAGAGATTTTGTGTCGTGACGTTTGTTTAAGCAAGTTATTCTTATATTTGTAAATAATATTAAGAATTCATCCATATTCCAATACTAAATTTAATTAAAAAGAGTTAATCAGTGCAACGATATTCCGTTTTTATGCTTCTGCTCTGTGAAGTATATCTACATATTTTCATTGGATTAAGTGAAACCATTTAAATATTAATTTTAACCTACACCGAAACGACACCCCTAAAATGGCCAAATATTAGTATTTAAAACAAATAGTCTAGATATGTAAGTAAGTTAAAATTAAATTCTGTAATAGTCAGATTTATTTATATGAAGAGTGTAATCAGTATATACAGTTAAATTAGTATAGTCATTATTTATTGTAAAGAGTCATCGATTATTAATATTATATTATTATTTCTAACAATTTTGTAGTTTAAGGACCATATTATAGTCTTTCATATTATTTTCATATATTATAAATACATTTTTTCGATCGGTACTGCCAGCTACGACCAAAACGAACGCAAACTTAAATGAGTACAAACCATTTTAGATTTTTATATTAATGTTTATAATCGTGTGAATTTGTAGTTCATCTGACGTTCATCTTTTTAAATGTTATTTTAATAAATACTTACTGTAGAAATTTTTTTTTATTAATTTATCTCTATTATTTATATTGAAGGTAAATAAAAGATATATCATTTCTATATTTTATTTATCAAATATTTCTTGCACTTTGACTTAAGGCTTAACGGTATAAAACCACATTGACTATTGAACCAAGTCTCTTATCACATCACAGCCAACTTACATATTAAAGTACGTAAGACATTACAATCATATACAACGAGTATTTATTTAGTGATTTTAAAATTGTAACATAAAATAAATTTCTAGGAATGTATCTTAAATATATATGAGTATCTTTAAAAATTGCGTCTATAAAGGAATGTATAGAAATAAATTCGACTGTAATTTTTTTTTCATTTTATCCTAACTTCGTATACAAAGTAAAAAAAAAACTATATATTATATATTTTCTTAATTTTTAATCAAAAAAACTATATATTATATATTTAATTGAAAAAAGAATCCCGAATATGCAATTTGTTTAAGACTTACATAGTTATTCTTACTAGTTTTGGTATATTCTGACTAAATACATTCATTTATATTCTTAGGTTTTTTGCAAATAGGCAAAAATTACAACAATATATTAAATTAATCATTTAAATTGAAATAAATTACTATTTGTTCGTTATTTTAGCTTACCACACTATTCTACAATAGGTATAAAACAATTTTTAATATAATAGTTTATCAATTTGGATCGTATCAGCATTCGCCATAATGTTTCTACTCTTACTATATAAACCATTAAAGTTAAATATGAAATTTATTTTGGCCAATAGCGGGCCAATTTCAATGTTCTTGTTAAAAAAAACATTGGCTGAAAATGGACTAATTTTAATTTCGTTTCTAAAAAAAGATAAATTAAAGAAGTTGTCTATGCACATTTAATTCGATATTTATCTCGTGCAAATCGACAAGCTATATACAAAAGTATAATGATAATTTACATTACACAAATATTAGCTCACCTAAGTAGATTATAGATATGTATAAAGTTTTAAAGCTCTCCTTCAAACTTGTAATAATAACGCTAGACAGAAAAAAAGGTTATTAAAAATTTTATAATTATAAAACGCCAGTTGCGGTGCACAAATTTCCATTCCCATGCGAGAAAATACAATTTTTAATTATTTATTTATATCCCCGTTCTGGTAAAGAAGCAAAGCGCGGCGTTGAGTTACGCCAAAATAAAATAAAAGAAAATACGTCACTTCATACATATTTCACTATAAACACTTAAACATAACATCTCGTTATCGAGTCCTCACTCGTCTGATGCGGGCGTGTCGCTAAACAACAGCATTGATGTTGTTGACGTTGTTGTTGTTGTTGTTGTTCATATGTTTGTGTGATCCGTTGTGATTGTGTGAGGCGGAGTCGCGGCGGCCGTGCCTATCACTTTGTATGGAACTCCTCGCTCTGGCCAGAGTCGCTGCGGATATTTCCATAGAATCGCCGTGGGGGAACCGTGAACCCCTTCTCGAGCCGTTTCGACATCGCGCATTCTGTGAATAGTAATAAATGTATATAATTTGGAAATAACAGAATATATATCTATTTTGTGCTTAGTATAATTTGTTACAAGGGAAGGAGAACTTACGAATAAATTAAAAATTAGTGCCTTTATATGTATGTATACGTTTATTATTTTTTGCAATATTTATATAATTTTAATATTTATTACTGTTAAAACAAAAATAAATATGAAAATTATGAAAATGTAAAAATAGGAAAATATGTTTTAGATTACACTCTACTCCGTATAACGAATATTGCATATGAAAAGAGATATTTTTTACACAACGATAATAAATAAAAAATGTTTTTCTGACGGCTCGAAGTAGGCTTGATGACGTTGTGGCGCAGCAGCACAGCGTCTGTTTATTAATACAACGGAAACAGCGTGAAACTGATTATCATCTAATTAACCAGAAAACTCGTTATTCTCTTAAGTATGTTGGTATTTGAAGGTTAAGGAGAGTTGATCGACCGATCAATTAACAGAGCTTTCGATTTGAGCTTACCCCTCAAAACAAATGAACGAGATCTTTTGCTTAATTTATTCAATAGTAAAATTTCAATCGAATCTCAATTTAAAATACATTATGTGTTTAAAATCTAAAACGTAAAAAATATATAAGCATAGAAGTAAAGTATGATGCCACTGTGGACTATTTATATATATCTTATCATAAAATTTTATTCATTTACAATACTAAGACACTTTAATTATTATTAATGCTGAATATATATTTATTTAATTTTATATTTTCATTTCTTCACATTGGTGTCTAGGCAAAGCGCAAGCCCACCTCCAACTGACTCAATTGAATCCACCACTCAATAAGTAATGCTTCCTGAATTCAGCGGAGAGTGGAGAACGGAATGCCTTAACACTAGTTTCTGTCTGCAAATCCTGCTCTGTGCGGGATACAGCGTGAAGATGATTTAATTAAATTTTAGAAGAAACAATTATCTTACTTACGTGTCCCGTTCGCCACGTCCACCGGTTTCTATTGAACGCCCCATACACTAGAGGGTTGGCGCACGAATTTGTACATGAAAATAGCCACATTGCCTTCTGGAAGGCTGGGTCGAGACTCTTTACTGAATCTTTGTCTATCCAGTACCTGTAATAGATTTTATTGATATATAATTACAAAAAAATATATATTTATTGCAATTTTAATTTTGAAATATTATCTGTAACATAAATATATTATTTCCACTATGATTGACATACATAAATATATTATATTTGATTATATTTAATTTTATATAATGTATAAAAACACAAACGAATAGTTCATAATGAATATAAATAAAAGAATCAATAGATTGATTTAATATATGTATAGCCACGTAGCGCCAACTGCTACGGTTTATACGTAGCTGTTTTGCCCTGTCAGTGAATGTCTTTATACATCCTTGTGAGATCTTCATGTTTTTAGGTGACCTTCCTGGCTGATACTTACCATATACAATAACAGTAATAAGGGGACCAGCACGCGAAAAAGACTAGAACAATAGTGACTGTCATCTTGAGGGTCCTTGCTCTCGCTCGGCCGAGGATACCCACTCCGCTTCTACGCATTTTATCTGAAAAAAAAAATAGTAATTTCAATATAAATTGCAGCTTTCTAACATCACATAAGATGTATTAACTGAATAAATTTCCTTCGTTTGCTAAAAGTTCAGTGTGGATATTTAAGAGATATATAATGCGTAAATAATATTAAAAAAAATATAACTATTTGTTTGTTTCACAGTTTAGTACCGTTTCGTTCTCTACATTTTATCTAATTTTGAGATATCATAAAAAAAATTAAGTTTAGGATTCTGTCTCACTTTGTGCTTAGACTTAGAATATTTACAGTTGAAGTACAGTTTTATAGGTAATGTTTTAAATTCAAATTTAAAAAAAAATTATCCTATACGTTAGAAATAAAAAAGCTTGTTTAAAAGAGTAGTACTTAATAATCAAGTACTTTATTTAATTTTAAATAATGCTATAGCAAAAAGTCTAGTCTTATTAAAAAAACACAATCTTTAAATAAAAGATTATCTTAATTTTATATTTTAGGTACATTTTCAACGAAATTCTTATTTATATGAACTCCAAGTTAAGAAAACATAGACTTTATAAAGTAAAAAGCAATTTAAGCTTAATGTCAACAATTTTAGACAATCATCTAATTTCAATTTGCAATATATATATATATATATAATATATATATATATATATATCTTTAAAATATATATATATATATATATATACGCTGCGGTTTAACCCGCTAATTCATTAGCGTGAAAACAAAAACAAAGTCATCATAATTTAACAGAAAATTCAATATTATCATAGACAAAATGAAGAAACTATTTCGTCAAAAAAATCTCTAGAGGTTTGAGTGAATTGCTTAATAGCATAAATTATTAAAGGCTATTAAATTTTTTTATCTTCTAACGTTTGTACAATTATAAAATAAAAATGAAAATTAAGAATATTTTTTTACTTAATAGGTTTTTGTTTGCGTTAAATGAAAAGGTGCACTCCTTTTCCAATTTTCTGCCAATTTCTGAGGGCATTGTGTGTTAGATAGCGGAGCTTAACGCCGCGCTTTGGCTCGTTATCAGAGGGACAAAATTAAAATAACACAACCGTCACGTTTGTATTCGCTTATGCCCCTGCGCCACGACGGCAATATGAATTTGCTTTACCTCCATCATCTATAAACGAGATCACAAATCACCAAAATCACCAAAAGAAAGAACACCAAAATCTATCTATTTCTATCTATAGGCTCGACAATGAATTGACACACGTGAAGATACGTGAGAAATATTTTAATATTCTATTCAGACACGTGCTCACTAAAGTAGGAAATCGATGTCACATGAATTCTATAAAAGTATTTTTCTCGATGTACTTGAGACATTTTATATAAGAATATATATTTAATATTACAAATGGTTGCCTGCGTGATTCGTTATTTGCTGTTTAATCGCGTAGCTGAATAGATTTTGTAGCAAATTGAATATATATTTTTTTGTGGATATGTTTGCTTCTGTTGTAATTTATTTTTTCTACGAGTGAATGTCGGGACAGAATTGGTAAAGACTAGATCATCAAAGTATGTAATGTAAAAATAATAATACGACAAAATGAATTTTCTCTGTTTGTACACATTTTTTTCTTTAATCTTAACCTGAATTTTAATGTAACAAAGGTAACCTAACTTATCATAAGTTTATCTCTTTAAAATTATTTTGTATGCGAACAGTCTGTCTACGAATATTAGTAACTTGCAACAATAGCCAGCATAGCAATATATTTTTCATTTAAACACGCTGTATCCCGTACATAGCACGACAGGCATAAGCTAGTGCTTAGACACTTCGTTCTACTTTAGGTCGAACTTTTGCGAGACATTGCATTTTGAGTGGCAGAACTCAACGGCAGTATATATATATATTTATATATATAGTATATTTTCTGCAATATTATAACTCTATTCTAACTTCAAATTCTGTGAAAGCTTTTAATTATACGAAAATGATTGAAATAATAATGAAAATCTGTCACAGATTCGTTTTGGTACGTGACAGGCATTCCGACACAGATCTCGACACGAGGTGATCCTCCAGAGGGTTCAGTAATAAGCAAGCAATTACAATCGAACTGCTATTGACAAATATTTTTATGATAACTTGGATTATTTCGGATCAATGTTCCAATTTTGTAGCGTTCATTGGACCAAATAGAGGATAGTAATTTGGTGTTTTATATAAATATAATCCATATATGAGTATATAAAAGGACATGTTCCCATTGACTGAGTTAAGACGCACGCACAGCCGTAACCGCGGGTGATAGGATCGTGAAATTTAGACAGATGTTTATTTTAATAATGTGGACACCCGCTAAGAAATGATTTTGAAAAATTTTAAGCCTAAAAGGGTGAAATTGGGTTAACTGTAACTATAATAGTTTAACTTTAAACTTTAATAGCTTACATGGAAAAATCTTTAAATCGGCACAGATTTCTATCCAAGTGCTTTTCATTCTCAGAAACAAATTGGCAAGTCAACCCTTGAAAGGTGGGGGATTTTTTAAATCAACCCAATATATATATATTAGAGTAAGTCTTTACTTGCTCTAATGTATCCACATCGCAGAACAAAGTACACAAGCATTTTCGTATTTGTTTTGGAAAGGTAAAAATAAATTTAAAATATTTTTTTATGAGACTGGCAAGTAATGATCTAAATGAAATATATTTTAGAAAACATAAAAAAAAATCATTTATTTTTTTAGCAAATCGAGGAAGTTTAATATTTTAAATATATAAACATTTATCACGAGTATATTAAAAATAAAATAATTTTTTTTTTTATTTTATATATTTATTTTAAATTGTACATTTTTCCGCTATAATATTAATTCGTAAATGAATAAGAAAAAAAAAACATTATTTAACTTTATTCTCATAAATTTTTACCAAAAATATATAATAAATAAAAAAATATGAAACAAATTAGAATTGATCTTAATTAAAAATGATCTCACGTCCTAATTGAAGATAAGCAGGCATTAATTAATTGCCAACTGCTGTTAGTTCGCGGTATAATTTTCTAATAACGTGTCGGAGAAGCTAGAAATTAAAGGCAAAACTGATTTGATTAAATGAACAAGTCTATTATATATATAAGGCCACTTTATCTACTGTGACTTTAATATAGCGCAATAAGGTACGTGGATTCGATTCTCATGTGAAGAAATTCTTGTAAAACTGAAGCTTGTCTGTCAAGACGTCGTGTTGTATTGTTTTTATATGACACTTTAAAATGTATCATGCTAATATATTAATATTAGGGATGAACCGCGTTCATTAAAAAAAATTTAGTGAGTTATGTGTCTTAGTGAAACTAGCAACTACACATATACAGCTGTTTCCAAAATTCAATTTTTCAATTTTTCATTTTATCCTGCATGTTGCAGGATAGGCATAGGAATCCTAGTGTCAAGACACTCCGTTCCCGATCTCCGCCGAATTTTGAAGCCATTGTGAATTGAGTGGTGGAACTTTACGCCGCGTTTTACCTCGACACCAGAGTGGAGAAAATATAAATATGATATATTTCATTTCCTAGAGTAGAAATCGAACCCAGCGTTTAATGTCGCACTGTGTGCCTCTGCGCCTCGATCAGCCTCAGATAATATGAAAATCATAAATTAAAATTTAGAATAAACTCCAAGCTTTGAAACTTGTACGCTCGACGTTTTACATAAGATCTGAGAAGGCTTAACTTTCAACGTAATATTAACAAAACAAATTAAAACTTTGTTCATTCTTATCAAGTCTTTATACATCCTTCCATCCATTTTGAGGTCTTTGTATCGTTGTCACTGACAGCGCCTGACTCACGTGATTGTAGTGAGTTCGATTCCCCCCTCGAGGATATTAATTATTTGGGCTCAAGTGTGTGACTGTAAGCGGTTGTGGGGCCGATTCTCATTCAAAGGAATGAAATATATATTTTTCCTTTCCTCTGGTAACTAAGCGAAGCGCGGCGTTGAGTTCCGCCCATCAATACGCTATGCTGTTTGGGTTTTCCTATCGTATATGCAATGTTTTCGTTTAAGCAAAAAATTGAGACCAAATCAAATGTTAAATATATAAAATATATAATGCTAATAAGAGCTTAATTATAAAAAAAAGAAAAACGTAAATAATGACTCACTCACCATTTGACGTATTGGCTCTCCGTATAATTTCTAGTAGAGCAGCAGAAGAACAGTAGAGTGTGGACACTAGCGGCGCGACGTACATCAGCACCATGTTTAGCAGGAAGTACGCGAACTCGTGTCTCTCCGTCGGTAACGACCCGTACGACACGCATTGGAAATAACTGAATAAATATGATTTTTTGTTGTGAATTGGAGAAGGTTATTGTTATACTTATATTATAAGTGAGGCCAGTCGTGATGCAGGGTTGTGGGTTCGTTTCCAACTCGAGGGATTGAAATATTTAATATTTTTTCTTTTTTTTTTTGCTTCCATAAAGAGGCAAAGCGCAACATTGAGTTTAGCATGCAATGTTTTAGCGTGAAACTGAAAAGAAAAAAAAAACTTTGTTAGGCTTTCACGCCAAAGCCATTGAATCCACAATCACAATCACTGTCATGAAATTTTGTATAGATCGCTTTAGACAAAAAATAATCTTCATTAAAAAAATATATATTTGAAAAAAAATTATTTTGTCCTTTGGCATTAATATAAAAATAAGCTATTCGCAATTTTGGCGCAGTTGGCATATGTTTGACTGTTGGTAATTTTTTTCTTTTTTTTTAAATCATCTTTTGCTTTGCTATTAATAATATAGGCGTCTAACTCTTTCTCTTTATTGGCGGTACATAAAGTTTTTCTTTGGCGATGAAATAGCAAGATAGCTGTCTCGGTTCCTTATTTTTAAAGAATTCAAACCAAATCATCAGGTCCATATTATTATGTTCCAAATTTAATAGCTTTAACGTTTTAGATATCGGATAATATATTTTTTATATCTAAGTGTCGGTCGTAAGATAGCAATGTTTATTTTTCTAATACTATATTAAATGCTCTATTATTATACAATTTTGATATACATGTATAAAAATAATGACTCACATTATTCATACATTAAAGTGACTTAGAACTAGAATACAGATTGTATTTACGGTGCACTTTAGATACTATACTATTATGACAGTAATTTATGTGTCTGGCAAACAGCCCGGACGTCTACAACTAGCCCCAGATATCGATAGATCATAGTAAGCTGTGAATTTCGTAATATTTCCTATATAGAGAACATCTGTAACAACTATTGTGCTATAGATTTTAGAATTTAGGCGGTTGTGACGCAGGGGCACGAGGAAGTGACTGTAAACGACACTGGTTGTGGGTTCGATCAGCACTCGAGGTAATGAAATATTGATTTAAATTTATATTTCTGCGCTCTGGTGTCCAGCACGCAATGCCTCCGGAATTCGGAGGAAAGTGGTTAACGGAGTGTCTTAACACTCGTTCCTTCTGCCTACTCTGCTGAGTGCGGGATACAGCGTGAAGCTGAATTATTATTATTATTGTTATTTTAGAAATGAAATGATTATAATGACATAATGATTACATGACCTCAATGCCATTCTTTGTTGATACCCAGTGCGATAATAATATTTTCCCCAAAAATACTCATTTAAAATGTAAAAGTATTTTCAAATATTGTATAATTTAATTACATTATAGCGCCTAATTCCCTATTAAGCTTCGTAAACATCTCAAAAGATTTTTAGAAGCAATTTAGAACACCGACTAAGAGATCGATAACAGGAAAACTTTTCAACTACCCTTCTATGCAAATAGAATTAAAACTTTGATTCGTGTTTGATATTGAATGCTTTCCCACTTATATATATTTTTCTTTATTTTTCAGATTTACGCTGTATCCCGCATATATTAGGGATTTTTTAGCTATTCCTCAACGCCGTGCTTTGCTTCGGTGCCAGAGCAAAGAAATGAAAATATTAATTAAGTAATAATTCATTCCCCAAAATGAAAATCGAACCCACAACGCGTTACAGTCATACGCTAATGCCCCTGCGCCTCGACTTCATTAATAATGGTTAGCATTTTACTCGTAAATGTGCTTTTATTTGTTCGTTTTGCATATGTAAAAAAAACGTTGAAATAATTTGAAAAATATTTAATATATGAATGACAAGAAATTTAAATCAACTTTATTAATTTTGTTCTTTATAATCTCTATTTCTAATTGTATTTTGAAAACATAATTTTAAGCATAAACCACATTTAATCAAACGAAGCCACGATATATATGATAACTTGTTTCTATACTAAAAATACGAGTTAGGCTAAAATAAAAGCAGGGTAGCGGAAATTTCTTGTCAATTTTCTTTTTCCTTTAGCCTTGTGAACTTACCCTCTTACTTCGGGGTGCTCCTCCAAGTGGAAAATGAAGCTCTGCGGCAGACTGGCGAGCCCTGCGCAGACCCAGGCGATCGTCAGAGCACGCTTCACTCGCGCCTCCCACGTTATATTCAATGGTTTGAGAATGGCGTAGTATCTACATATAAACATAGAATTAAATTAGCTTCACGCTGTATCCCTCATATAGCAGGGTAGGTAGAAGGAAACTAGTGTTTGTCTCAACACTAGGTTACTAAGTCACTAAGAAATTGGGGAATGGAGTGTCTACTCTATTTCCCACTTTCTGCTGAATTTTTCGAGGCATAGCATGTTGAGCGGGGGAAATCAACACCGGGCTTTTTGTCTTGATGCCAGAGCGAAAAAAAATGAAAAAAAACATATTAATAATTCATTCCCCGAGGGAAGGAACCCACGAGCGTCGCAAAAAAATATACTTTATATATTTTTTTAAATACAATTACAATATTAATTTTGAGAAATAGTAAAAGAAATAGTAAAAGTGTTTTTTTAATTAGAGATTTTTTAAACTTGAATATCGGATGATTCTCGTTCAATATTATAAACATTACTATTAGTGGTTTCGTGATTTATTTCAATTTCTCACTCACTCACGGTTATTACATTTAATGCGATAAGGTATCAGATTTCTCGGGGAAAATATATTAATAATTCTTATTCGGGAGAGTTTTGAAGCTACTCCTAAATATAATATAAATATAATAAAGCGTTATTGCGTTCTGCCATCCAACTATCCACATAATACAAATCTAATAAATATAACGGACGTTGAATCAATTGTAAGATTATATTGATTTTTTATCCAATGTAGAAAAAGTTTCAGGATTGTTATACAAAAAAACATATTTCTGAGTAGGAATCGAATTTACAATCATCGCAGCATAGTCAGACGCTGTCACAACACTTCTCGATAGAATTTTTCATAACTAATGTAATGTAGCCAAAAAAAAATCAGCTCCACACTGTATCCCGCACACAGCAGGGCAGGCAGAGGGAACCTAGTGTTAAGACACTCCGTTCCCCACTTTCCGCCGAAATCTGAAGGCAAATAATATAAGATAGATTCTGTAACATAGTTATGTAATGTTATTCACAAAAAGCAGTAAGATAGAACTCGATTACAAAACAATTAAAATGAAAAAAAAAACAGGACAAGCGTCTCGCTGGCTTTTTTCTAAAATTCAGGCTTAGCTTAGCCAGAGTCTTTTCATGTGCTACCAGCTGGTTTAATAGCAATTTTTGCCCCCCTTTTAAGACTATTTTTTTTTTAGTTCATTTTCATAATTCTAGGTTCACTGTTTTTTTTATAATGTCCGACCTTTTATAGAGGCTATTGTTTTGTAGGATTTAACCACAAATGTATAGTTTTCAGTTTTTTTCCTGAACAAGCACTATCTGTAGATGCTAACTACTAAATTTCGTAATTCTAGGTTAACCGAAAGTATTCTATTAATTTATCGTATCAAAATAGACATTTTTTGCTATTTAAACTTTTTTTAAAGTAAATGTGGGAATAATTTTTTTTTTCAGAAAACTATATGGCGGTAAATTAGAATGGTTTGAGTTTTAACAAGATATCTCCAAGCATTGCTGAAATAAGTGCTTTTGACAGACAAACAGACACAAAGTTATCTTATAAGGGTTCCTTGTTTCTTTAAAAGGTATGGAAGTCTAAAAATACCTGTCAATTGCGATACATATAAGAACGAAGCTCGATAGGTACAGTCCAAAGGTCCGTGTGAACATCATCAGCCGGCACATGAGGTCGCCGGCTAGCCACTGCACCGTCCCCGCCCACGCGATCTCCAACGGCATCATCAGGAATGTCACCTGGATATGCGCACTGTTACAGTTTTATCAATAAGCAGGTTACTTATATGTTTTATTATTAGAAAGACTTAGAAATCTAGATATTTAATGAATAAATATTACACTGAAAAGGAAAAAATAGAAGTTTCCTTCGCCACGTAGAAGCTTTTCCGAGAGGCGTGGGTTCAAATCTGACTAAATTCTAATATCTAAATATAAAAATCAAAACTCCCTTACCTTACTTTACAGTAATGTCTACACAAAAATCTATTTAAAAACTATGTCTTAGTAACGAAAGCTTACCATAAGATCAGCTACCGCCAGATGCATTAAAAGTACATCAAGTCTACTCGCTCTACCCGTTCTTCGTCTTTTCACTAACTGTGAAAGTACCGTCAGGTTCCCAGCAGCAGATACCATCATTAAAACACTATACACTGTTATCGACACCATATGTCCATGGTTGAAACGCATTTCTAAAGGCAATTCTTCATTGCTGGTGTTCCAGTGGGTCCAGTTTTTTTGCGAGGCCCCTCCAGGCCCCGACACTTTCTCGTCTATATCCATATTTGTTTACTACGTAGCGTCTTACAGTAATATTTTATTCATATGGGACACGTAAAACCGACTTTCCGCAAACATTTTTTTCAATCAAACTTTTCTGAATTGTCTGAAACAAAAAAGATTGTGTTATTTTTTTAGGATTTTATTTTTTTTAAATGACAAACAAATGATAGTCAAAATATTTTCTTCAATATGAGGCTAGCGAATTGTGAAATGCAGCAATTTTATTTTATATTGCTAATGTTTAAGTAAAATTGTAATGGAACTGTAGAAGTAACTTTGTAATAGGTAGTATTTGTTTATTTACTACGGATGTTTATAATGTAATTTTTTTTAACTGTAAGCTCACAGTTTCATTATTGATATTCAATAATAAAATACTTTTCCGAATCCTACATGTGTCTAGTCTTGTAAGATTATTCGATGACGAATAACCTTACAAGACTAGACACATGTCTTACATAAGTATGAGATATGTGTCGTAGTAGGGAAAAATATGCATTCTTTGTTAGAATATTAAAACAATGTCATGAAATTAGAGGCATTTCCCTTCTATAAGAATAAAAGGAGAAAAAGGCCTGAGGATTTTAGTGTTAAGGCACTCTTCCCTCGTCTTTTCAATTTTCGAAATATTTCCTTTTGAGTGGCAGAAAGAGAGAGAGAGAGAGAGACGCCGCGTTCTTATTAACTTCTTACTAAAACAAGTTATTAAAAACAATTTGTTCCCCCAAGTGAAACCTACAATCGTCGCGTAGAGCCAGACGGTGGACCACCACATCTTGATAAAATCCTATAAAAATATATAAAATGAATATTTAAATAAAAATAAATTCTATACACAACAAATCCTAACTGAACGATAAAGTGAGTGTAAACTGATAACTCGTTGTCTGCGACATCTTCACAGCAAGTACTTAAGGGAGTCCTAGCAAACTTCATAACACTTCATAACTTTGAAGTCCTGACAAAACATCGACGACGAGTACAGACGATGTAGTTAAAATAAAATATCTTACTGTCGACATTATAATGGAGCTTATATTTTATCTATTGTATTAAGGTTAGTGTAATGTGATGCAAAAAAGTTTAAGGTAGATTGAAGGTTTTCTTTCATTTATTACTGTTTATTCTATTACGATAATTAAGAAAGAAATTAGCTTCACGCTATATCCCGCACAAAGCAGGGTAGGCAGAGGGGACCTAGTGTTTAGACACTCCGTTCCCCACTTTCTTTTTTTTCTCCGTGCAACACCACAGGAGCTACAAAGGCGTTGCCGGCCTTTCTGCCGAATTCTGAATTGAGCGTTTAGTGACTGAACGAATAAATGGAAATATAAATTCAAATAAATATTTCATCTCCAGACCAGTTGATTTTACAGTCTTTCTGCCCCTGGGCCATGACTGGCTAGTCCAATTAATTATAATTATTTAAAACAATAAAAAATATCTCTTCACGCCGTGTATAACTTTAGTAACCAGAGCGAAGAAATGAAAATATCAATAAATATTGATTCACTCTCCTGACTGAGAATCGAATCAGCAACTGTCGAGATTACAGTCACATGCGTGTGTCCATGCGCTACGACGGCCTCAAAGTCATATATAATATATATTTTATATCTTTCCAAAATTATAAAAGTAGTTTTATTATAACTTTATTATTTTGTAATTACATATTGTGTTTATTTTCACAAAGTCGAGATTTTCAATGTTCAACCAAGTAGCCTGAGACTGATATTCGTCAACTAAACTTATATCTCTATGTGATTGAATATCGTCTACTTGATAATGTTTTAAATTAGATATCTTAGTTTATTTTTGAAAAATGTTAAATATTTTTATAAGTCTGAATCTTTCTTTGACATATTATATAATTATATAATATGTATGCAATGCCTCCAGAATTCGGTAGAGAGTGGAGATCAGTGTCTTAACACGAGGTTGCCTAACACCGTGCTGGAGCAAGATATAGCGTGAAGCTGATTTTTTTTTATATAATATGTCAAAGAAAGATTCAAATTTAGGTTAAAAAATAAAACTCACAAGTGTGTGATTTTAAACGCAACTGATTGTGGGTTCGAAAGAAAATTAAATATTTTCATATCTTCTCTCTGGTGTCGAGGTGTTAATACTATCCAAAAGCAAGTTACCAATACTTCTGAATTTGAGAGTACGCTATAGGATAATAAGACCTATTGAAAGTTCCCTTATTAGGAAACAACAAAAGATATTCAATACAAATGCGACGGTGGATTTTTTCAGGTGAATTGTACCTTAAATCTAATGTTCCATAATATTCTACGGCTTCTGTTTTCCGAATGAATAAACAGGGTTTGAAAAGGCTTTCAATATTTGTCGAATTATGAGTGGAGTGGCTCATTTTACTGTTTCTAGTCAATTTGCCTAAAAGCTTATTGATTTATTTTTAAGTTAATATTCTTATACGAGTATATTATAAGTTGCGGCGTTGAGTTCCACCACTATATTTGTAACGCCTCCAGATTTAAAGGGGAAGTGGGGAGCAGAGTATAGTGTGGAGTGTACATTGAATTATAGCGTGTAGCCGAAAAAAAAAGGTGCTGTTCTGGTAAACCGACGTTTAGAAGCATGTATTTAACTAATTTATTACCTTTTATTTCGGTCTACATAGAATTGAGAACACCTAGTCTTCATCTAAAAATATTATGCCACAATATCTATACTCTACACCCGTATCTATAGTCTGTACACCCGTGTCCCTTACGTTCCTATTTCAATGGCGTCATGCCCTTGATACTGTCAGAGAGTCTGTTTGACAATTTGCATATTGTAATTGAATTTTACTCTTTGTTTTCTTTTTATCTTTGCAAATGTTTTAAAGTTTTCTTAGATATTTTAATTTATTAAATTATTTTAATTTAAGGATTGGATAAACCATTACCGCTTTAACTGCTTAATACAATGTGGGTAGTTTGATTTTTACTCGTATATACTTTATGAGCATAATAATACATAATGTTTAAATATAATTATTATGGAACAGAAGCACACATCATGTACTTATACTTGCCAAATTAAAATATTGTACTATGATATATAACAGATCCTTTTGTTGAATCTTCTTTAGTAAGTCTGAACTATTATCCATTTTAAAGGTTCTGTATTCCAAAAGGTAAAAAAGGAATCCTTATAGGATCACTTTCTTGTCCTTCTGACCACCGGTCAACATCATTTATATAGAAATCGTCTGAAGCTTAAACTGTTATCAAATATTTATGACTATGGTCCCTTATAGTATTAAAAAAATCAAGCTTCAGAGTCAATACAATGCAAGGATACGAGCACCTGTGCATCTATTTTGCTGCATTCTATATGAAATTCGCTTAACGGTACTTCCCGTGAAGCTACAGTTATGAAATCTGGCACGAATTTATAACTTATAAGAGAAATTATCCTATTTCTAATATTGACATCTTGTACATCACCAGATAGAGCGCGGATAGAGCGCGAAGCGAAAAAAACTTAATTTTCTTGGAACAAACGAAAAATATTTCTACATAAAACACATTTATACAATTAATTAATTATAAAATTAAATAATTAATAAAGTCACTTATGAAGCAGTCTGAAGGATTTATATATTTCATAGTTATACACTACTGCGTAGGTATTCTTATTTTTGGTTATTTAGAAAGCAGATAGAGCTGGGAAGGAAAGTATTGACGCAGAAAAACGAATAACATAAGCGTAGTGGAGCTTCCAAAGTAGAATGTTACTTGAAAAAAATAATATAAAATATGACGAAAGAATCTATCAAGTTCCTTTACTTATTATTCTATATTCTATAATCTTTGCAACACATTGTAAAGAACAAAAGTTTGATATAAGTTCAGGTTGACACACATACGCTATATCCATATAAAGACTATATTATTATGATTATTTCCTATGACTTAAATCTACTAACCTGCACTGTTAAAGAAATGCTCGCTTTGATTTATTAATGAATGTATGCCAAGGTCTGTGTAAATCTGTCATCATCTCTTGTTAACAAACAAGAGATGATGACAGCTTTCGTAATTGTGTGTACGCGATAAAGGCGATAAATAGGAAAATTGAATATTGCTTATTAGTCATCTTATAATTTATAGTTATATTTTTGATATCAAGTATTTAAAGTAAAGTAGCAGAAATACATTTTAAACGAGATTATTTTTTTATTAAATAAAATGAAGTATCACGTTTTTTTAATTCTAAGCTAATAGAGAACCTAGCATTTAGATATTCCATTCCTATTAAGACACTTCCAATGTCCACTTTCTGCCGAATACTTGAGGCATCGCATGTTGAGTGACAAAACTCATAGCCGCGCTCTGCCTCGTTACCAGCGACAGGATATGAAAATATTAATTGTTACATGTCCTCGATGGGAATCGAACCCCCAACCCGTTGTGGTATTTTAGAAAGTAAATCCAATGGTCCCGACTGGCATTTTAGAAAGTAAATCCAATCATTTGATAAAAGATTATTTCCACCCGATTATAAATATAATACTTGAAAGACATCAAAAGAGATAAATCGCTACGTCTTACAAGAATTTTGGGATCAAACGTCCAAGGTTTTTTCATTATTTGCACTGGAAACTTTCATTTTTTGCTAAATTCCATAAACGTGGGACTACAGAAAATATCCAATAGATTTTGATTACGTGGTGCGAAATTACCATTAACTTATAAGTTTGTAATTATTTATTATCATGAAATGTCTATAAATTTTCACATTTTATATCTTTTCGTATAAAGATACGATAATAACTGCGTTCACTTAGAAGCTTGATTTTTTTGTGCTCTATAGACCACTATAGATCTATAGAAGCACTATAGACCCCGTAGATATTTGATCATAGTTTCAGATCGATACATCCACGCGACCTTGAGATAAATGCTCTGAACAGACGGACAGACGGACGACAAAGTGATACTATAAGGGTTCCGTTTTTACATTTCGAGGTACGGAGCCCTAAAAATGTATATTAATTAAATAAAAGCTTAGTCTAAAAAAGAGTTTTTTAACATAAAATATTAAACGTAATATATAAGTAAAATACGTCTAACGGATATCATATTTATCTTTTATAAAATAAATAATTATGTCAAACATTTATCCTCTTATTTTCTTTCACGTTGAAACATAAAACGATTCGTCATACGAACTTTGTTACTTGCGGTTACTAAAGTTTCCAAATATTACGATTTCCATAGAATCATTGGATACAAAAAGCATACAAATGTCTCATTTCAAAGCTCATTTTGTATTATATAATATTATAATATTCAGAAGAGTTTATAGAAAATTGCTTCAGTGCTTTCAACAATTAATTTTTCAGCTTCACGCTGTATCCTGCATGTAGCAGGCTAGGCAGAGACAGTGGAAATAAAAATAATAATATAAAAATTAATTGACATTTTCTTTATTTGTACTGTAATTATATACACTAATAAGTGCGTTAGAATACTTAGATTGAAAGAAAATGATAAAAGCATTTTGTTTTCACAGTACTATAATAGATTATTTATAACTATTAAGGATTTGAAACTATTTTTCTCATTTCTCTCCGCTTTCAGATGATTTCAATGATATTCTAAGATTGAAAAAAAAAAATTTTTTTAAACAATATCTCTACTCTTTACATTTGGGCTCACGCTTTTCCGTCTCCTTTACTTATTGTCCTTTTTTCTTTCACTTCAAATAATTAGGCCTTCATAGAACAACAATATAATAAATATTTTCTTCAATATTATTAATATATAATGGTAGTAATTAAGCTCCATTATTCAATAAGCATAGTCGCTTTGATATCTAAATGTAAGTACAAGATCATTACATGTCACTAAAAAATTCATACGCGGCGTTGAACTCCGCCACTCAACGAGCAAGGCCTCAAAAATCCAGGCCTCAAAAAGTGGGTAACAGTTTTCTAATACTTGGTTCCTGTACCTACCCTGCTATATGCAAGATACAGCGTAAGGCTGGAAAAAAACTCCTTAACCTCATTCTCATATTAGAGTTTAGGCTCTTAAAATTGCAAATTATAATCAAAATTTTAAAACTTTTATTTCAAAAATTATTTGTTATTGTTTTCACTAAAATTGAACAAAAATAATATAAATATTAAAAGCTTCTCAATTTTAATATTTGGTGTATTGATAAAGTAGATTAAGCTAAGGGAGCTTTACATCATTTATAATTTATCCGCTTAACGAAATTCAACAGGAAATGTGATATTTGTTGTTTAGATGAATTCCATCTAATCATGTTTTAATTACTTTATCAGTACTATAAAATGGCTTGCTCCCGGATAATACCGTATTGCTCATCGATTGTGTGGAAAACAAGATGTTTTTCTTAGTATAGGTTATATTATTTGTTCGGAGAAAAAAAAAACAATTAAATTGTACGGTTAATGTAAAATGCAATGAATATTAAACTAATATAGATGTATGTGTTTAATAAAAGAAAAATAGAGAAACATTGGGTTTTAGTTTCGAGCATAATTATTATTTTATCAATTTTTTTTTATTGTTTTGAAAAATTGTGACTAGATTGAGTTAAATGAGATATACACATCATATCTTAATATATTTTTTCTAGGTTATATGTATTTCAAAAATTTATATTAAACTACTGGTTCACTTTCAACAACTCTGAATTATGTGATATTTGAATCAACCTATAGAAAAAGAAGGAAAAATATATGTACAAAAATATTTATTTATTGTGGTAGTGGTCAACCTCCCCACCCCACATGTCATTATTTGTCTAAAGCTTATCAATCAAAACTTATCGGACTCGGTTGCCCAGCCAAGCAAATTGGACTGAGGTCGTTATGACCTACGAAGGCGAAGGTGAATACATACGAAGAAACTTCGAGACTAAGAAACGAGAGAACTTAGAGGAATCAAAAAGAATCAGAAACCTGTATTGCATATATGTACATAAAATCTATACCTATTTATTTTCAGCTTCACGCTGTATCCATCACACAGCAGGGTAGGCAGAAGGTTCCCCACCTTCTGCCGAATTCTGGAGGCATTGCGTGTTGAATGTCAGAACTCAACGTCACGATTTGCCTCGACACCAGAGCGAAGAAAAATGAAAATATAAACGTAAAGAAATATTTCACTTCTTCGAGTAGGAATAGAACCCACAACCGTCGCGATTGCGGACGGCACCCTTGACCACTGCGTCAGGGCGGCCTCTAATTATTATGCTGGTAAAAATCATATTTCATTACGGAAATAAGAATGACAAAAATAAATATATAATAATTAATTTGAAATTTCTTGATCTTAAACGTTCCCTAAATAAACATACATACATTAAATAATATTTGTCAATTTGACTTGAATGATATCATCACAAGAATTTTTTTTACCAAAGTAGCATTTCATTTTATTTTTTCTCCTTCTTATTCAACGTTTTTTCCGCATAGTAGGAAACAAAGAGGGAAGCTAGTGTCAAGACACTCATGCTCATATAGTGGCCAAAACTCACTGTGACGCTTATCTTGTGAGAGTATCTATAACTCAGTTTCCCGAGTGCGGATCGAACCCACATTTTTATTTCTTTTCTAGCAAAATATAAAAATTTTATTAAATGTTTTTCTTCAACTTATATATCTATTGTAGTTTTACAAGATGCTAGAAAGAACCTATTTATATTTTTTTTTTCGACAGATATGCCTTATAAAAAAAATAAATGGAATATGTAAAATATATTTATTCTTATCTCTAGATATTATATTGAAGATTTTGTTTGATGATATTTAACAAATATTCTCTTTTCTGAGAATGAAACTGTCTCTCGTCCTTGATGTTTTACGATGCGAATCCAACGGGTGGGCTTAGAATTCTCTAAGGAAATAAATATTTGCAAGTTGAAATGTCAATATGTTAAATTAAAGCTTTAGATAGCTTTAATAGCAGATATGTACAATTAACATTTTAAATTATAATTTTAATGCCGTCGTGGTAATGGCGTAAATATGTAGCTGTAAGCGTGACGATTATGGGTTCGATACAAAGGCAAAGCGTGGCGTTGAGTTGAGTGATGGACACTTAACGTGCAATGCCTCAAAAATTTTAGCTGAAAGTGGCTAACGGAGTGTCTTTATGCTAGGTGGGGTAAAAGCTGATTTAATTTAATTTAATATAAATCATTTAATTTTGAATATATTTATTAATATAATATTAATCAAAACAATAAACAAAGACATATAATATAATATATAATAAGCAATTAGCATAATTAAGGTAAAATGTCATTAAAAAAGTAAATTATACATTTTTATCTGTGAACTTTGTATTTATTATACAAATTGTCCAATAAACAATGAGCTCACGAGTTTATTGATCGTAAAGCCAACACCCCCCCCCCCCCCCCTTATCTGGGATAAACAGACTATTGTCATGTGTAGAAAACATGTAGAAATATAAAGAAAAAACAAATCGTCAACAATATGCTTTGATAGCGATTTCCAGATAGCCGACATTCAACACTAACGATGGCTGTTGACATGTAACGACAACTAACCTTCGGGTCACCCTGCAGTGGACGGTCCGCTAAAGGTTTTGAGATTTCTTCGTTCAATTTCAATAAATACCCTACAGATTGAATACATTTAAGATAATAGCTTCTATTTTTAGTGTAGATTTCGTGTATCTGTTAATAAAAGACAATTTAAGCATAGATTATTATTATGAAAATAAAAAACCTTTTTTAAAGCGATAAAATAAAGTGATTTTAAAGATATCGGCGTATTAATAATTATTAGTACTAACTTATTTACAAAAAGTAAAAAAATAACACTTCAAATAAGCTGCCCTATAAGTATTTCGTTTTTATCTTTTGAGGTATGGAATTCTAAAAACAAATATGAAAAAGAGCCAAATTGAATGATAAGTTATACGTTGTTTTCGGCTTCAATTAAAAAAATTCCATATCTTTTAAATGATTCTATGTATGGCCCACTACTATTATTGAGCTTTTATCTTGCAAATTAGAAGCAGCATAATGCAATCAATGATATAAAATACAAAACATACAATTTTATTGTCAAATCATCAAAATCGGCAGTTCCTTGATTCGATTTCTACTCAAGGATATGAAATATTTAATATATTATATATGATTTAATTTTACTATTCTTTAGCTATTAGTAATGAATATTCAAATGACTCAACATGTCTTTGAATTGCAAAAAATGCAAAATAAACGAATAAAGTTAGTCAGATGTTAAAGTTGTGTATGTATTTCTTTTCAAACATTTTAAATAACATCTCTAGCGAATAATTTAGTTTATTTTCTTCTTTTTGACTTGTAAAGGAATGAAGTTAAATTTGTTCCTCGTTTGTTTTTCAATTTTCAAGACATCACACTTTTACTTTAACATAACAAGGAAGTAAAAATATTTATTACTAAAGTGGGAATCGAATCAACAACGACAAACAATTAAATAATTACGTGAAGAGGCTGACGTGGCTTAGCGGTACAGTGGCTGACTTTAAATACGATAGTTAATTTAACGAAATACGCATATCGGAGCGCAGGTCAGATTTTGACCTTTCTATAAGATAATATACACACATATTTTGTGAACTTCTGTTGTTTTTCACTCATTTAGATAATACTTAATGCGTTGTTAAGTGGGACACTGACCACACTATCGCACTTCGAAGTCACACGACAATCTCAAATCGAGAAAATTAAAATTGTGATCTTTAATGTGGATCTAATTGTAATGTAATTTTATTCCAGTTGTATCTTCTACAACCATTGCTTGGAATGAAATGATTGCTCGTACAAAAAAAAAGTAGTTTATATATAAAAATAATTTTTTTTTTTTTTGCATCACGCTGAATCCTGCACAATGGCACGGAGGCATTGCGTCTTGGGTGGCGGAACTCAACGCCACACTTTGCCTCGTTACCAGAGCAAAGAAATGAAATTACTATTAATAATAAAAATAGTTAAATGCAATTTATGAATCAATATTTTTTCCAAAATATTTTTTTTAAAGTAATTTACAGTGAAAGTGATTACGGCGAAAGCCCTAAAAGCAGTCATATTTGAAAAGGCTTGCTATTCAGATTATCATCGTTTAGAGGCAAAAATAATATCGAACCTCGATTTATATCGAACATAATTATGATTATTTATATAAGTAAGTAATACTAATACGATATAAGTAATTTATTTTTCCATCACAACATATTTGCATATAATAATTGACAGCTGTCAAAACAAGTTCAATGAATGACGAACTTCAGAGGACATCTCTTAGACTGGTGAAGAAACCATCTCAGATGTAAAGAGATATAAGCAATTCTTAGTAAAATAAATTAATTGTTATTTTAATTCAATCGCCGCGGCGCCATCGCCCTCGAAATACAATAGCGCATTAGTGACATTAATTTGGTATTAGGATTCGTCTACGTGCATTAAGTAAACAAATTTATTGAACCAATATCGTTAGAATCACGTCTTTAATATATCCATTTGACCTTTCTTGTGCTTAATTTTTAAGAAGTTTTCTTAACAGCAAACTTACAATCTAAATATTCTAAATAATAATGAATGAAAACTTCAATAATTATTTAGTTTTATAACATTAATTGACATTCACTGAAAGTTACTTTACAATATGTATGACAAAGATAATCATTAGAGTTACAAATTTGAAGATTTGCCATGTCACACATCATTCATGTCATGTAGAGCTTTAGACTTCCATATTTTTATATAGGTATAACACGATTTTTCTGTATATATTGCTCTCTAATCCTCTTGGTCAGTGACAGTCATGTAAAATCGGTAAAGCTATTCCGGAGATTAGACCGGAAAACAGAAAGACAAACAACAGCCAAAATTTTTTTGAGTTTTAGTTTCGTGTAAATAATAATTACACAAGAAATACACAATTAGAAAATATTTATGAATCGGTATAACGTTTATCAAATTTTAATAGATTTTTGAGGCGTAGTACAAGTATGTGACTGTAAATACGACTGTTTGTAGATTCAATCCCTACTAGATGATATAAATATTTATATGTATATTTCCATCTCTCTTTACTCTATATGTCAAAGCGCAGCGTTGAGTTACGCCGTGTCTTAACACTAAGTTCCCCCTGCCAGCCCTATTGTGTGCGGGATACAGCGTGAAGATGATTTAATTTTTTTAAAGCTTTCTTAAAGAAAGAAATGGTAACACAGTGGCTGAGTACTTTATATAAGTTCAACAAAGGAGTAGTTGCTCGCCTTATAACTAATTCCTATACAAATTCATTCAAACGCTTGAGAGGAAGAATGGATTCCTTTACGTCACACTGACGACAAATTTGTAGGCGGCATTTACGTATATTCTTAACGTCTGTATCTATTTAATGTCATAGTAAACTTTTTAAGAAGCAGACATTACGGTTACTGATAATCGAGATTAATGATTTCTACAAATAAAATTTTCATATCCGGCACCCACGGACCAGTCAGTAATAATCTGAAAAAAAAAATATTTTTCTGTAGATTCACGTTGTTTCCCGCACGTAGCACGATACGCAAAAGGAACCTAGGAACCTAGTGCTTAGATTCTCCGTTCCCATTAAAATATTTTTCTTCCCTACTTTCCACCGAATTCTGGAACACAATTGTGTAGATCAGATTGCCTTCATTTCTCTTTGATAAGTCACGGTTGTGTGAAATACGCACTTCCGATAACAATCTTAACAAATTCATATGTAATTATACACTTTAATATATAATACATTTAAATATATTTTACATTATATTCTTGTAAAACTGCAAATCTCAAAATATAAAAAGAAAATATTTAAGCGGCGTTGAGTTCCGCCACCTGAACACACAATTCGTCCAGAATATCTTAATGGGAATGTCTTATCATTAACTTCTCCGGTTGCCTCTGCCTGCCTTGCTGTGTGTGTGATATAGCGTAAGCTAAAAAAGAAAGAACTCTATCTTCAAGCATCTTTTCAGCTATCTCATCTACACCTGAATGATAGCTTCACTGTGCTCTTTTTCTCTATGATCTTCGTATTTTTTTGTTTATTTTAACTTCAAATACCCTATACGTCAAGTAAAATAACTTGATCATATATTAATATATTAAATCGCTTTTTAATTATTATTGATATTAAGTAATAAGATGTAGGTCAAAGCGTCTCTCTATACTACTATGGTAAAAAACCTCTACTTACTTAGTAAAAGTAAATTTTTAAGTGAAATATAAAAAAAAAATGGGTCTGCGATGTGAAAACCAGTACCATGTACGAGATGGTAAAGAACATTACCGGCTTAAAAGATTAATAAAGTTTTGAAAGCTCCACAAAGTAAAATTGGATATTTTGTTTCATGATCCATTATACGAGTAGGTATATGGCGTGCTTCAATCAATCGATATAAACGCCAAAAATTTTTTTATATATATATAAAAAAATAACTTCACGCTGTATCCCGCACACAGGTGAGGTGAATTCTAATAAACAATAAAATGAAAATAAATAAATAAATGAAATATTTATGAAAGTCTATATTTCAAATTTTATAAAAAAACGGTGCCTTTTAAAAAAAATCTATACAAATTTCAATTTCAACTTCAGCTCTTCAGGGTTAAATTTTTACATTATATATTATGTTGCTAAGCTCTCGATTTCTATCAAAGATTTTTTTTTTGTATGGCAGAGCACTGTTATGATTCTTAGGTTAGGATATATTTATTTACGATATATATATTATTTATGTAAATTTATATTTTATACTGTTTATTGTACTACTGTTCATTTTAAATAAATATATATTATTAAATTAATTATATATATATAATATTATTAAAATAAACAAAGCGAGCTATTTTGTTAGAGGTTATCATTGAGGTGCGTTGTTTTCTGCTGTACCTAATATTATTATTGAAATCTTTAGCACAGCAATAGATACATTAATATTTGAATCAATAATATATAATGACCTATTTAAATAATTTTCTATATAAATTATTACAATATATCAGATTATCTTATCAGGTTTTAAGAGCTTTTAAATCTTATATAGATAGCGATTTCTTCATTTGTTATTTCACTCTAATTTTAGAGTTAATGTAAATTATTATTGATTCTTTTGGGAATATTAGATTTATTGTAAAATTTATATTATATTAAACTGATATAATCTACTTCTGTGTATACTATTTATACTTTACGCATAATAAATATGTTTTTTAATTGGCTAATGGTTACTTTTTTTCTTATGGGAGAGGACAAGGCAAACGAGCGTTCGGGTCACCTGATGGTAAGTGATCACCGCCGCCCACGACCCCATGCAACACCAGAGGAGCTACAGGTGCGTTGTCGGTCTTTAATGTGGAGGATGTTGGGCGCCGGGGCCCGGCATTACCTAATGCGAAACGCAGTTGCAAGAGCCACGACTTCACGCCGGTTTTAAATGCCGGGGGTGGTATTAATCCGGTCGAGTCTGCCCAAAAACTTCTTCTATATACATAGGTATATTCTATAATTTTTTTATAATTTATCAAAACTTTGAAAGTTTTGATTACTTAAGAGTTAAAGTGTTCTATTAGCGATCAAGTTAAGTTACACTTTGTATATAATAAAGTATTAAGGGATAACAATGTCAATCATGGCGCAGGTTCACAAACGTGCGATGGTTAAAAAAGTTCCCACTCGGGGAAATCAAATATTTAATAATTCCATTTCCTCGGCCTGGTGACATGAAAACGCGACATAGAGTTCCGTCACTCAACACGCAATGCCTCCAGAATGCGTCGAAGAGTCTGGAATAGAAATGTCTTAAATGCAATGGAGTATCTTAACACTAGGTTCCCTCTTACTACCCTGCTACGTAAAAGAAAATTAAAAATCAGCAGTCATTTTTTTTATTTGTCACCATTAATATTATTTTTCAATTTTATATTCACGGGACAGTATAGAAATACTATAAGCTAAATGTGTATGAAAACACACCGTGTTTGGATAGGTCAACGGCATTTTCAATAAGTGTATTAAAACCTACCCTTACAAAAAATCCAATCTATATAGCGATGATATTACGCATTTTCATTTCATTTCCCAATCACTTTTGGTGAACCTTTTTCTAATGGAATATAAGCAAAAACACTTTACATAAACTTTGAGAAATTTAATTTCATATATAATATAATAGTTAATTTTTTTATGCTCTAAATCAGTATACACTGTGAACCCAGTATTGAGAAGTGTCTTAACCCAATCCCACTTTCCGTCGAATTTTCGAAACAATGTGGAGTGGCGGAACTCAACGTCGCGTCTTATTACAAGACCGGAAAATCATGTCACGGCTTATGACTATCCCTGGAATGTACACATGGTAATTTCTATGTGTATATATATTATGTTTGTCGCGTAATTTGAATATGACTCGAGTCTAGTTTATCCTAAGCATACAGACAATATTGTAAATGTTGAAATTTGATTAATTCAAGACTCTTTATGTACTCAATGCCCATAACTAGCCTGTAAATATATACATTAATATTATAATCAGATATAATTTTGAGGGCATAGAGCACAAGCGTGTGACTAGAGACGCGACAAGTTGTTCCAAGGGTAGTTGAGGAAAAGTGCGGTGCCAAGTTTCGTCACTCAAAACGTAATGCCTCCAGAATTCGGATTCGGAATGTGGACGGCAAAGTTTCTTAACGCCTAGGCCTCTGCCTACGTGCGGGATACAGCGTGAAGCAGAAAAAAATATATTCATTAATTTAGACAGTTCTGTAAAACAATTTACTCAAATACTGAAATTGCTTACTTTCAATGAAAATTATGATAAATGATTTAAAGACATTGCGACATTTCATAATAAAATAACTTAAATCTTCCGAAGCAATCAGCGTTATGTGACGAGTAAGGCAAACGAAACAGTTTATATAACCAACTTCTCCGTTTCAAAAACAAATTTGTTAATGTCAACTTTTCGCGAAAATAAAGCTTCAAAGCTCACTTGTTTGGCTTTTTTAAACATTTTATGATTGACATTTATCTTTTTTTTTGATAAGAGCCTTCGTGGCGCAGTGACACAAGCATGTGACTAAACGTGGCGGTTGTGTGTTAGATTCCTTACTATGAAATATTGACTAAATTATGTACATAGCTACATATTTCTTATACAGTGTATTTTATTTTATTCATTTAAAAACATATTTCGACGTTCGCTTTTTCGTCGTATCTTTTTGTTTTCTCAGTGACAACAAATGTAACAAATCGTTTTTGTTATAATAAAATGTATAAAATGTGTTTAACTTTCAGTGTAATCCACGCTTTATATATTATACATGTATGATAACAGAACCAAAAGGCAAACTTTATTTCATATGATATTAGTTTTTATGAATATGTACCAACATATTTCTATAAATAATAACTAAATGAATGTCTCAATGAATCTTAGAGACATTCAAATCTCATGTCTCTACCACTCATTAATCACGAATAAATAATATAAATAGAGAAATAAAGATATTATAAAGTTACGTAGCAAAGTCCGTGTATGTGACCCGTGGGCTACGTTATCAATGTTTGTTTTGAGAAAATAATTAGTGTGTTCATCAAAGATTTGCCGGTGCTCTTATTGCTATTTGTTCGCAAATGAAGCTTGAGAATATTGCAATTACGATTAAAAAAATTTTTATAAACATAAAATATCCCACGTATAGGTTTATATGACCTATTGCCAATATTTAAAAAAAAACACAAAGGAAGTATATACAAATTTTTTTTTTAATATATTATTTTTGACATTAGTTTCATTTTTATTAGTATCTATGTAAAATTACTCTCAATTTGTCTATGAAAAATATAAAAATCCATAAAAATAGTTCAAGTACATCTATTGTATAAATCGTCTTTTGCACACAATTTTCTAAGAAATTGGTCATAATCAAATACTTGGTCCAATTTCGAGGGTAATCGTTCCCTTAGCGACCAACCACACTTTGATTATTTGGGAGACCAAATGTCCTATTATATTGTATTGGCCTATTGTTGTCGTTTGTTTAATATATAGGCTTATATCTTCAACACAAAGGATCTCTTGGTAGGTATTCAAGCAACTGATACAATGATTATAACGTGATAAGATACATTATTTGGTATACATTACGTACAATGTACATTATTACAAAAGAGTACGTCTCTAGGAGGTATAAATTCGAGAAGAATTATTGATTCAGTTATAATATGATAATAACTCTTTTTTATAATATTGTATATATTGTTAAATAAAAGTGCATGCCAAAAAATTATATACAATTATTGAAGTCAGAGAAAATGTATGCCTATGTGCACCGAAAAATGCTAAATTTATTTTTATTTATGTATGTTTACTATTAAGCTTAGACCTTAATAGTATAACCGAATTATTTTAAATTACTTCTTCGTTCGTTCCACTAAAGTTTTTAATTATCAAAATTGGAACCGATAAATATAACTCCAAGCGGCCGTCAAAGAAGTTATACAAATTACTCCGTAGGCTGTTTAATGGAAGGCTTTAATCTTCTTCATATAATAAGGGATTGGGTATAGTATCTTAAGATTAAATATATTACCCATCTCCTCAAACTTTTAGGAATGTTACCCAATGGCGTTCATTAGGTTTTTAGGTAGTAATGTGTGTAACCTCAATATAGTAACTAACTTATGAGAATAAACTAAATTTAAAGTAAGTTAAGTAAATAATTAATAAGGCTTGGGTTATGTAACATAATCTGCTTTGATAGAATGTGTATAAGGATAAAAAAATCTATGTTCTCGTATATTCGTTGCAAATAAATATATTTATACAATAAATATATATTGTAAATTTTGTTTGAATATATAAGCAATATTAGCTTCATTTAGATTTTTATTAATGTTAACAAAGGAAATACAGGTACAGACCTGTCCTCTTAAAAGATTATCTTAATTTTTCTAGGAAACCACACAAATCCACCATTGCGAAGGCGGAACGCGACGCCCCCGGTTTATCGAATGGAAATTAGCCTTAATAGATTCGGATTAAATTTTAATCTTACTTTCGTACCAAGAATTTTTTTGTTTTAAGTTATAAATAAACAAAAAAACCTTTATGCTTTTAAGTAATATCTACGAGATTGTTTTTCTGTTATTAGTTTTACGCTGCATTCGCATATAGAAGGGTAGGAAGATGGAACCTAGTGTTAAGACACTCCGTTCCCCATTTTCCACCAAAGATTGTAGGCATTGCGTGATATGTTATGTGAAGTGAAATGTGACCCCCAAAGGGAAGAAAATGAACATATTAAACATTTTGTTTATTCGAATGGGAAGCGAACCGACAACCAGTCACGCTTACAGTCACACTCTAGTGCACCTGCGCCACGACAGGCCTCAACATGATAATGACTTTAACATTAATAAACTTAGTATTGAACATATTTTTTTAATCTTTTAATTACGTACCCCCTGCAGTATTTATTTACACTCTTAGATATGCCACAAAAGAGATCCATTTATCCTCTTATATCGAACCGTACTCTTGTAGTAAACAGAAGATAAAATTTCTGTATTTATACTCTTCATAAATACAAATATAATATAAATAATCTTCATAAATATAAATATAATATAAATAGTTTTCATAAACCTATTTTTTTTTTTTTTTTTTTTTTTTTTTTTTTTTTTTTTTTTTTTTTTTATGGGAGAGGACAAGGCAAACGAGCGTTCGGGTCACCTGATGGTAAGTGATCACCGCCGCCCACGACCCCATGCAACACCAGAGGAGCCACAGGTGCGTTGCCAGCCTTTAAGGTGTAGATGAAGGGCACCGGGGCCCGGCATTACCTAATGCGAAACGCAGTGGCAAGGGCCACTACTTCACGCCGGTTTTAAATGCCGGGGGTGGTATTAAATCCGGTCGAGTCTGCCCATGCGTGTTGCCATTACTGGCGACGTGACTCTTCCACACGTACTTTAGTCGCCTCTTACGACACCAACAGTACCAGGGTGATCCTATTCTAAGCCGGGACCACACGGCTGATAACCTATTGATTGCGTCGACTTTGAAGCTCGATTTTTACTTTGCTCCAAGGGATTATAGACATTAATCTACTCGTATATTGATATTTCTACGCGATCTCGAGACAAATGGTCTTGTCAAAAGGATAGATGGACAACAAAGTGATTTTATAAGGGTTCCTTTTGTATGTTTTAAGGTATGGAACCCTGAAAAAGAATAGAATCACAAAAATCTATTTACAAAACTTCATATGAAATAAAAATTTAATTAAATCCGCAGCTACATGAATTTCTAGTCATCCTGTCATCCAAACGCGCGATATTAAGCCGCGTGAAACCGCAAACTATTTCGAATAGGCACTTACGTATAATAAACGAGCTTTATTACATTAATCAGATTATAGCACAGATTCCTGTCTACATCATACATCGTTTATTTGCCAAAGAAATATTTTAAACGGAAAAAGCAAAATAAAATATTGTACTTTCAAACTAACTACTTTTTAAAGTACCGTACTTCAAAGGAAAAAAAGAAACCGCCATCCGTCCGTCTATCTGTCTGTTTGTCTGTTAATATACCAAGAACGCTTGGAGATATAGAGTTGAAATTCAAACCATATACTCAGATCCACGGTCTCATGATTTTCTGAAAAAAACGCGCGTATTTCTACATTTACTGAAAAAAAAGATTTCTGCGTTTATATAGCAAGATATTCTGTTCTCTACTTTGCAAAGAGAACTTCATCACATAGACGCACTATTTCTAAAAATAAATAATAAACAGTCATACAAAAAACAATAAAAACTGTTATTGAAAGCCCTTCACTGAATTAACTGATAAGGTAAGTAATTACTTAAAGCATTAGGCTGCTTAGGCAGTTTAGTTTTGCACCTTCGCCTACTCGATCCACCTCTACCTCTACTATAGTCATATAGAACATGTGAAAGTATTTAGGTACACTTTTACTTTATTGTGAAATTAATTGTAATTATTATTATTATTTAAATAAATAATAAAATAAACATTAGTAGTTATGTATATACCCACTTTCCACCGAATTTTTGATTGGCATTACGTCTTGAGTGGCGAAACTTATCGCCGCGCTTTCATAATATATTTCACACATAAAATGATACAAAATTTTAATATAATCTATGGCAAAATGCGCTTGGGAATTTTTAAATTAAGAATTTTACCATCGTATGAAACTAAGTTTATTTGTCACATTAGGTATTATGACAAGTATTTGAATAAAAAAGAATATGTTCATAAAAATTATGAAGTCCCAAGTCTGGATTATAACAACCTTTGTGTATTGCATATTACTGGAATATACAGTGTTTTTGGAAAATTATATTAATAATAGTATAAAGACATAGACAAAATCTAGAACTTTAGGGGCAAGTAATATCTAAAATCATTAATATTGTAAAATTATTCAAATTATATGAAAATATTTGTCTGCCAACTTACTTTACCTATTGAAATTCTTCAGTAACCACAACAGATTAAGATACTCGCTGTTTACAATATGTTATGTATCTATTAGAAGCTTCAATAGTGTTTCATAGGTATATATACAATGTACATATGTAAATGGCCGTCGTGGCGCAGCGGCACAAGGGTTTGACTGTAACGCGACCGATGTGAGATCGATCCCCACTCGAGGACGTGATATATTTGATTACGTTTATATTTCCATTTTCTTCGCTCTGGTGTTAAGGCAAAGTGATTCGGCAGAAAGTGGGGAATGGAGAGTTTTGACCTACCCTGCTGTTTGGGGGATACAGCGTGAAGCTGACGTATGTAAATGTTTTAATATGAAGCATATTATATATCGTCATATAAAAACAATTTTTAGCTAACATTTTACACTTGTTGAGTAGAGGAATGTCGAACCAATGCTGCATTTTTGTATCGTTACTTAAGCAAAAAAAAAATTAATATTTCTTCGAAACGAACCCACGATTAGTCGCGTTCACAGTCGAACGTTTATGCCACTACGCCACGACTGGCCTCAAATTAAGTTATAAAACAATATTTTATAATAAAGTTCTTCACATATCATAATAGTTTATTTATGATAGCCCACTTTCACAAGTGAGCTTTTTACATTACTTTCGTAAAAAATACTACTATATAAGGAAGAAGAATTAACTAAGAACAAAAAATTTAATATCATAACTTTATTTAACGAGATAAACTTTAATATTTTTCCTTGTTTTTCACGAATGAATCCACGATATCGTCCGCGTGAGATATTTTAATCGTGTCAAAAATTTATCTAAACTAGGTTTGGTGAAAATTGAAGATAAAACTCAGATCAGAGAATTGTTGCAAAAGAACTAGGATAAACAGTTGTTTCCTGGTCTGGTCTTCCCTTATCAGAAGAAATGGAAATGATTTTGTTGAGTTATTTTTCAACACGCAAATTAGGAGAAAAAGGGAAACAGATAGCGTTTATACAAGGTTCCCTCTTGCTCTGGCCATGCGGGAAAAACCGTGAAGCCGGTTTTTTATTACTTTACATTAACCGATATAAGAAATAAAAAGAAAAATCATTTCGTAATTCATTAATTTAAAAAAATAATAATTAAATATTAATAAATCTGAAATTAATTGTTGAATTTTCTTTATGATTTACAACCTGTAAAAATGTACAGTCACAGTCCTTTTGATCCTTTCTATGAATTAAATTAAATCATCCTTTACTTAATTTATTTCATCTGAGTGGTATTTCACTAATTATAAAGGGCACAGTTTACACCAAGAAACAAATTCCACTTCAAAATTTGTCGACTGTGAAACTGGACGCAAAATTAGGAAATATTATTATAATAAATTGCAAGATAAGAAAAATATTTTGTTTGATTTATGAAATTAATTTATGAAAATAATGGATTTTTAAATAAGTGGTTATTTTATTATAAATGTTTTACATAGTACGTATATATATATATATATATAGCAAATGAAGTTCTTGATGTCAATAATGAAGTAGGGGAAAATTATGAATTTGTATTTTACGAAATGCGATATGAAGCAATCTGATTGAGCTCTTGATGATATAATAATAAGCACAAGGGCGTTGAAGGTCATGAGAAATTTCTATAATTTTATTTTATCTGTAAAATGAGGTATAAATTTCTTTAAATCAGATTCTAAGGAACAATCAGCGGACGTCTTTAAGCAGACTTATTCAATTTGGACAAAAATTTACGCAAATTAAAATGATTTTACATTTCAGTTATATAGCATACATAAATGCAGAAACAAATTATATATGGAACATTATATACTTTGCTTCTAGACCGTTTAAGAAACTAGGTATATCTATTTTTTATTTTTAAAAAATCAGCTTCACGCCGTATCCCGCTCACAGCAAGGTAGGCACGGGAAACTTAATGTTAAGACACTCCGAGGCTCCGAGGCATACACACTCAACAGAGTGTCGAAATTCACCACAGCGCTTTCCCTCGACACCAGAGCCAAGAAATGAAAGTTTAAACTTAAATAAATATTTCTGTATATTATATTATGAAACATAAATATATGTACATTACCATGTACCCGCACCATGTATTTTTATACAAAAATTTATTTATCAAAATTTTTAAGCCTCGCATTTAGTTTGAAATTAAAACAAAATCCCCTAAAAGGTCTTATAGCCTGAAGTGACATAATAGATAGATGTTAAAAAATTCTCGTTTAAAAACCGTTGAGCGTGCGTATCGCAATAATGGATCAATTGTGTTTATTGGCTGAAGGCTATTTGTTATCAAATGAAATGGAAACGTCAGATGCGTAGTTGGACACTCGTTTCAAGATCTTAATATAAGTTTTTTTTTTTGCTTCCCGCCGTATTCCCGTATGGAACGACCGAGACCGGGATAAAAATGTTACGACGATTGTAGTGGCCAGGATCTGTCTAATTTTATTATTTGATTTAATAGTTAACCAGAGTTCGGCGGAAGGGAGTGTCTTAACACTATGTTACTTTTGCTATATGCGAGATACAGAGTGAACTGATTTTTTTTAATTAAATTTAATTAAACCTACACAGATGGACGGATGGATGGATTCCCCACAATAGACCCACCTACAGTCGTCAATTTGTCCTCTATTAACAACGCAAAGCGGCTTAATCACATTGACATTCGGTAGTAGATCATTTATGACGTCACAGCATAATGACGTCACCGATGTCCCACAACGGAAGGATGTGGAGAACTGTGTTTCAATTAATTTGAGAGAGAAAGTCGTACCAGTAAACAATACATTTAAAATTAATTATCGAGGACAAAATCAGAAATCGTAGCAACTAAATAGCATACTATATACCGTAGTTTTTGTTTATTAAAAGAAAGAAGCAATGTAAGGATAGTAGGGGCGCAGAGGTATACGCGTGTGACTGTTAGCGCAGGTTGTGAGTTCGATTACCCAGTCGAGGAAATGAAATATGTAATATTTCCGTTTCTACTCTGTGCTGTCGAGGCATAGTGCAACGTTTTGTTCCTGAGGAGCGGAGAGTCTCAACTACTTAACTAGGCTCTGCTGCTTCAGGCGAATCTGTACAAAATGTAATGAAAATGTAAAATAAGTAATGACAGCCAGACATGATATTTACATTGTTAATATGTTATAGCTAAGTAATAAAATCCAAGAAGCAACGTCCATGTTAAGACCAAGAAACTATTCGACTATATCTATATTATACCTTTTACATTATTTAAAATATACATATTACTATAATAGTATTACTTTTATTTTATACAAAAATAAAATTCGAAATAATAAATGTTTTAATATATCTTTAGCTATTGTATACACAGTTCTGAGATATTGCAAACGAAGTTCATCGTCGTTCAAAGCGACACGACCCTTATAACCGAGTTAGTTTTAACCGAATTATGTGGGTTGACACTGACCGACTATCGTACAAAATGAATATATAAAGATATATAGCGCCTCACTGCCGTACCTCCTTGTTGGATCATAGCATTTGTCATGTCAAAAGCAAAGGATGACGAGGTTTATTAACAATCCTAACCTAATATCGTATACTAAAGATACAAGTAAGTAAAAGGTTCTGACAATTGAAAGAAAGGAAGTAATAAAACATCAGTTAAGATGATTATTTTTTTATTTAAAGGATTTTTTACATATTTAAATAAATCCATTCATAAAAATTAATCTATGACGTCAACTAGGTTTTTTTAAAGTGGTTTTTGAATTGAGAATATGACATATTTGTTATCTAATATATGTATAAAAGTAAAAATAATCCATTCATATATGATATAATCAAAATGACCTACTTGTATTATTATAAGGATAAATTTCTAGTTTCTTCCTAGTAAATACATATAATCTGTACCCTAATTACTTGTATTTTGACAGAATGAAAAATATCGATAACAAAAGCCTTTCCTTACATATGTTTCCCTATATTATCCAAAACATATTGTATTAATTATTTTCTTGTTGTACAAAGTTGTAAATTATATAGAATGAGTAGGCGTAAGTAATACTTGACATTATTGAAAGAAATTTCTTTAAAAAAATATAATAAAATCAATTTCTTTCAAGGGCACTCTAAGGCTCACTTATAGCAAGCGACTTTGATCTTTTATACTGCAAGAAATTACTGTAAAAGCGATGTGACTCAGCCTAATTAAGACTATAGAAGAAATGAACTTTATATTTAGAATATCAGTTATTTGAATATCAATTATAGGCAACGTTCGAGCTTTAAATATTTTTCTGACTATTTTTTATTGTAATGTGGTATGTAATTATGAAAGGCCACGACTATACATTTATAATATAGTAGTATATTAACAGTAAAATATATTAAAATGCTATCTACATCTAATATTCTATTGAGAACAAGTGGTAGATATTTAATTTTTGTTTTAATTTTATTTTTTTTTATATAATGGTGTTAATTTTAACTAGAATTTCTCTAATATTCCTTTTTCAAAACGTTCTATGACATTATTGACCGTTTACAGTCCCATTTTGTGCTCATGCGACACGACTGGCCTCACTTCCACTTGCTTATTGACACTAAAATAGTTGAGAAAAAGGAAATTCAACAGCAAACGACTTGCCAAGCAATCAATAGCAAAGAGATCACAGTAATCCGGCTGTAGGCAATATAACATGTAACACCCCAATAATATTGTATGTATTCCACCAAAGCCGGATTTAGGTGATTCAACGTATCGCGAGCTCATACTAAAGCTTTTGTACGTAAATACGTTTCTATTTACGTGGAAAAAATAGTGGATAACCCATTTCTCTTATTTTCATTTGATTATTTAAATATTGCTTTTTTTTTATTTACGTAGTCTATTGACTTTAACGACTGTATATCGATTATCGATACTTTGTGTGTTTGTTTATATACTCTTTACTTGACTTTATATACATATATTTACATATGAATGTTACGATACAAGAAATCTAATCGAAATTTGCTTCTAAATTAATGTATAAAATAAAGAATACATTTTTTTTTTCATATTATGAACAAAGTTATTACTTATATATATATTAACGCCATTGTTTAGTCTACAACAGCATATGAAAACGAAATAGAAAGTAAACTGTAATATGTCTATCGGCTTGCAAGGGGGGTTTCTTGATATATCGCACATACACCGTAGTAGTGCAGGGGTACAAAGGGGCGATTGTAAACGCGACTGTTGTGATTTCGAATCCTGCTCGAGGGAATGAGGGAACGCAGTGTTCCAAGCTTCGACGGAAAATTCATAAAAAATAATAAAAAATCTATATTATTTAATATTTTATAAACAAAAAGATATAAATACTTGCTAATAGTAATATTGCTGTCGACATTGGGTGCGCTATCAAAATAGCTTATTAATGGCCATATGATTGAAATAATTGAAAGTGACGTAATATTTAGAGGTAATTGACGCCTAAAATTGTGTACCAGACTATGCAATTGATATTAATATTAAATGTTGGCAATATTTTCCAGAATATCCATAGGGTATTCTTATATATATTATATGTATTATAATTGATACTTTTCCCACACGCTGTTATTAATTTATATAATATAATAATAAGATTGTGTGACAAAATTATCTACATTGAACATAAATTTTCACTTTTTAGATTTCACATAAATCACAACTCTACATTAAAAGGTAAACCATTTAGTTTCTTGCCGACTCTTCTTAGCAGGGTCGCCGTGTGATCCCGGCTTAGAATAGGATCGATCTGAGCAGAAATCAATTTAAATAAAGAATAGTTAGTCTGTGACTTGTCAGTCGAAAGTTATAAACTTATAAATTAACTTTAGTATTCTCAAGTATTTACTTGTATTAATATAATAAAATAGATGTTTATATAATATGTTAAGATAAAACATAGATGCCTACCTTGGCAGAGGGAACCTAGTGTTGTGACACTCCGTTACCATTTTCCACCGGATATTTCGATGCATTAAGTGTTGATTGACGGTACTCAACGCCGGGTATTTGCTTTGATACCAGAGCGTAGAAATGAAAATATTAATACATAATGATTCATTGCCTCGAGTGAGGATCGAACCTACAACCACCACGTACAATCACATCTTTGTGCCCCTGAAACACGGCGGAAAGGAATAAGGCTTCCGATTAAAAATCCGCACTAATTGTTTTCTAACTACAGTGCCTCAGACATGCACACAGAGGATCTTTAAACTCATAGCACCTTTTGTTATTATTAAGCAAATTCACTTTACAATAACTTCAAAGATGTTAAAATCTACTAATAAATTAGTTCTTCGAAAGATCTGTTAATCTTCGTTGAAGTTTATTATTTTATTATAATAAATAAAACAATAATTGGCAGTCTCTAAAGTGACGTCGTTACTTTAATATTAAGAAATATGTAATAATTGAAAAATATTTCCTCAAAGAGAAAAGCCTTAGAGATAGAAACCTGTTGGTAATGTAGAGTAAACGGGTGCCACTGTACACGCAACGATGCGCGCGAGGTTTTTCATTCGATTCCCACTAGTGGAAATTAAATATTTAATATTTTCATTTTTTTTTTCGCTTTGGTAACTCTCTGGTTTGATCTCTGATCTGGTCTGTCTGTGTGGCTGCTACACGGATGAACAGACTTTGATTAAGTTTTTGCTTAATTTGCAAAGTGACTTAAGAGTATATGTGATACGAGAGAGTTATTAGCCCTAATAAAGTAAAATATAAAGAAAATATGTACAACCTTTTGAAGTTTTAGTTTTTGTTGTTTTCAATTATCAATAATCATACTTTAACCGTCACAAATCTCGAATAATATCTGTCAACATGATATTTATATAGATAAAATCGAAACAAATGGACGTTATTAAGATAGCTGAAATTTGACAAGAGGTTTTGACATTACAAGGGATCACTTTCTTAATTTAGAAGAAAACTAAATTTCTTATTATCCACCATAGACATGTAGTATAGGGTTACAGTTCGTATACAAACCAAAAAAATCTGTCCTCCTTGAAAGTATATACATTTAAAATTTATATATATCATTCTACGATATACCTATCGTTATTACGGTTCTTGATGAATGACTACAATGTATTACCTATAGCTACGTAGAATCTAAGTTGTAAATTATCCTCTCCTCTCCACTGTATTTGTATCACGCGTACGTTACTAAATAAATAAAAGGCAACATTTCCTTTCTTTTTGCCTTTTTTACTGAGATAAAAGAAATACCAATTAAAGTTAATCTAATTCAGAGAAAATTTGCTTGATCAATATTTAAATCTTTACAAAAAATAATGTTGAAGTCGTAGCGCAGTAAACGCGAGAGGTTGTTTGTTCGATTTCCGCTCGAAAAAATGAAATATTTCATATCAATATTTTCATTTCTTCGTTCTGGTGTTGAGATAAAGCGCGGAGTCGAGTGCCGCCACTGAACATACAAAGCCTCCAGAATCCGATTAACTATATACCCTGCCACACGCGGGATAGAGTGTGAAACTAAAAATATAAACATACCTATAATGGTTTTTTTTCAGCTTCACGCTGTGTCCCGCACACAGCAGGGTAGGCAGAGGGAACCTCGTGTTAAGACATTCCGTTCCCCACTTTCTGCCAAATTCTGGAGGCATTGCGTGTTGAGTAGCAGAACTCAACGCCGCCCTTTGCCTCGACAATACAGCGATGAAATGGAAATATAAACGTATATAAATATTTCACTTCCTCGAGTGGGAATCGAGCCCACACCCGTCGCGTTACAGTCACACCCTTGTGCCGCTGCGTCACGACGGCCTCAATAAATGTATATAAAAGTATATTTATATTCTTATATATAGTCTTACTTATATATATTACGTTTCCTTCAATTTCATAAACAAACCGCGCAGTAGACAAACCGTAATGCTACGCTAATTAAGCTTATTGAAAGATTTAAGACCCCTTAAAACGTAACTTCCTACATGTACACAAAAAAAAAGCTTTTGTAGATTTTCCGTACAAAAACAACCTCACGAATATTTTTTTTTTTAAATTATTTACTTATTAAAAAAGTTCTTTTTAAGCTTAAGTTTTAGTATTAGTTAATACTAATACTCGTTATAAATATAAATTATGATGATTATAATTGATTGATATCTATGATATCTCATCGACATAGGTACTAAACCAAACTTACTTTAACATTTTGGATTACAAGAAAAAATTTATATTTTGCACGTTTCAGATGTAAAGAAATCAACTATTTTGACAAAGTGCTTGTAGCTCTTAAAGAAATAATCTGATTTCCGTAAAACGTGGCTAGGAATCACCGAAATCAATAAGATCAGTTTCACGCTATATGAACACACACAGCAATGTAGGCAGAATAGGCAGAGGAGAACCTAGTATTATGACACTCCGTTCTCATTTTTTTATGGCGTTTTTTTATGGGAGAGACAAGGCAAACGAGCGTTCGGGTCACCTGATGGTAAGTGATCACCGCCGCCCACGACCCCATGCAACAGAGGAGCTACAGGTGCGTTTCCGGCCTTTAAGGTGGAGGATGTTGGGCGCCGGGGCCCGGCATTACCTAATGCGAAACGCAGTGGCAAGAGCCTCTACTTCACGTCGGTTTTAAATGCCAGGGTTGGTATAAATCCGGTCCAGTCTGCCCATGCGTGTTGCCATTACTGGCGACGTGACTCTACCACACGTACTTTAGTCGCCTCTTACGACACCAACAGTACCAGGGTGATAAACGTATTTTCTACGCCATAAAAAAAAATTACTTTTTATAATAATAATAAATATAGTAAGAATTATATATTATATACTACATATTTTTTACCAGGCACAGGCAATTAGACATCGTCTGTACCATTTAACATAATGTATCTTTCATATTATATATTATTGTAAGAGTATTTATGATCTGTTTTATTTTCACATAAATATGTTCTGTAATGTTCGGAACAAATAGTGTTATCAAACTTAATACGTACGTTTTACATTAATACTCCTTGACCTAAGAACTGAGTTAGCTATTAATATTAAGCATATAAGTATCATAATATGTTTTGTATAATTTTTTTTTAAATATTACTAGTGTTTTAATCATAAAAAAGGAATTTGCATAAGTACATTGATAAAAAACCAAAAATAAAAATATCTAGAAAATAAGCAGAGGCCAGTCGTGGCGCAGGGGCACAAAGTGCCTGTAAAAGTGACTGATTGTGGGTTCGATCTCCACTCGAGGATAGAAAATATTTCTTAAAAAATGTATATTTCCATTTCCTCGCTCTGACAAAGTGCAGCAACTCTACACGCAATGCCTCCAGAATTCGACGGAAAGTGGGAAATAGAGTGTCTTTACACTAGGTTCCCTCTGCCTACCCTGTATGCGGGATGCAGCGTGAAGCTGATTCCAATTTAATCAAAACAGAACAAAATTCCAAAAATTAAAAACAGGTAAAAGATAAAAATAACAAAAAAAACCTTCACATATAAAATATTTTTTTAAACCTACCATATAGTTTGGCATCCGACACAAGTTGCACAGAACACACTTCACTAGCACAGCACAGGCGTGAGGCGTGAGGCGTGAGCAGGGCACGCGTGGCAGACCGCGACTGAGGGCGGCCCGCCCTGCGTTATCGCGGGCCAAGTTTTAATCGACAGCGGTCAAGTTTTTATCTCGTGCTAATTGTCTTATTCTTGGTAAATATTTTTTTACATTTAATTATTTACATTATTCTGTGAAATAAATAATTAAATTGCCTATAACGTACCTTACATTTCGTAAATCTTCCAATTAATATTTTAATAACAATAGTTGTTGTTCTAAGTAAAAGCCGGCAACGCACCAGCAGTTCCTTTGGTGTTAAACGCGGTCGTGGCGGCGCTGACCACTTACTATAAGGTGACCTGTACGCTCGTTTTCCATGAAAAAAAGGTAACATGCATTTTGATTTAATTATTATAATAAAATTATACAGATATTATGTGAAGCCGGATATAATCGTTATCTGATAATTCTCATAGAGAATAATTAATTATTTTATCATAATAAAAATATAATTAAACGCGCCCTCTTATAGCCTACGTCACGTTGCATCCCCGAGGATTTCTTGTTGTCGATTGTCGTCAATTGTTTTAGTTACAAAGCGCCTCGTAAACATGCCTTAATGAGGGCGCTGTCTAGTTATAAATGATTGCATTACAGTAATAAACAATTGAATATAAACATATCTATTTACTTTTATAAGATTTTTTTTCATCAATTTCAAATATATAGTAACACTAGTGACCCACTAGCGGCTTCGCCCGCTTGAACTACACTATTATTTATTTAACATTCTATATTGAGTAATTAATTTTTAGCCTATTCAATATAACAGATGTTTTATATAGCAATTTACGCGAACAATTTTAATTGATATAACTTTGAATAAAATAAAAAAACAAACACTAAGTATTAAATACTTAACTGAATGCAGCATTTAAATCTGTTACGTCCTTGCTGAGAAATAGAATGCCAAACATACAGCCATACAAACAAATCGACTAACAGACAAAAGAAAATATAATTTAGAATTCTGCCATATTTATAATCTATAGTTAATAGTTTTAACTTTAAATAAATAATCTGTTGTCATATCTTTTTATATTAAGACACAATACTTTTTTGAATTGAAATGAATTGTAATAAAATTTGAAATCATTCTTTACAATAACTATCATACCTCGCATTTTTCTTAGTCTCTACAACATTGCAACATAGAAGAAGCTAATTTCTATAAATTTATTTTCATCTATTAAATTTTTTATATTTATTTTCATCTATTATTATAATTTTTTAAATTTATTTTCATCTATTATCTATTACATCTATTATACTTACTTTGATGTAATGGATACGTAATAAATAAAAAATACATATATTCACCTTATTCGAATAAATACCGACTCTACCTCTACAGAAAACAGATTAACAAAATTATTTTAAGCATGACCTGATCTGATATTCAGAAATGGATACTCTCAAAAGAATATCTTCTCAATGGTTAACAGCATACACATTGAATTTTTTACGTGCGTTCAACTATGGCAGTCAAAGATATATTAAAGTCAACCATGACGAACAGTAAATAAAAGCTTTAGTGCAGTAAATAAAATCGTTTTTTTCATTATTTTTTTTTACTTTAAATTTATTGTATTTACTTTTATATTACAATAACTTCAAATCATGCATTTAAAACACAATTTATAAGAATTTACCGGGAGAACTCGATTCACCTTTAAAAACCAAGTATTACGAGATATATATATATATATATAAACTCACTCGTAACATTGGAAAACCAAATGCGTGAATGTTATTGAACTACGGAAGTATAAAAATGTTTTCAGCAATGATAGCCTGGTGGTTTTTATCGGAGGAAAAATTAAATTAAATAAATATTTATACTATTTTTGTTTTATAACTTTATTTTTATTACCTTATGCGTCAATAAACTATAAATCATGCAAAGATATGACAACTTATAAAAAAAATACACTTATTATAAAAGCACAAAAGTATTTACAAAAAAGATCTCTTATAAAAGAAGACCATGAGGATGTACCAGTTTTCTTATAGCGTATTTTGGTAAAACTGTAAAGGATTTGCATTCAAATATACAATCTAATTTTATAGATTTTTTTAGGGTACCGTAGCCAAATGACAAGAATTGAAACCCTTATAATTTCGCCACATCTGTCTATCCGTCCGTCCATAATATAATTGTACTCGAAGACTATGAGTATTGTACGGTAACAATTTGAATAGTTGAATTTTATAATGCGCTACAAAATAATTTGAAGAGTAACACTGCGCATATGTAACTGAGAAGTATCTAATTAATAGTATGGAGAAGTATTTAATTAAGATATTTGCATTTAAATTGGTAAAAGTTGGCCTGCTCACCTTTAACTTAACAACAAGGATGACAAGGAGAACCTCCTTCTTTTTGAAGCTCGTTAAAATAGCATATCAATAATAATATAATGGCGGTGTTGGTAATATATTAAATGTGTTTCGTTTGCTGTTACGGAACCTTTAAAATGAGAATTCGACTTGCTATTGGCTGGTTTCTTTTATTTCGTTAAATTACACTGTTAAATTACAATATTAAAAATTGTTGCAAGCTGAATCGTAGATTATGTATAAAAATATTACGCGTCGTCAGTATTTTTATAGAACTTTTTGTAAAAGTTTGAAGTCCGATTGAATCAGATAAGGAACGTTTCACCCCCTAATATCATGGATTATTTCTACAAATCAGTAGTAAGTTTATTTTTTTACTTCATATAGTCACTACGTGAATACGACATTTACAAGATTTACTTAAACGTCGCGGCCGTCGTGGTGCAGCGGTACAAGAGTGTGACTGTAACGCGACGGGTTCGATTTCCACTTGAAGAACTAAAGAATTCATATTTAGAGTTCCTCGCTCTCGCAACAAGGCAAAGTACGGCGTTGAGTCCGTATAATGGCAACGGATTTTAATGAGAACGAAGTGTCTAATTATATAATATAAAGAGTGTTTTTCTTTTAACCACAATTTTAAATGTTTTTTCCTGTATGTTGCTCCAATAAACGGAGCGTAAACGCTTTAAACCTTTATATTTACACTAGGTTTCCAGATTTCCTCTACCTACCCTCCTGTCTACAGGATGCAGTGTGAAACTAGAAAAAAAAACAAAAAGTTTATTTATTTATTTATTTATTAACTTCACGTTTTATCCCAGTGTGCAGTGTACAACAAACTGAAAAAGGCTACGGCCCCTATAACTATTTCGTGTCATCCACTATCATCAACTTCTGCATATAAGCTCTTTAGAGGATCCTTGTGCTTTTCCGTAACCTGTCTCCAGTATCATTGATCTCACGTTTGCAGTCGCACCCTTGAATTCCTACACTACTGGCCTCAACTAAACTAATAATAATCTTTTTTTTTCTAAATACTATTTATAAATCACTTTAGTCAATAACGTGATAATATTAAAATTGTAAATAAAGGAAGACAAACAAATAAAATTATTATATTACGATGTAAACAATAATATTTAGTTACGACTTAGCGATTTAGCGATCTACTAACGTGGAATGTAGTTGTAATTTGCAAGTAAAATGTAAATTGTATATAAAATATTTATATCTCGACATATATCATAGTAGTTATGTATAAAATAAGCATGATATAATAATATTGAATTACCTTACAGCATGTTTATAGTACTTACAGTACGGTACATGCAGCCGTGTGGTCCCAGCTTAGAATAGGATCACCCTGGTACTGTAGGTGTCGTAAGAGGAGACTAAAGTACGTGTGGTAGAGTCACGTCGCCAGTAATGGCAACACGCATGGGCAGACTCGACCGGATTTAATACCACCCCCGGCATTTAAAACCGGCGTGAAGTAGTGGCTCTTGCCACTGCGTTTCGCATTAGGTAATGCCGGGCCCCCGGTGCCCTTCATCTCCACCTTAAAGGCTGGCAACGCACCTGTGGCTCCTCTGGTGTTGCATGGGGTCGTGGGCGGCGGTGATCACTTATCATCAAGTGACCCGAACGCTCGTTTGCCTTGTCCTCTCCCATAAAAAAAAAAAAGAAACGGTCGGTCAGATTGCGACATTTCCCAGCGACGAAAAAAAACGGTCGTCGCGTCGTGACCCGTGGGTCGTAACTCGTGGCAGCCGTTAGCCGATTTTTTTTTTTTTATGGGAGAGGACAAGGCACGTGGTTACCTAACAAATGGATATTTCGGCCAATTTAATCAAGAATTCATCCAAATGATTTTGGTTTTACTTTCCAGAATGGAGATAATAATTACAAAATATAATAATATAGGACAACGTATGAAAAATTATTATTTTTATATACATTCATAAGGTTCATGGTGTATCAGGGTAGGCAAAGGGAACCTAGTGTTAAAACACTTCGTTCCCCACATTCCGCAGAATTTTTCGAGGCATTATGTGATGGGTGTGCAGCGAAACTCAATGCTGAGCTTTTCCCTTGGTGCCAGTTCAGAATTCCCTCTTGGGAGTCGAACCTCAACTGTCGCGTTACAGTCACACCTTTGTGGCCCGCGTCATTACGGCCCCGACATATATACATTCATTATAATTTATAATAATTTCCAACTGTAAACTTTACAGTGTAAAGTCTAAAAACGAACTACTGTAAATATGTACAGTGAGATCTTTAAAGCCAATAACAGTTCTTTGTTTTTGCTGAATCGTTAAATGTTCAGTAAACGATCCAAAGGCGTTGACACCGAAATTCGATCGATTAAAATGTAATTATGTGCTATATTCAAACTAGCTTTAACTTCACTTATATTTATGAAACTATTTTCAGTTTAGACGGAGAATTCTAATAATCCATGAGACACGTGCTCAATGAAATATTTTTAAGTCTGAATTTCAAATTAAATTTTAAATTAAAAAAAAAAATTCTAGTGATTTTATGCGATGGCTATAAAGATAAATTTCAGTCGCATAAATAAACTTACTTGTGATGTATATATATTTTTTTATTTGTCATTAAAATAATATAATTTTTGCAGTCCTATTTTACTATATGGATGGTAATCTGAAATAAATTATTTTTATTTTATTTATTTTAAAATAAAGGAAACGAATTCTCGTTCACAATTTTACACAGAATCAAGATGACCTGATGTAGGTAATGTATTTTTTTATTTCATTCTTATTTAGAGAGAGAGAGAGAATATTATTTAAATGAATGATAATTTTGATAGATTTTTTTTATACATTACATACAAATGCTTTGTATAAAATAACTCTTTTAGAAAATAACAATATTACTATTTACCACCTATCCACCTACTACAATGAAACCCAAGAAAATTTAAATGTACGTAAATGCGTTTGTATCTTATATGTGTAAAAAATCGTATGTTGGTAAATGTTAACAATTTCTTAAATAACGTTGGTTTTCGTTAATATGTACTTGTTGATTTTATTAGCATAATATATACAATGCACAAAACCAGCATTTCTTTACAGATCCGATTATCCGGATTTTCGATTATCCGAATTACTAATGACAACAATTAGTCTGATTCATCGAGTTTCTACTGTATTTAAATCTACGTAAAAGCCTCTCGTAATAGTTCTAATTGTCTTTTCTTGTTTTCTCATTACACCATCCATAGTGCTTTTACCCGTACAATCACCATAAAAAATTAAAAAAAAATGCCCTTTATACATTAATTAAGACATTATAGCATATTAATGAATAATCATCTTAAGATTATATAAATTTTAATATTTTTTTTATTACCTCGAATGGGGATCGAACCCACAACTACACACACCTGTGCAACGACTGTCCTCTCGCAACATATACACAAATGGATAGTTCTAACTTATCCAAAGGATTCCAGTAAAGCAATTCTGAAAGTTGCCAACGTTTGTTTATTCCACGAAATGTAATTTAAGTTGGCAAATTCTAGGACGAATTCCTTCGTAGAGACACCAATAAACTGGTCCGGAAAGGGTCAATATGCTTTCAATGAATGTAGGTTCTATTCCTGACGTTTACCTAATGTATAGTCTATTGTCAAGTGTATATGTTTTAGTTAAGAGAATACGATGTATCTACATGGTTAGTGGATATGTAGGTAGGTCTAATTCCTTTCAGTAAAAGTATAAATTGTCTTATAAAATAGGTTTCGCTTTTATCCGCTAACTTCACTTCACTCTGGTGTCGAGGCGAAGCGCGGCGTTGAGTTACGCCTCATAACACGAAATGCTTCCAGACTTCGGTGAAAAGTTGGGAACGGAGTGTCTTAACACTAAGTTGCACTCTGCCTACCCTGTTAGAGACGGGATGCAGCGTGAAGATATTAAAAATATTATAATTAAATAATATAAGTATACCCTCTAATATAATGTGTCGGACTGTGCAAAACAAATACCTACTACGTTTCAAACTGTTTTTCACATAAATTCTAATCAACAATCTCTATTATACATTACAATTAAATTCCAAATAGGATGCTCTTATCAATTTCACGGGCGGTTTAATAATTTAATTAATGATTTAGATCACCCAAAAACATATAGCGTCGCATTTGTGGCGGTCTCTGCGATAACCCACGTGTTACCCAGGTCAGCTGTGATAGCTGTGGACGTTACTGGAAAACTAGACATATTACAAACACACAGCGTTTGTTTATATCGCAACAGCATGCTAGCTATTATGCTCATAATTGATTAATTAATTAGTAGTTCTATATTATTAATTAATTAATTCTGGGTAAAACTGTATTTTAAAAAGGTTACAGTTAAGGGGAATTTTATAATTTATTGTTTTTGTTTCACGCTGTATCACATACATCAGTGTAGGCAGAAGAAACCTAGTGTCAAGACACTCCCTTCACCATTTTTTGCCAAATCCTTGAGGCGTATTCAGTAGCGGAGTTCATCGCCGTGCTTTGTCTCGATACCAGTGCGAAGAAATGACAATAATAAATATTTCCTGAAGTGGGAATCGAACCCATAAGCGGTCGCGCTTACTGTCACTCGCTTGTGCCACTGCGACAATACTTGAACAAATTATATTAGTTTTAAAAAAGAGTTAAACAAAAATATATATCTAAAAACATTCATTATCTTAACGAAAAAAATAGAATGGAACGAAAAAGTGGATTCTATCCTCGAGGATAATCAATAATTTAAAAAATATAAGAGAAATATTTCACTTATATTTATTTACATTTATATTTCCATTAATTCGCTCCGATGTCGAGGCAAAGCGTGCCATTGAGCTCCCCCACTCAGTACGTAATGCCTTCATAATTCTGCGGAAAGTGAGGAACGGAGTGTCTTAACACTAGGTTCCCTCTGCCTACCCTGCTGTAGACGGGATACAGCGTGAAGCTGATTTGGGTGTTTTAATTTATAATGTAATATGTATGTTAAAACACCTTTTTTACAACTTTATCTAAAAACATTTACGATACGTTACATAAATTAGCTCATCACACGACTCGCAGACGTGTCTCGTGCTCCCGGAAGGTCAAATCTATTTTATGAAAAAATAACCTAATAAAGATTATAATTTCCAAACATTACATAAAGTATGAAAAACAACACAATACAAGGTTAAAAAATTTAATAAATGTGAAAACATCGTGGCTTGAGTTATCGTAATTAATTATTTTCTTTTAAATAGATGCAAGTGCTTCAAGAGTGATATTGTTAAATGAAGATTAATTATGTTTTTTTACAATACCTCTATTATTTTATTTATTTATTATTTATTTATTTATTAGCAGGTGTAATTCAGTTACAGATATTATGACATAGTCAAACGAGATCACAAATCAACATAAGAACCCTTATACCCCGTTCATAAGATTGGGTTACTCAGTCCACCCGCTCTATGTCCAGGATAAAGGGCAACCAGTTTCCCGATTAACTCAAAAACAATTATAATATCTCCGCAGAAGGCATATTGCCCGTGCGCGGACCTGCAAGTTTGTCTACTTATATTATTATTACAATAGTCTCTCAATTCTCGTGTCCATAATAAATTTTCTCACATATAATGTACAAAATAAAAAGTATATGAAGTAATGGAAGAAAACATTTTTTTCAAAGAGAAAAAAAAAATCTATATCTATAAACATCATTTAAAACAATAATTGAAATTGTGATGGCGCAGCGGCACTGAACGAGCTTGTGGATTCGAACCAACTCTGAGAAAAGAAAGAATAATTTTCGCTCTGGCAACAAGACTAAATGCGGCATTAAGTTGTACCCTCGAAAAGCAATATTTCTAATAATTGGACGCATAGGGAACTGGTGATCGCGCCAATAGGTTCTGCCTACTGTTAAATTAAAATTGCATTCTATAGGAACAAAAAGAATATAGTAATAAAGACAAAGGAAAGTACTTTTGGATAACTTAAATCACAACAAACAGTTTAATATTTGATTCTTATAAAAATTATAAGTTACTTCCTTTTAATATTTAATTTAATATCTGTATGAGTACATACATTTTACAAAAAAAAAAAACAGCTCATACAAAATATTATGTATTTTAATCTCTGATTTTAACATTTTCTAGATTAACATTCACACCTACATTGTTGTGTTCAAACATTTTACCAAATAAAGAACTGTATAATTCGTTAGTGCTCTCCTCATTCCATTTCAACGACTTCTCCGGCGCCATATAACTGACCAATTTGTTATGTACTACATATTTAATTTTTCTTCCTTTTGTAGCTCTTGTATCCACTTTTCTCTTCATTTTACTTCTCATTTGTTGTAAAGCAATCCATTGACGACTTAACTGTATAGGATCAGATATATCTGCTGACTTGCATTCAATAAGTTCTCGGAGCAATTGATGGTAAAAATCACTGTCGTCAAATATTTCAGGAATATATTCATCGTTTTCTTTTCTGTCTCTTGTAACAGGATTCACATTGTCATTGGTGCCATTTTTGTTATCTCCGATAGAATCCTTTTCATACCCAATAATATCATATTCAGACCTTTTTAACTGTGTTTTTCGAATTAACTTATTTCTATCAGATAGAATGTAAGACACTTGTTGTAAAATTGTATTTGTTGGTGTATTTTTTATATTTGCTGCAGTGGCTATTCTTGTTTTTTCATTCCATTTTTGTATTGTGGTGTCTCTAAAGCTTTTAAAGGCTTTATGCGAATTTGAAATGTCAATTTCATAATCCTCAAGTTTTCGTTTTTTATGACTTTGTTTATTTATCGACTTTTGATTGGTCTCTTCGACTTTTGATTCTTCTTCTCCCTCCGTATCAGAGGGTATTTCTTCGTTATCTGTGTCACTTAATATTTCTTCATCACTATCATTTGTGGCTTGTTTTGCTTCTGGTGTCTGCTTACTGTTAGACAATGATTTAGTTTCAGGGAAATGTTTTAGTAATAACTGTTGTAGATTAAGGAATCTGAAAAAAACACATATTTTTGATATAGACATTTTCATAAATGTTAGTGGCACACTAAGAATAAAAATATATATTTAGAAACATATTTTATTGGATTCTGATTCACATTTCATAAAACTGTACAGGTCCCATAGTCAATTAAGTTTTTAATCTTTATATGTATAACTACATGATAATTGCTATATATGCTAATATTAATAAATAACATGAACAAGGCAAGTTGGAAGTTTCATTTTGGCCTGAGTAAATGAAATATTTATTATTTTCATTCCATTGCTCTGCTAATGCAGCAAAATTTAAAAGTGTTGATTTTCACCACTCAACACACAATGTCTCAAGTTTGACAGAAACTAGGGAACTTTTTAGGGAACTAGGGTTCCTTCTGCCTACTTTGTGGGATCTTTTACAATTGACACAAACTTTGAAAACAAATTATGCGTAATATATATATAGCCAAAGCAAAACTAAATTATAATGTAAAATGTAACTTAAAATACTTACTTATCAAGCACATTAGCAACATTAACAATAGTATTAGAACTTTCATTGACAAATTCATCAGACTTTTTGAGATCTTCATATGTATCAAACATTGGCATTCTGTTAGCAGTATTCATACATCTTTGTAAATGTATTCTCATTTCTAATAAACCTTCCCACAATAAAAGCTGATTTCTTACACATTTTCCTTTTTTAGCTTCTTCAGAAATATTCTGTTTCTTCACATGTTCAAACTTTTCTATAACAGGTTCACTGATTTGGCTAATGTCGTAACCTTCTCCGTCTGACTCCTCATCCTCTTCCTCAGAGCCCAATTGCTCATCGTCAGAACTACCACTTTTATGGTTTTTCATAATATTATAGTCATCACTTTCATCCTCGCTTTCATTTGACGATGAATAGTCTGCATCTCCTGGACTTTTAGTTAAGTTATTCTCATTAAAACGTGTATTTTCTTCTAAAAGGCTACCTTCATCTGAACTGTGTTCTTCCAATTCTTTACGGGAAACCACTTGACCTTCATATTTTTTACTAATGTCACTTAGTAAATTTACGCTTCTTTTCCTGAAATCACTAATTGCAGCTTCTTCTTCACTATCAGAGGAACTGAAATCTGCCCGTGTAACCGTACTTGGTTTTGTGTGAAAAATTTCGTCATCTTCAATGTCAGCTCTTGATTTAACAGTTAATGCATCGGCTATTTTATCTGATAGAATCTTTTTTGATATCTTAGAAGACTTTTTTTGTTTCATATTTGCCGTTTTATATATTGACAACAAAACTTAACCAACAAACACCTAAATGAAACGTGTGCTTGACAGATTATGATTGACATTGACTCGAGAGACTGAGTGCATAGATAATTCATAAGGTTAACCCTATATGAATTTCCAAAAGAATGTTGATATATTATAATTCCTTTAATTACGGTAAGATACAATATATATATACCATATATTCTATTTTTATAGTTTACATTCTTAGTAATAATTTATAAAAATAGATACAGTATACAGTATAATTCTTTATAATATACCAATGACAAACTAAAAATGTAATTAACAAGTTATATACTCTTTGGAAAGATAAGAAAAAAAAACATATTGCAAGAGCGCGAAAGTTGACAATCTCATAAATTTAATTTCTAACCGTAATACTTATGAATGGGAGTATAAAAGCCAAAAATCGAAATAATAATGCCACGAAGGAAAATAGTTAGTAAAGAAGTAAAATGGCTAAGCGATGAAATTACAAATAAACAAAACATATCAAATTCCTTCCATTACTATCAGTAAATATAGTTTATTTTTGTGATATATCTAAGTTTGAGTACGAATGAAGTCACTTGTTTTTATTTTTCAGAAAATTTCAATTTAAAAACATTGTTGCTGAAGTAGGTGACTTTGTGCTAATATCAAATGCAGATGCTGCCGAACCTGATACGGAAGGTGGATGTGATGCTGCGAGAATTATTTCATTATATGAAGATACGTCTAATGAAAATGATCCATTCAGAGCAAAAGTCCAATGGTACTCCAGACACAGTGATTTGCCTAAAGGGTGTCTTAATCACTGTATTGTTATTTTTTATGATAATGAGGTAATGATGTTTTATATATGATATAAATATAAATTTTAATCAACAACTGTATATTTTTATTCAAATTTCATTTTACACTTCATTAATATGAATTTACAAATTTTTGCTGCCTGGTGCTATTGATTTGGTAAGTCTTTCTTAGTTCTAATGTTTTTTTTAACCTCACTTTTTTCAATATTTGTTTTTCACAGGTAGTAGAAGATCATCGGCCATTTGATACAGACATATCAATTGAAACAATTTTCAAGAAATGGCACATTATATTAACTCTTACCAAAGATTCTTATGACACGTTAACATCTCATCAGTACATTTGTCGATATAGACTTATGCCAATTGGTAGGAGAAAATTTCATATAGAACCAGTATTAGAAGAAGAAAGGAAAGCTTTACAACTATTGACTACACCTAGCAAAACTATTGGAAGTGCCATTCCAAAAACACCTAAAACACCAAGTAGCTTAGTAAAAAGAATGAGCCGTGTCTCATTGTCAGAAAAAAATTGGAGTGTAAGTAAGAATGATGGTACAAAACTCCTACTAAAAAGAGCCATATTAGCTGACAAAAACGACAAAGATTCACCAAAAAAGTCAACACCGAGAAGTATAAAATCTACTCCAATTATTGAAACTCCTAAGAGTTCTAAAAAATTAAGTAAAAATAACATAGAAGAAATTTTGTCTATGGAACTAAAAGAAAACTCTGACGATGAATTGCCTACATTAATTATAAGGAAACATATAACAGCAACACCCAAAAGAAAAACACCTGTAAGAAAAATAAGAGAAGAAACTCCAAAAAAGGTGTTAATTTTTGAGGATGATGAGAAAGAATTATATGCAACAAGATCAGGTAGAGTTACAAAAAATACAAGATATCATGAAGAAACACAGTTGTCTGTTAAACAAACACCAAGAAGAAATCGTAAAGAATGTACTGTGGACAGTGAAGATGAAATTAGAGTGCCTAAAACCCCAAGAGTTCTCAAGACCCCTAAGACACCGAGGACACCTAGATCTAGGACTTCAATTGCCAAAACACCCAGAAGTGTGTCTAAAAGAATATTAACCAGTGAACTTACACCTACATTACAAAATAGAGCTCATTCCGTTGATAATATTGATGGTATCTATATATTTTTTGTTGTTTTCCAATTTCATTTTTAAAAACAAATTATTTGTTAGCATCATGTTTTTTTTTTCAGTTTTTTACTGTGCAAGTACAAAGGGAAGCCTAGTGCACTCTAAACACTCCATCGTCTATGTACCCAATTTTCAAGAATTTCCATATTGAGTGGCAGAAGTCAATGCTATAATTTGTTTTGTTTTCAGAATGAGAAAGTTAAATTATTTTATCTGTTGAATTGGAATTGAGCCCACAACCATAATATTTGATCCGTCAGACTTGATGCTACACCACAAAGGTGTCTAAGCTGTGATAATAATATTTTTAATAGTATATGAAGGTATATATTTATTAATTAAAATGTGTGAATATATATTGAACTCTATATATTTTTTCAGAATTTTTAAATGAAAACAAATCCTTACCTGGAAGAGAGAACCAAATGCATGAGATTTTATCATTTGTTAGAAGTAAGCTGTTGCATGGAACCAGTGGGTAAGTAATTCTTATTAGATCCTTAAGTATAACTGATGAAAACTCGAAAATTTATGCATTAAAATATGTCTTAAATTTATATAGTATGTACTTAATAAACAATAGTCTGGACATCTGCATCAAAAATTATAATAAAAATGTAACTGGTTGCTGTGTGTCTGTGGAAGATATATTATAACAAAACCTAGGACATTTCATAGTAATAAGATTTAAAAAAAAATTGTATATATTTGTCTCTTAGTAAGTGTTTATATTGTTGTCTGTTTGTGCATGCCAACCCGAAAGGGCTTAACCAACTTAAAGGCAGTCTTTCCTAAAATATTTTTATATTTTCTTAAGGCCTTCGTGGCGCATCGGAACAGTCCTAACTCTAAATACGGTGGTTAAGGGTTCAACTCCCACTAGGGGAAAAGAATTATAATAATTTCCTTTTTTTTGCCGTAAAACCAGTTGAGTTTCGCCCCTCAACATGGGATGTCTTGAAAACTTGGCTAATAAGTACTTAAAATTTTTTATAAATATAATGTTTTCTAGGTGCATGTATATATCAGGTGTACCCGGTACCGGTAAAACAGCCACTGTCAACTCTGCCCTGAAAGTGCTGAAGGAGTTACCAGACTTACCTGAATTTCAACTAGTCGAAGTAAATGGCATGAGGATAGCTGAACCTAGACAGGCCTATGTGCAAATTTATAAACAGCTTACTGGTAATTTATCTTAATAATAAACGAAATAATGTAACGAAAAAATGTATAACTGCAATGATTGTGTGTTCATTCTCCACTTGGATGAATGCAGGTTTAAGATTTTGCTTAGGTTCACACTAACCTGGTATTAAGACACTCTATTCTCCACTTTTCGCCCAATTTTCGATACACTATTTAATTAAATAATCCATTCGCCCTAATTAAACACACAACCGATGTGCTTACAGTCAGACACTATGTCATTGTACCACTTGGTAGAAAATAAATTGTAAATAGGTGGTGTAAATACAAAGATCTTGTAAATTGGTCTCTCAGATACACTATAGTAACACACGGGAAAAATGTTAGTTTCATTTTATTTAGTTATACTAAAAGTTCTTTCCACTAACAGCCTCTTTTTTTGATTGGAACACAGAGAATGTAGTGATTAAAAACTTAGTGTCAAGATACTCTGTTCTCTGTTTTCTTTTTTAATTCAAAACACTTTAGAATGCCTTCATTTCCATATTAATGACTGTCTGCCCAAAGAGGGATTATAATTTGTTCTTTCTCTGATTGAGAATTACCTGTGTACAGTTAGTCACTGTCTTTAATTATTATTATTTTTTAGGATTCAAAAAACTTTAAAATAAATAATTCCATTGTTTTGTATAACAGGAAAATCTGTAGTATGGGAACAAGCCTGCTCTCTACTAGAGAAGCGTTTTACAAATCCTGGACCAAGGAGAATGCCGACTGTCCTACTTGTAGATGAGGTGTGTTTTTTGTTTTAACGATAATAACAATATTATAATACAATTTATTAGCTCTTTATATTTATTAAACATTGTAGTGCTTGGTATTTATTTATTTATACAGGCAATCGCCCAATTACAATTCAACTACAAAATATACATGAGTTATTACAGAACAAAATAGAAATATAAAAAAAAAACAAAATGCATTACAAGAAATTTTTCTTTTGTGAATAATCTAAATGTGATATATGTAATATCACATTTAAAGCAAATAAAATGAAGAAGACAGACTAATATATGAATAATCGACTAGTGTGATTTTTTTACTTTCACATATAATTAAAGTCATTGTGATTAAAGTTATTAACATAGTTTTTAGTGTTAGGTGTATTGTTCATTATATGCGTTTGGCTATAATCTCGGAGGTAGTGGGTTCACTCTGGAGAATGAATTATTTTCATTTTGCTATGGTTTATTTTTTTAATTTTTAGACATTCTAAAAATTTTCCTATTATTAGTGTTAAATAACACTTTTTAATATCAAAAATATATCTATTTTTACAGCTAGACGCACTTTGCAACCGTCGTCAAGACGTAGTCTACAGCATAATGGAGTGGGCAGGCCACAACACAGCCCTACTAACAGTATTAGCAGTCGCCAATACCATGGATTTACCAGAAAGAGCCCTAGCATCGAGAGTGGCGTCCCGGCTCGGCCTCACAAGACTCACCTTCCCGCCATACACGCATGGACAGTTACAATGTATAGTTGCTACGAGGTTAGCTGGTGCTAATGTTACAGCTGATGCTGTGCAGCTTATTGCTAGGTGAATCGGTTTTTTTTAATACGAGAACAAATAGTTTTTTTATATATTTTTTTTATAATTACAAATGGTGAAGTGACATTTAATCTCAATAACTATCAATTCGTAGATTATGCAGAGGCCAAGCGCGCGACTATAATAGCGACCTTTGTGGGTTCGACTCTCGCTTGAGAGAATGAAATATTTAATATGTCCTTACTTTAGAAACTAGACAGAGCGCTCATTCCGCCACTTGATACTCAATACATTGAGAACCCCAGGGTGCTCTCTGCCTACCCTGCTATGTTCGAGATTAGAACTTAATTTTAAATAATCATAATATATTTTTATTCCTTACAAAAAAACAGGAAAGTAGCATCAGTATCAGGGGACGCGCGTCGGGCACTAGCGCTCTGTGCTCGCGCCTTAGAGATAGCTCGTCCCAACTGCGCGGGCCTTCAAGAGGTACAGATGGCGCTGGGAGAGGCGGCCTCTAGTGCGGCTGTCAGAGCTATCAAATGTTGTTCCCCCGCTGAGAGGCTTATGTTGAGAGCTGTGGCTGCTGAGGTTTGTTTTTGTATGAATATGTAATGTATACGTAGTTAGGGCAAAGTGTGGTGTTTAGTTCTGCCAGTTAACATGCAATGCCTCAAAAATTTGGGGGATGTCTTTTTTATTTTTGCTTGGATTTAGCATTGAAGCTCTCAAACGTACGAACTGATTTTGATATAGTTTTATTTGAAAGATTACTTCATTGAAAAAAATGGGTAAAAGGAATTTATCTTCAGCCATTTAAAAATTATCAACATTTTAATTTTTTATAGGTGGAAAGAACTGGTTCAGATGAAACAACGTTATCACAAGCACTATCAACAGCAGCAGCAATCGTTGCGTTAGACGGACGGCCATACAGATCTGCCACCAGCATAAAGGCACCCACACCTACCCAGGCCCAGACTATATGTGCCAGACTAGCAACTATCAAATTGCTCTTAATGGAACCTAAGCCTTCGGAGCCAAGGCTTTTGTTAAATGTCAGTGCTGATGATGTGCATTACGCTACTAAGCAATTGAGTATATAAGTAGAGATAGGAAAAGTGTGGAAATTGTATTTTTTTTGTTATTTTTTTTCTATGTTAAAAGCTTAATTACTAGATTGGGAGGACCGTTTTGATTCCTTCACAATGAATTGTTTACTTCCATTTCCTCGCATTAATAGCAAGACAAAGCTCGGCGTTAGATTCCGCCAAACGACACACAATGACTAAAATGTAACAGATAGTAGCAACGGAATGTGTTGTCATAAGGTTGACTCTGCCTACACGATAGTATAGATTAAGAAAGAAAAAGTAGGATATGCAGTTTTTAAAAGTTAAGTAGAAATTCAAATAATTTGAAACAATTTCATAAGTAAATGTAAATGTATTCATCACAATAATAAGTATAACAATTTAAGAAATAGAATTTTAAGAACATACCACTTTCAATATTAGTTTCATATATTCAAATTTCATTCAAAATGCAATTTTTAATTAAATATATTGAAATTAATTATTAAATTAGTGTTACTGTAATTCATTTTATGTAATAGAAATTTATTTTTAATTTACTATTTGACTGATCTGTCGTTTTTATAATACGAAGTAATGATTTAAATTTTAATTTTTATTTGTTTTATTTAAATGTCACCCGTTTGTAATATCTTGACTAAGGCTTCGACGTTATTCTCAGTCACTGCTTTCCTACAAGCTGTTACTACCGCTTTACTGTATTTTCCAACTGAAAAACAATAATATTTTATATACTAAAAATATAATATGTAATTATATTATTATATTATTAAAACTAGTAACATACAATTGGAACAAAAAATAAAGATAAGCTAATTATGCCAAGTTTTCGCGTCCAAAAAGTAGATAAACCTTTTATGGGTCTAAGTATACACGACAGTTTGTGGATTCGATTCCTACTCGGGTACAAGGATTAATATTTTTTAATTTTTTTGTAACGAGGCAAAACGCGCCATTGAATGCCGACAATACGCAATCTTAACACTAGGTGTATACTCTGACTATCTGTTTGTACAGCTTACCCCTTAATCTAGCCGATTGTTGCAATATAGTGTGCAAATTCTTCAGTGACGCCATCGCCTGTTCTTGTGTCGCGCGACGTATGTGACAACTCGTCAATAATTCTTCATTCAACAATATAACATCCTTGTATCTATTCAACATTTCCTTCCTAAAATTTTTAGAAAAAAAAATTTAATATGGATTTTAAACAATGTGACGTGCTTTACAAGTAATAGAATATTTATTATCAAGTATTACTTCAAATTTGCTTATATATTATACGATTAAACAAATATGCTTTTATTAATGTGAATTAATTTTTTTCAATCGGGGGGAATATTAAACACATAAGTTAAATATTTGGGGCTTTTTTAAGCCCACGTTCATGTTTACAAAATGGTTTTAGTTTAATAATTCGTCCACATTGAGTATAATAAATTCAAAGTAAATTAAATACCACCAATATACCCACAAATCGTATCCGGCGGCGTCCTGTGCTGCAGGCAGTAACGCGGTGATGAGTTGCGCTTTTTCAGCAGTCTCTGCCGCAAGCCTACATCTAGTGTCACCTATATCGGAAACAATGATCATTTCCTTGCGCAAATTTTTCTCTGTTTGCGGAAATTTTGCTGTTGTCTGCAATATTGAAAATTGTTAATTTTATTTATAGATATATAGATGAAGATTTACACATCCAGCAGGGTAGGCATAGAACACTTAGTGTGAAGGTGCCCCTTTTCTTATATGCCTAAGTTTAGGGGCATGACATATAGAGTGATAGATCTGTTGTCTTCTTGCTGCAGCAAGGAAAGCAAAAAAAATAATTTCCCTGAGGAATTGATGCCACAATCTCAATTTACATAATTTTTTATAAATAATTTATACATTACAGTGTGATCCAATAATTTGTTTAAATAGCAAAAAAGGAAGAGGATTGTTAAGAAATAATAAATAAAACAAAAAATCATGTATGTATTATAATAATTTTATTAATTTTAGGAAATAGAAAAGTATTAGTTATCTATTGACCATATAATTCAACAAATCCCACACATTTCACTGGATTGAAAAAAAACATGTTATTATGGGGAGGTTCACGCTGACTGACTGCTTTTACAACTTCTTGGCCTATAACACCTCCAACTACTGCTGCCGCACCAGATACAATTCCAAATACATCAGTTAATAGCGAGTCACTTATAAATCCAACAGGCAGAGATAACTCTTTTACAAGCTCATCTCTCATTTGTAACAATATTTCAGTATCAGCTTTCCTCTGTGCTGGATCAGGGTTTCTGTTAAATTCATCTCTGAATCTCAAAAGAATTTTCATAACAAAATATGATGGATCTCCACGACGCAATCTAGACCGCAATTCAGGTTTCGACCAATCTGCAGACAAAGCATTTTGAAGAGGCACATAAATAGCTCTGCGCTTCACAGTAATGCTGACAGTTTCTCGTGCATTCTTTTCAGTATCATCAGGACCACGCTTTACGCCTTTATGTTGAACTATCTCCTCGGAATATTCGTGGTCAATTAGGTCTGCAAACATATATCCAAACGTACCCCAAACGTCACCACATAAAAATTTTCGGTTACTATCACGACAAATATTATTAATACGTTCAAGTTGTTCTTGCTTCAGTCCAGTTGCACAAACGATGTCAAATGCTTTAAAATAATCATCAGGTAGCTCATCGACTGGTTTCGTCACAAAACTAACGTCAACCATTGGGTTCAAAGCCTTAGCTCGTGGTAAGGATATTTCCGCTCTATTCTCGCCGATTTTGTCAGATGGAGCCAAAAACTGTGAGTACAAATCTGTCGCTGTTAGTTTTTTATCATCTAAAAGGCAAACACTTTTTACGCCTGAGAGAATAATGTTTTTAGCGATTTCAGCACCTAGGCCGGACAAGCCGATGATCAAAACTTTTGAAGCTCGCAGTCTTTTTTGAGATTCTAATCCCCATAAGCGGATTTGCCGATCATATTGTTCAGCTTCGGCCTCTGATAGCTCAACTTCGTTGTTTTCAACCATTCTAATTAAATTAATCAAGTTATTGTTGACTGACCACTCGCCGCTTCGTTTTCGCTTCACAATTTAGAGTTTGACATTAATGACAGCGGTTCTCAGCATAAACGAACCACGCTAAGGCATAGAGCTGACAATTTATAAATAAATATCGACAATATATAGACTATTGCGCGTTTATTAGTATAACTTATTTATTTATTGAGATTTGTCAGCACGAATTTTACGATGGGGTGATATAATTTTGTAAATACAAAATTTTTAGACGTTTTTGAATTTTAATAAACCGATATCTATAATATGCTGTGTACATCTCTAGCTATGAACTGAATATATGACTGTACTGACCGTCTATTGTAAAACTAAACTTGCAAACTATGAGGCAAAAAAATGTAAAAAAAAATAAATTAAAGCGACGTATGCACACATAAACCTAACAAAAGGACACCGCCGCACACGCCTCATTCCGAAATCGAGTCGTACATATTGGCGACAAAGTTCAAAATTGTTTAACCTTTAGTAGTATTTTTGTCGTATAAAATTACTACGAAAGGTTACATAAAATGAAAAAAATTCTACGTCTAAACTGTTGAAGTATCTTTTTAAATTTCTTTATAAAATATCTGTATAAAAAATTTAAATATAAATAAATATTTAATGAAAAACATTGTATTACATAAGACTATTATTACGTACCTGTAAATTAGTTAAATTTAGAAAAACCGCTAAACTCTGTATTAGATTACCAGCAAGCACTATATCTTGAGTAGAAAATTTAACTTTACCATCTGATTCAAAATCTAAATTTAAGCGTGATTTGTCTCTTAAACATAAAAAGCTTATGTGCAGTTCTCGTATATCCTCGTTGTCTATTTCAACCTCGTCGTCTACAAGAAAATTTTGGTTTATCCAAATACATATCCTTTGAATTCTTTCAGTAATTCGAAATGTGACATAGCTTTCGACATTAGCTTTTATAATTGATGGACCGGCCAACACGTACATAGCGAATCGTGGTAGCTGCTTGGTGAGTTCAAAAATATGAAACTGTTCACTATCTGCGTAGCCCACTAAACTCTAAAACAGTAGTTAATTAATTTATTAACAATCTGGACTTTTAAATCTATTAATAATTAGTAAATATGACAACGGCACCTTTATATGAACATCGACGGGTACATCACGTGGAGGCTGTAATGGAATATAAAGAACAGATTTCAATTGCCCCGGTTGAGGGTGTCTGGCCAATGTTTCGCCAGTTTCAAAAACACCCTCAGCTAAAGCTAACGCTGCCCGTACAACTGTTTCATTGTTGGTCGATATCGCTAACTGTAAATAGCCCTATAGGGAAAAGCTTAAATTAATTATTTTTTTTATATATTATATATAAATTTACTATAACTATCCTACTAATAATAATGTAAAAAATAAATAGAAAACAGATGTTTTGTCCATTTTCACGCAAAAACTACGGAACAGATTTAAAATGAAACTTTCGTAATATAAATGACACAATAGAATAACATCTAAGTAACAATTCATTCATAAAGATTTTGTAAAATTATCGTTATCGATAACTATAAGAAATGTGCATGTTCAACCAACATTTTCTAAGTCGGTAGCAACAGCGACTTGCAATCTCGTGTTTGTTGGCATAGCGGTGGTTGTTTTTTCATGATCGCTATTCACATTTGCAGCGTTCGCCTCATAATGTTGTAACTCAACCAACAAAGCCTGTTTCTTGTTTAATAACTCCGTAATTGCCAGTTGGTCGTCTTCTGATTCTCTCTTCAGGATCTTTTTGGAGACGTTATTCATGCTCATATTCTCTTGATACGGAGGATAACCTAATACTAGATAGTAGGTAAGTAATGAAATAGATTTTAATTGTACATTTAAAAAAAAAACCGGTTTTAGAATAGATAATGCAGAATTTTATTACATAAATTTCATATTCAGATTTTTTTTATTATATTTAATCTAAATTACCTTCTCCTTTATCTGAAATACCAACAAGATCTGGCACACCAGTGAGCCGGTAGTCAGCCAACAACATCGCTGCGCCATTTGAACGCATCTGCACTCGATGCAACACTCGCCCTGTGGCATCCCTCCAATCTATTCTACCATTAGACCAGCAACATGCAAGCTTATCTCCAGACCATTGAAGAGAAATTGCCTTTTGTTTAGACTACAATTGTAATTATTTATAAAAGCATAATCCTTAATAATCTATCTTAATAGATATGCAGAGAGAACCTGCAAACCTAATGTTAAGGCAGTTCCCCACTTTCCACCGAATTTTTCCGATATTGTATTTTGGGTGGTGGAACCACACGCCACGTTTTACCTTGTTATCAAAGCGATGAAATGAAAATGTTAAATATTTCATTTCCTCGACTGGAAATCGACCACAACCATTGCGCTTACAACCCAACAATGTCCATCAGCGCCACGATGGCTTCGACCACTATCAATATTACAAATGGGAAAGTTTGTGACGATGATTTTTCCATTTTCACGCAAATACTACTAAACGGGTTTAGATAAAATTTTCTAGTATATCTATTTATATACAAGAAGATGTTCCCATTGACTGACACAAACGTAACCGCTGATATAGATTTTGTATTGTGGAGTTTGTACTCACTAAGAAGGGATTTTGAAAAATGGTTAACCCTAAGGGATGAAATAGGTGTTGGAAGTTTGTATGGCTTTTTTTTTAAAAACGGCACCGATTTTTATCGAATTTGAAATTCAGACGGTCAGATTTCACGGTATTTTAGAATTCATCCCCCAAATTAAAAAAAAAAAAATGATAAATATATTTTAATAAATATTCGTATAATTTATGCGGGCGAAGCCCGCCCAGATTGCGGGTAGTAATCTGTAAGCTCAACACTTACCTTAACCCTCCACAATCTAATACCTTCTTCATAAATACCTATGGTTCCGTTTGCCAAACCATAAGCAAATCTAACTTCACTTATTTGAGATAAACAAATGACAGGACCGGTTTCAGGAAGCTCCATGATGAATTGATTGTTTTTTAAAACTTTTATATAAGAATCTTCACAACCAATAAGTAGCTTAAAGTACACATTCATCAAAAGTTTATATTTATATCTATGTATAATATATATTAATATTTAAATATTATCATAAATTAAACGACAGTGAAAGGACATACCTCATTTTCGCCATCTTTATCAAAATCAAAAGCGATCATTGAGCAAACTTTTCCACTGACGACGTTCCAAAATATTTCTTGTCCTTGCGAATTAAGGGCTAGAACAGAGCTATTGCCACCGACAAGTACCAACAATTCATTGTGTTTGCCGAAATGGCTTACTATAATAACATTAACACCATCTGGAGATTCTTTGAAAAATAGATCAGAGTTGTCATGAACGTCATAAGCTAAAATTGTGAATTTTAAGTATTAATTCATGGATAAATTTACACTACGTTTAGCAAAAATAATAAGGGAAATACCTAGAATTTGCGTTGGGGAACCTATGAGAAGAATATCTCTGTTACAATCATGCTTAATTGGACCGGCAGCTAAAGCTATTACCGCTTGGCTGAGATTTAATTCTGAAACCTCCCCATGAGCTTGTGAACGTTGAGCTCTGCCACCCACTACTCCTCCGTGAGGATAGTGTATTATAATCTGATGACAAAATTTAAATAAAATTTTTAATTGTTTAACAATTATCACATTATATATCTATATAAAAAAAGAACTCAATTATTAGACGTGCGTGCTTTTTGTATAAATTATTAGGTTCTTTATACAGTTTTTATATGGACGTTTTTTGGCTTTACCTAAATAATATTTTTATGATTTAGATCCCAATCAATGGACAAAATAAATATATTCAATTACTTTATCATATCCGGCCGAGGCTGTGAGACAAGAGTGAGTCCCATCATATTTTGCAATGGTTACAATACCAGGTGTAACTTTATGATTTAATTCAAATTTAAACACTGGTTGTGCGTTGGATGGTTGCATTTTGAAATATTACGCGTTATCTTGTTGGTACTCGTACTTTAAGCTCGACTCTAATACGTTGTGATATACGTGTCGTCATAGTAACTAACGTTAAGTAATACTGATATTAATTTCTTTACACGAATTCGTTTTTAGAATTAAATTTAGCTACTTGTTTTTATAAGACAATAATGATAGACATATAATGTTATAAATAAATAAAATTATAAATGTAGCCCGTTTTTATTATCAATACATGCATCCGAAGATCCATTTATGTACAATACCAACAGAGGTAACAGAGTGACTTTCCAACATTACTATAAATTAAATTACTATAAATACCCCAAGTAATATGAAAATTTGTGAGAATGGATGGACGTTTGTTCCACCGTTACATAAAAACTAGTGAACAGATTGAAATGAAATTTTACAATAATATAGCTTAGTCGCAAGTCTACTAACGTATAATGTACTTATTCGTTTCCCCACTTTTCTCCAGTTTAGGGAAACTGCTGGCAACAGTTATATTATGATAGAGAGGTTATTGCCAGTCCTCACGCTTGGCCTTGCGTGTTGGTGACCGCAGTAGATACTATATCGCACAGAAAGACGCTGCTGCCCATCTCCTGGCATTTATCCCTCCATCGCCTCGTACGATCTCCACCGGAAGAGTGGGAGTGGTGCTTTTCTAATGCCGGACACCACACGGCATTACCATTTAAACAGCTCTCAAAATCTGCATGGTGAAGTGGCAATGCGCAGGCCATGTTGGCAGGAGGACCGACAACTGATGGGGAAGAAAGATCCTTGAATGGCGACCACGTATCGGCAAAAGGAGTACAGGCCGCCCTCCAACCAGGTGGACCAACGACCTAAAGAAGAGAGCGGGAACCCGCTGGATTCAAAGGGCGCAGGACCGGACGGAGTGGCGAGCATTAGGAGAGGCCTATGTCCAGCAGTGGACATCGAAAGGCTGATGGATAGATAGATGGATATTATGATAGCCCTAAATTTGATTATTATCCAACGACGGCGTCAATTTTATTAATATAAAAAAGTTTAATATCCCTGATGCTTCATAATAATATATATCCTAATAAATATGGAATAAACACAAAATTATTTAAATTTTATCTCAGATTGAAAATATTATGAAATATATATATTTTTAAACAAATTACAGGACTACGCAGGACGCAAAAAGTTTTTGAATAAAATTCTACAAACAACTATAATACATCAGGTGTAAAACTTCAAAGTTCAAAGTGACAGCTGTCAATTTAAAAAACGTCAACTCAATTGTCAACTTTTTGATTCATTACTTATCTTACCGATAGAAAAATTACACTAACTCCTGTTCTTAAATACGGAAGGCACTGTGATTGTATTGCGTATTTAGAATTTTCTCGTTCATTTTTAAATAGTATGTTTTAAGTGATTGATATCTAACCAAATGGGAAGTGAGTTGAATATAGAGACGACAGGATCCAGGTTTGTATTAAAATAAATGAAACAATAATCACATATTGCGCAATTAGTTCTATTGTTATGATTATAATTATTTCATTATCAATTCAGCTGCTTCAATAACCATTACAATTTGTAGATTTGGAGATCATTCTAAATCTTAATTCACCTGTAATGCCGGGACTTATTTCGTGGTTTTGTACTTGGATGCTATATACATTTTCACTTTTTCATCATATCATTTATGGCGCTTTGAGGTAATGATAGACAATTTTATCCATCACGCTTGTAGTTTCAATAACAATGATGCATTTATATCAGTACATACATACTACATAGTTTTGGATTACATCACTATGATCTTAATTGCTTCTATCATAAATTTTACATAAAGATAATTTTTTTTATAAATTACTAATAATAACTTATAAATGTATCTATATTAAAATTGCTGATCACAGCCAGAATCATTTTTGTTAAATTTTTTTTTCAGATTTAGTAATTTTAATTAATCAAGGGCCGATGGGATTTGACAAGCAAGTTGTTTGTTAATTTCTTTTAGTTTGGTGTTTTTGTTTAAATTATTGCAATTTTTATTGCAATCTTAATACATTACAAAATATATATTTTTTAACTGATAATACACAAATAATACTTCCATAATTGACTTCATTGTGACTTATCTTTACTTTTATTAATGTCAATATTATTATAATACACATACATGATAGCAGTTATTGCCTTTATGGAATTTAAAATTCATTTGTATCGTGTTAGTTTGAGGAAATGTTATCGGCATGTTTTTGCTCTTTGATTCTTTTGTGTTTATATATTTCCAATTTCTGAATTTCAGTTCTCTAGCCAGAACATGGATTGGAAATGTTCTTTTCTTTATGTGGAAGTAAGATTCATTATAATTGATGATTCTTCACATGTCTGCTTCTTTAACATTTAATAGTTTTGTTTTCAGTTTGAGCTAATTATTTGTCTATTTATTGTCATAATATTTTTGTTGTATTTATATTATTTACATGGTGCTTGCTTCTTAAAATATTGTAATTATCTTTGATTCTAACTTTGTAAACAACACTAATTTATTAAAATGTGCTACATAACAATTTAGTGATAAATATATTTCTATTCATAATATAACTTTTATTATTTTATTAATTGTAATTGTTTTGCAGTTGGACCGGAGGCTGGTTCAGCTGGACTCGTCAGTCAGATGTGATGCTACGCAATATTGAGCAAACCATTCTATCATGTAAGTACACTCCAATACTAGTGCAATATAAGTAGTGCTTTATAAGAAATTTTCGTATGGACATATGATATAACTAATTGTGATAAACTGAGTTGTTCCTGTTCTTTAATATCTTTGTATACAATTTCAATTTAGTTTGACCTTTGATAAAGGAACCAGTATACAATTTGATTAATAGTTTTGTGTTGACGTTTCTGATTGCAATGTTAAAATACTTTTTGAGAAATTTTGTACTTTGTCTAGCAGAAAAGTGAAAATAATTAATTTCCCATAGTAGATTTAATACAACATTGCGCTACGCTGGCCAATGCAAATGTTGATATCTGAAAAGTTAAATATTTTACACAATTACGAAATACGATGGTCAAATATTTTTTAAGTATCTCAAAACAATCATAGATGTTTCACTTAACATACGCTTTGACTTTGTTACTTTAATTTAACTAATTAGTTTTAAATTAACTATTTCTTTGTAACTACATTATAGATTAAGCCATCATTAAATGTTAATGGAATCTAAACAATATATTGTAATAGCTAACAATTTTTTGATAAACATGTATAATTTTTGAAGCATTATCAAAGTACGTTTAAATATATTGGTGCAATCGAGTGACCCTATTAATTTTCGTGTCCTCTTCGTCCCGGGATGCGAGTGGTTAATACTTATCTTCTCTATATATAGTATATATATATCGATTTTTATTATTTACCAGCTATGCCGGCAATTTATGAGATAGGCGTGCACAAACGCACAGAAAAATCATATTTTACCAATAATAGATTTTTTAAATATACTTTTTATGTACAAACAACAACCACTTGTATTTTTATTCTATTTATAAGTGAACATTTTTCCTTAGTCAATTTATGTATAGTTGATTTAATTTGAAATGAACTTTAATACCCGATCTAAGATTACGACAGAAATTACTAGGATTTTGTACAAGAGTTATGTATTCTGCCAGTCACTGCATAAAATTTGCTGCTTAGTCACCGTTATTTAGACATATGGCATCAAATTAAATCAGCTTCATGCTGTATCCCTCACTCTGGAGCGTAGGCAGAGGGAATCTAGTTTTAAGACACTCCGTTCCCTTACTTTCCGCCGAATTCTGGAGTCATTTCGTGTTGAGTGATGAAACTCAACGCCGCGCTTTGCCTTGAAACCAGAGAGAATATATTATCTATATACTCGTATAAATTCTAGAGATTAAATAAATAATAAAAATAGATAATATATAATTCTATCCTTCGTTCGTATAATTCGTAAAGACCATTACCTATTGTAAACCATTCGGCCGTGTCCAAGGACTTGCGCTGACAAACTGATAGACAGACAAAAAGTTATTACCTTTTTTAGTTTTGGTAAAGTACAAAGAGTTTATAGAATTTAATGACAAATTGCAGTTTAAAATTATATTTTTAATAATTCTATTTGACAGTATATGTATACTATTTATATCTAGATCTCGAATATTTTTCTTTTTACTTTTCGCTATATCCCGCTTATAGGATTCAAACATCTCCTAACATTTCTTGCGCTTATATTAACCCGAGTCAAAATCGAACCTACAACCGTCACGCTTACAGTTAGACTTACGATATTGTTCCTATTACTTTATTATTAATTTCGACCTTGATAGCCGCTGTTGTTATTGCGGAAATTATTTTTATCATTATTATTGAACAAAGTATGGCGTAATTTTGTATGTACTAGGTATGAGTCCACAACAAGTTATCTCTAAATGGACCTTTATACGGGCGTGTTTCGTCGTACCTGATATTGACCCAGTAGATATCACACAGTGATTTTACTGGACTGGACTTTTAGACTTTGTAACTTACTTTAGATACCGTTGAGGCCGTTCGTGTCGCAGGGGCGCAAGTGTGTGACAGATTGTGGGGTCGATTCCCACTTGTGGAAATTAAATATTTATTATTTTTGTCAAAACAAAGTGCGTCATGGAGTTAAGATGGATATAATTCACTTTCAACTTAATCATTTGGTTCTCTCTGTCTTCTCCGTTATATAAGGAGGAATGTGTGAAAATAAAAAATATTAATAAAGAAATATATTCTTGTCTGCCTCATAAAACATTTTAACCAATTTTAAGGTCGTTGATTTATTAGTTATAATAACTTTATTAGTTATAATAACTTTTACGTTATTATCTAGATAACACATTTTCTCCTTGAGACAAAATTTCGATGAAATCAAAATATTTTATTTGTGCTGTCTCATTTTTATATTATCGTATCTAATATTGCATGCATATTAGTCGCAAATACTTTACAGATGTATTAATTATTAATTTTTAAATAATAACTATTATTGAAATGTATATGATATCTAACTATAATATCTTTTCTGATTTCTGTTTGTATATTTTGATTTTTAGGTGTAAAGACAGCCTATAAGCGTTTCTACGTAGACATTGGCTCCGTAGTGGGCCAATGCGACAAAATATGGACAATTTCGTTAAACGACGAGTCTCCAAAGACCCCGTTGGTCATGTTACACGGAATGGCCGCGGGAGTGGCTCTCTGGTGTCCTAACTTGGATGCGTTTGCTTCGACTCGGCCGGTGTACGCTCTCGATTTATTAGGTATGTATTGAAGTTGTTATAACGATTCTCGATTTAAAAGACCTCGGTTGACCTTTGAAAACACAGTATCAAAGATACTGGAGGAAGGTAACGTAAAAAGCATCAGGACCCCTGGATACATGCTCATGCCCATGTATCTACATACAAACCTCTACAGGTTGATGACAGTGGACGAGGCGAAAGAGATATGCAAAAACCGTAGCGTTTGGTGATCCATTCTCTCTGACTACCTCGCTAGCGATACAGCGTGAAGCTAGTATAGTATACGAATACTAATATATATTTTGAACATTTTTAAAGTGCGATTCAACACTTTAAAAAATTACCAAAATATTTTTTTTTAGAAAAGGTATAAAAAATTAAACCTAGCGGGATTTGAATCCGCGCTTCTTAATTTAAATCCCGCTAAGTTAAGAATATTTATTTAAATATGAATTTCCTTTCAGGATTCGGTCGCAGTTCCCGACCGAAGTTCGCATCAGACGCCGAGAAGGTCGAGGCCCAATGGGTGGAATCGATAGAAGAGTGGAGGCGCGAGGTCAGGATCAAGGAGTTTATACTACTGGGGCACAGTTTAGGCGGATTCATTGCCAGTGCCTACGCTTTGAAATATCCTGAAAGGTGAATATCTTTTTTTATTGTTTACATTCATAATAATTATTGCTATTTTATATCAATAAGTGGCCCACGGAAATTTTAATTAATTGATTTCATATAGTATATTGTCATATTTATAAAATATATTTATTATTTTATATATCTTTACTACTCAAATTTTCAACTTCTTTGTTAATCTACTCGTCCGTCTATTTTCGAGCTTCATCTATGAAAATTCGCACGCATCAACAAGATGACGTAAATTTATTCTGGACTGAAAATCAGCCAAATCGTGATTCTAGTTTTTGAGATAATTGATAAAATGTGTCCCATAGACTTAACATATAGAACGTTTTTTTCTCGCGTGCTGACGTATGCTACTTTACTATACATTCATAAATAATACAATACTCTTAACTCTTAAATTCTTTTTTTAACATTATTAAAAAAATACATAAGGCCAGGCCAGTGGTGTGTTTAAAAATTATATACTATAATGTAATTCCAGAATTAGATTATCTTTATCTGTTTATTGTTTGAATTAATTCAGAATTCATTCTGGCGATTCTATAAAATAAATTATTTTTTTATATAAAAAATGTTTCTGGCATTACTAATTAAAATTGAAAAACATTATTTCGCAGAGTACGCCACCTCATCCTCGCAGATCCATGGGGATTTCCGGAAAAACCATCGAACGTGTATGAAAAATTTCAAACTCCTTTTTGGATTAGAGTAGTAGCAACAGCTTTACAGCCTTTGAATCCCCTTTGGGCGGTCAGAGCGGCGGGACCGGCCGGGAAGTGGCTGGTCAGCAAGACAAGACCGGATATATCCAGGAAATATCTGAATTATGTTCCCAACGCTGAAACTGTTATACCTGAATACCTATATCAATGTAATTCACAGACACCAAGGTAAGTTAAATTACTTTTGTTTTTTAAATATATGTTTGCCATGGACAGTCGATTTTGTTTTTAATTTTATTTTCCACCGTTAATTGATTTAAGCTTATATAAGACTTGGAAGTATGTAGAGAAATGTCCTCTAACAAAATATTATTGATTGTCCAGCAATATTTTAGAAAATTACAAATATGTGATTGTTTCAACAAAAGAATATTATGCAGTTGTTAAAAAACCGTAAAATTAATATATTCTTTATATATTGTGTAGATTTCCAATTTTTTAATTGATACACTAGTGAGATCAGTAAAATTAAATTATATAATAAGTATTTTTCTTTCCTAAGTGTGGAATAGCACATAAAATCTGTTAAAAGGCATTAATTCTCATTTCAAGTGGTGAAAGTGCCTTCCACGCATTAATGCATGGGTTTGGATGGGCCAAGAACCCCATGATCCATCGTGTAGCCCAACTGGACGCCACTCTCCCCATCACGGTGCTCTACGGGTCGCGCTCGTGGGTCGACAACAGCACCGGACAATTGCTATTGGAGAATAGACCCGATTCTAAGACTTATGTTCAGGTATGGTAACTTTTTATTGAAAATAATAATAATAATAATGGAGTTATGTTAAAAAAATATATGAAATTGCTCATAAAAAATGTTTTTTTTTCTTTATTATGAAGTCATTTATGATTAAATTTAATTTGCTGCTTTGAAATTATATTTATGGAATTATTTACTAATTACTGAATTAAAAACTAAATAGTAAAATTACTTAAGAGAATTGAGTAGCGAACCTCAATGCCGCTCTTTGTCTAGTGACAAGTACAAAGAAATGAATATAATTCATTCTTCTGTGTGGGATCGAACCTTTAACCGTCACGTTTACAGTCAAACGCTGTGCCGCTATGCCACGATAGTTTATTTTTATTAACACATTTAAATTATATTTTTACCTTACAGGTTATCACTGGTGCCGGCCACCATGTATATCTAGACAAGCCGGAACAATTCAACAAATTTGTTCTAGAAGCATGTTCAAAAGCTGACGCAGAGCCCAGAAAAATTTTAGATAAACCTAAATCCAAGGAAACCAATGATACTAATAATACATCTTGATAGTAAAGCTAGTGAATGACTTTAGCTTATGCATATTTTAATTTATATGTTTATCACACTCGTGCCTACGGTTATGGGATCGCTTGCGCCCAACGCAAATCTCTCTTGAATTTTATGTATGAAATATATGTAGACATTTTGGTTAAACTTATATTGCATAGAAATTAGAATCAAAAAGACAAAATAAAAAAAGTTTAACATGATTAACTTTATATTTTATTGTGTCTAAAATTGTTTGTAATTTTATAATATCTCAAACAATAGTTTGTATTTTTGTTTTTTTTTTACTGTAATGTATAAAAATTATTAATTTAGAAGCTTTATTAGAACTTCGACAATGAAAATGTACTACTATCTTCAGTATTATATTTAATAATTATTCGTTTTGTTATCGTTTAACATATTCAATGCAATGCTGGTTTAGTATGGAAAATAATGGCACACGTGTAATTCACTCTAATACGAGCTTTTGGAGAAGCAAATAGTTAGTTCTTGTCCATTATATCTAAATAGGCGAATTTCCGTAGATTTTTTTTATTTTTAAGAATTGAATATATTGGGTGGAAATTTGAGTGTGAAATGCACAAATATAATATGTTGTATTTATTGTGCGGCGTATAAACAGCAGCCTCTATTATATTGTTGAGCTTAAGAATTTTATACGTAAAGATATAATTTGTTGATCACAATGTTTTTGGTTTTATTTCATTCCTTAATTTAAACTTTTATTTAAAACAGACTTTTTAGCTCATTCGTGACGCAGGGGTACAAGCGTGTGTCTGTGAACGCGACAGGTTGTGAGTTCGACTCCCACTCGAGGAAATTAAATATTTAATGTTTGCATTTCTTTGCTCTGGTTACGAGGCAAAGCGCAACGTTGAGTTCCGCCTAATTGCGGAAAATGGGAAATGGAATGACTTAATGTGTATTCGATTCCCACTAAGGGTAAAGAAATAGTAAATATTTTATTGGCGTTGAGATCCACCTCATCCACCAACACGCAATGGCTCCAGAATTCGACCGAAAGTGGAAACATGAAATCTAACGGGATTAGAGTATCTTATATTAGATTCACTCGATCTATCCTGCTATGAACTAGAAAAAAGTAGTGATGGAGAATAATTAATTAAAAACAAAATTTGTTTTAACTTTTATTTTAGGAAAAATACAAAATTTATAATGTAACAGCAATTACAAACATCAGGCGGGTTTCATGATTTATTACTATATATAGCTTAAAAATAACAAATAAAAAAAACACTACTTGTCCTGTCTTTTAAAAGGCACTATTTATTGTGAATAAAACCTAACTAAAAAAATACTGCCGATTTCATATTGGAAGTTAAATTGAAGTATTAACATATCGGAGTATATTACAGTAATTAAAATATTGCAGTATTAATGCATATGAATGGCATTTTTTATATATATATATATATATTTGTAATGAAAATTGTTATTTAAAAATTATGAAATATTCAACACAGTCGCAAATGTGTGTGACTAACGATGACCACTTTACCTTCATCTTGCAGATCCCGTAATGCTTCATCCAATTGTTCTCTTGACACCGTCTAAGATAAAATAATGAGAAAATTAACTCTAAATAATAATATTTTGTTACATAAATACTTTTAGCCCAAATGTTGTTAGTTTTGTAGAATATAACGTATATAAAATCAAGTTTCTAAATTATTATCTATAAAATAACCAGCCATTTCATTGAAATCGAAAAGCGATCATGGAGGAAACGCACGGAGCCTGTAAGCGCGATGGCTATGAGGTCGATTCCCATTAGGGGGAATGAATAATTTTCATTATCTCTGTTACCTAGCAACATGCAAGGCCTCAACAATTTGGAACAATAGTGCAGAACGGAAGTGACTTAATGAAGAACGAAGTGTCTTAACACTAGGTACCGAACCTTGGTCCTCTTCCTAAATATCAAATAAACAAAGAATTATAAGAAAACTTACAATTTGCGAATAAGTATTGACCTCTTGCAACAATTTAGCATGTGTAACTTTATGGGGTTTATTATACGGTTTTATTATTTCTTTGAGTGCATTGACGAGGTCGGCTCTGCGGCGGCGCGCGGCGGAACCTAACCCCGTGGTTAAAATACCAACGTCTATACGCCCTGATGCGGGATCCGTGGCCGATTGTTTTAGTGCTTCGCGATGTAATCTGGAAATTTAATTTTTTTTTTATTATAGATTTGGTAATTATTTTCCAGATATTTTCTGAGGTAACCCACATTATTGAACATTTATTGAATGCCATAATTATTGAATGTATTAGATTTTATGTAATAGATACTGTAGAATTATACGTCTTGTAAATACAAGATGCAAAAACCATATAGCCTTAGGTTTAATGAGAAAGAATAGAAAAATAAAATGTAACAGATAATAATTTACAAAATAGAGATGAAAAGAAAATAGAAAAATAAAAAAAATAGAGATGAAAGTCTCTAATGAACTAAATAAAAATCAGTAGCAGTCCTAGTCTTAAAAATTGAAATAACTAAAAGTTGTGTACTTCCTGAGATAAATGCGTACAATCAAAAAAGAATAACAAACAAACCTGGCAGCTTCATCGACATCAACAATTTCAACAACTGGACATAATCTAACACGAGCGTGTGCTTCCGCTAAACGTATAAGAGATTCTAATTGTCTTGGATATGCTGATATCTGACCTCGACCGCTGCCCACTCGCCTGGAATTTGAAAAACAAATGGTGATTAAATTAAATTGAGTGACTTACCAAGTGCTGAGTGCATTCAACGCCGGATTTGATCTAGATCCGAGGAAATGGAAACAATTTTTTCATAACTAAAATGACTGAATCGCGACGATTGGCTTCGCTTCGTTCCCACTCGGGGGAATGAATTATTATTTATAAAATTAATTAAAATATATTAAAAAAATAAATTATTTTTTCGCTCTTGTACAGAAGCTCTAGAAAGTCTTGCTGCGTAAAGCTGAAAAGAAATATATTTAGCAGATTTTCTTCTAACCTCATATCCACGTAAGAATCTATGAGTCGTTGTTGCGCCGCTTCACTGAGCGTTGGCTGCACGTGTTCCTTTGCAAACGCTATGTAATCACGCATCAAGCTCATATTCTGGAAATTAATAAAAATATATATTTGAAGTACTATATAAACTCCATATGACGTCATTGAATATATTATGTATTAAAAGAGTGGCAAAGGAAAAGATAATTACAACAACATATTCATCAGTCTGCTCCTCCACTGGCTCGTCAAAGTATAGAGATACAAGATGGGATGCAAGACGTCGGTCGAAGATCTCATCTTGATGATCTAGTACTAAGAATATTAGGTCGAATCTGTAACAAACGAATATAAATATTATTTTTTTAATTTTCATTATATGGTTGTTATTTAATAATTTAATTATAGTTAAATATTTTAATTTGTGGTCTATTTTTTGACCTTTGCTTTTAATCATTCATTTTAAGGGCGCAGCGTGTCTAATGGCGTATGCCAATATTACACGTGGTTATAACCTTAGATCAAAAAAATGTGACCTATGTGAAATAATGTGAAAATGTGACATTTCTGCCTGGTACTGCTGATACTGTGTTCTCGAAGATCAACCTATGTCTCTCTCCGCCTATCTTATCACACTCAGACATATACTATTTTACATACATTATTTTTTCTTAAATTGTTTATCGATTGTCTCTCCACTCATACTCTCATCTAAATATTATAATTCAATCAAGTATTAATACCTGGACATCAAAGTGTGCGGTAGTTGTACATTTTCCACAATAGTTTTGTTTTTATTCCACTGAGATTCGGCCGGATTGGCCGCCGCCAGAATAGATGTGCGCGCGTTTAGTTGACATATTATACCCGCCTTCGCTATTGAGAGAGTTTGTTGTTCCATCACCTGAAATTTATATTAGTTATAATAATTATTATAAGTATTCTGTCTTTAGTAAATCACATAGTACGATTTATAAAATAATAGATTTAAAAAAATTATGATAACTTTAATTATCCTGAGTAAAAATTGAAGAAACTCACAAGTGCTGTTGGCGTGGAATCGAATAATTATTTGTTCATTTTAGTTAACATTTTATTTGATATCCTGTTTTATCATTAAGTTTTAGTAATGTAGGTTTAAACGAATATATTTATATTCACCTCATGTAGCACACTGCGTGTGGAGTCATTCATTTTGTCAAACTCATCAATACAGCATATACCATTGTCTGCAAGAACTAGTGCTCCGCTGTAAAGAGATGTTTTTTTTATATATAAGACAATTATATATTTTTAAATAACTTTCAATACATTTGTTGCAATTCTTAATATTTGATATTTTTGAACTGGCATTGAAACCGTAGCGCTTTTACACACTACCGACTGGCCTTTGTATATATATAAAATTACATATCTAACTTACGTTTGCAAAACAAGCTGTCTAGTATCCGGGTCTTTAGTAACATAAGCTGTTAGACCGACAGCGGAGGACCCTCGCCCCGAGGTGTACTGCGCGCGCGGTACCAACGCGTGAACCCAACGAAGTAGTTGAGATTTACTTGTACCGGGATCACCGCACAGTAGGATGTTGATTTCTGATCTGAAATAGTTTTCTTTTTCTTAATTCATATCAAACCGTCTCATCAAATCGATGATGAAATGATTTTTATAATTATATTTCTGAATTTTATAAAATTGCACATGTACAGAGTGCAACCGAAAGTTAAATGATATAAGCTTTTTTTTACTATTGGTCAACTTGTTCATAAGAGTGTTGAGATCCTGTTGTTACTTTTGTTGTTGTTTTCATTAATATTCTTGTTTTTTTAAGTGTGAAGTTGTTTTTTTTTGACTATTTTGTTTCTTTTTTTTTTAATTATTTGAACAGGAATAAACCTGGACTAATTTAAATAGAAATTAAAAAGTTATATTTAATGAATTATTTATAGAAAGCTTTATAATATTTTTTTTTGTACCTGAAATGCGTCCGTCCAGCAGCATTAAAGTTCTTTTTGGTACCGCCAAGTAATTGTAAAAGCACACCTTTCTTTATATCCAAGTTTTCATATATAGAGGGCGCGATGGCGCGGGCGAGACGTTCGTAGCAATCTGGTTGAGATGCCAAAGTCTCGAATAGTTCCACACGCTCTGGTGGGAACTGATGTTCTTTTCTAAATAAATAGATTATATTTAGAGTATACCTATATCAATATTAATTAAATTTGGAAAAATATTCAAAAATTATATTCTTTTTTCTTTAGAAAGTTTTTTTGTAAACATTCATATAAATATAATATTAAAAAATACCTTTCCTCCAGTTTATAAAAATTATCGTTATATTTATTAGCGTCATGTTGTATTCCACACAGAACAGAGTAGGCTAAGGAAACCAAGTCTGAAGACATTTCGCCACATTCCCATTTTATATAATAACTTGTGTTGGTGGCAAAAAAACCATTATTGTCGCATAATCAAGCACTGCCTTACTATGCTTATGTGGCATCAAAAATTTATATTATATAATAGAAACATTCTATTTTTATAAAATAACATGTATAAACCCAAACCAAACTTACCCCTCTTCGGTTTCCAAAAATCTATCACTATGTGTCTTCTTATAATGCAAAGCGTCCAAATGGGTACGATGCAAGGCTTTCAAGGTAGCGCGTCGCGGGTTCACAGTAGCTGGTGCTGCACGGAACACCCCCGTAATAGCGATTCTCTCTCCTGCACCCACTTGTTCTACTAGGGCTCCGTGGGCCATGACGCTAACTGTGGCTGGGGTGCGTCCCGCTGGCATGTCATCTGGAGTGGAAAAAGAAATAAATTGTTTATATAAATAGTGTACAGGTATAAAAAAAATATGTATAAGTAATTGGTTCAAAACCAGGTATATTTTTTGGAATATGACGCCGTCGTGGCGCAATTGCACAAAGGTGCCGCCCATAAACCCGACGGTTGTCGGTTCTTTTCCCACTCGAGGAAGTAAAATATTTCTTACGTTTATATTTCCATTTTTCTTCGTTCTGGTGTCGAGGCAAAGCGCAGCGTTGAGTTCTGCCACTCAACACGCAATGCCTCCAGAACTCGGCAGAAAGTGGGGAACAGTGTCTTAACACTTCTTAACTGCTTTGTGCGGGATACAGCGTGAATATAAAATAAGATTCCTGATTATCAATTATTCATTGTAAGTACATTTTTTATTTTCAGCTTCCGGCTGTATAGTCATATAGTCATAGCTATAGCCGGGTATAGCCATAGCTGTTTGATTAAAAGCATATTACAATATGATAAAGTATACCATCAATATACTTCTGTCATATGCTATGGTGGATCTAAATATCATAATAGTAAAAGCAATAAAAGTTACAACAAAATTCGAAGACCTGGTGCTTCTTGAAGTTTGACCAGTTGTTTATCACTAAAATGTGATCTATTATGTATCAATTGGAAGCTATAAGTCGTATTACAATGGGAACAACGTGCTGGTTCAGCAACCCTGCCCCGTTCCAACTCTCCTGCAGCTGCAGCACCACAGACTGCACATTTGAAGTATGCTTCCCTCATTTCCGGTACTATACCAGATGTCCTTATAACCATGCCTGATATTGTTACTAGTTGGTCAATATCTAAAAGTGAAGAGAAGATGTGTTAAATAACAATTTTATTAAGTAATGGCTGTGGGTTTGATTTCTAGACTTAGGTCTAAAATAAACTCTAATTATGTCTCAAATTTCCCGTTCTACGAAAATTCCTAGTATTCACAATAACTACATCATTAACAATCTAAATGCATTCATTATGTGTTTTTACTTTGAAATGAGTACAAACTAAGTTAGGAAGAGTTGTCAAATCTTATACTCATAAAATAATAAATAACAGTAAGGACAATGATATTTTTTCCCACCTTCAGGGTTTAAATCTCTCATGTGTCTTTGTGGAGCGTTGAATGGTCTCACTTGTATTTGGTGTTCTAACACTGCAACTGGATATTTTTCAAAAAATAATTCATTAACCGCAGCATCAAATGCTGGTATAACCTGAAATTATAAATTGATTATCAAAAACTGGCAGAACTCACTCACATTTTTTCATTCCAGAAAAATTATTTAAAATAATTGACTCTTTCTCAGAGGGAGATTAAATTCACCACCACTCCATTATAATATAAATGCCTTATAATTACTTTTCATAATATCAATTAAGGACTATTTATATTTAACGTAATAACCTCCTGAGGATAGCTAATTAGCTGCCTGTGTAGTTTAGTATCAAATATTTTCACATGATCACAGTCCACATCCAGGAATGGTTCTTCTAATGTATGGATCTGAAATAAAATGTATATTTCATTTTGTTAATACAATTTTTTATGCTTTATGCAAATAGCAGAGTAAGTACCTGTCTTTCTTTACTTTCAGGAGAAATAAAAGTACTATTATTAAAAATGTGGTAATTGAAATCATGACTATTACTTGTACATTCCAACAAACCCACTTCTACAATCTAACTTCAAAATAAGAACAAAAAGAAATTGTAATGAGTCTATTACAATTTTGATGTTTTCACAAGAATGTTTGAGTACTTATTATTACTTATTAGTAGTATTATATTACATGAATACTATTAATTAATAAGAAAATAAGAGGGATATACCTCTTCCAATTTTAATTCATATAACGGCTCAGTGGTTACAGCATTGGGTTCAACAAATCTTTGTATAAATTTAATGAATTTCTCCCTGCATTCATCAATTGCTACATCTGTACCCCATACAACTAGCTGTGGCTCAGAAGAATCTGTCCCAGCTGTTTCTACCTGAAATTGAATATTTAATATTCTGTTATTAAGTATGTTTTGATTACTTAGTATTTTCTTCTATTAAATGATAGTTTGTACTCCATTTTCCACATTAAAAATGAAAAGGATATATTAAAGTTGTATTTCCTATTAGAAGTTATTATTTACCCCTTTAGCAGGTGTTGGTGCTGGTACATTCTGCCCAGTTTGATGACCTCTCAAATCAGCTCTTTGTCTTGCTGGTGTCATGGTACCTCTTAATAATGACCTGGGAGTACTCAATGAACTTGGTGTGCCATAGTTCAATGGTGAACTCATATCTATGTCAGCGCCTGTCGGAGATTTTTAAAATGATAGAACATATTAATATGATAAAATTATTAAAAAAATGGTGGTATATAAAAGCTGGAGTATTTACCAAGTGGACTCGATGGCAAGGCTCGAGCTGATGAAGCACCAGGTGCTTGTTGACTTGATGTCCTAGGAGTTCGGCGTGGTGTTCCAGGAGTACCATCTAGAAAGAGTATTAATTTTTTTTTAATAATAATACCTTTAAGATAGATAGATATTTTATCAAATGTAATGATTAAAACATTATTAAGGTACGTTTAGAAGGAGTTCCAGTAGATCGTTGAGGAGTCTCGGGTACAACAAGTTGCTGTGACGATATTGTCCGACGAGACGGAGTTCCCGCTTCTGAAGATGCACGAGATGAAGGGCGTTTCGAAGGAGTGGACATTTTAGAAGTTTGCGACTAACCACTACAAAATATTGATTCTAAATATTAACAAATATAACAGTATAAACTACAACAATACAAAATATAACAGCTCAAGCATTTCAGCGCGAAATTTCGACAAGTGACACTAACATTAATTGTCATCACAGATTCCACTTTCTTGGCAACGATCGACAATTTATTTATTATTATAAATATTTATTCTATCACACCTATATTCAATCAATTGTTTTATTTATTCGATATATAAATAGTTTCTCATTAATTTTAAATTAAGGCTTTATACGTTTTTTTTGCTTTTTACCATTTAAAATGTTATAATAAGTTATCTGTGTTGTTGTTAAACTTCTATAGACAATAGAGTTTATTTTTAAATCAATTGATCGTTCATTCACCGCTGTTGTTTTCGTGGTGTTCTATAATAATAACAAATAAATATACGATTAATGCGAAATAACATTCAACTTATGGCGATGATCGTGAATATATTTAAATAGTGCAATAGATGTATTGTAGTCAAAGTTGAACTTTAGTTGTAGCACATTTTAAATAGCTAAGTTTGTGCAATCTACCTGCATTGTCGGGCATATTTTCGTAAATAATTATTGTGGTTGACCGTATAGTTTTTTATTTTGAATGGACCTACTAGTAACAAATATAATATAGTGATGCATATAATGCTCACTTGCTAGTGATAATATTTTTAAAGGTTGAAATATTTGGATTATTTTCGGTAAGTATCTCAGTGTATATAATTAGTTATTATAATTTGTGATTCATCGTCTCGTGAACATCCATTATGTAGAGATCTCCAATACAAACAGGAAGGCACTGGAATATCTTACCATGTTATTTTTAAAATAGTTGTTTATTATATTATTATACTATTCTGTTACAGCAAATAAAAAGAAATTATAGTGAGTAAACATGTTTCAAATTACTATTTATAAAGCACATTTATTTATATTACTTTGAAGTCATATATTGTTAAATACTGTAAGCAAAACTAATTTGTCTCTTAGTAATAATATTTAAAGGTTTTGGAGAAAATTTCAGTTTGATGTATATAAATGAAATTTTACATATTAATAGTATATAACTATGGATATCATTTTCTTTAATGCCTTCAATAATTGACAGAAGTATTAATGAATATGACAAAAGAGAATATAATTTCAATTCTAATATATTTTTTTTATTATAAATCACACTTATAAACATCAATTAACAATTAGGTGGCATTAATTCCACACAGTGGTAGGTCTCATGAGTTTTTTTTTATGTTACTTAAAAAAAATTAAATACATATTCTGTAGGAAATCAATGATATTCCTAAATATATATAATCATCTATCAAACAATATGATCATGGAATGGATACCATGATTTAAATGTTCATTAATTATAACAAAAACAAATATAAATAGACTAGTTATAGTTTTTAATCTGCTTGACTATATTCTTTCAGCTTACAAAAATAATTTTCATGTGGAAAAATGCTGAAGACAGGCATAAAACCACATTGTTAAAGGTATTTTGTGTATGGCAATTATAAAAGTTATTAACACAATACAGATATATAAAAAAATATGAAAAAACCATGGGTATGTAATTAAAATATAATCAATTTACTTTCCTTTTTTATTATATTAGTGAAGGAATAACAAAAAATTAAAAGTTTGACTACTCGCACTTAGGATTTGTGAAACATACAAATAGGTGAGCTATGTTTAAATAATTACAAATAGAATGCTTGTTGTCATAAGCTTGTATTATTTTCTATTTTTTAAGAATAATCTTCACACATTAATGGCAGTGACAAAAATAAACAGAAGCCATAATGGAAATGATTTAACGACAAATTATATGGTAATATATATTTTCTCATTCAGTAGTGAGTGGCCCTCTCAGCTCTGCTCAAGTACATTATGCTTTATTTGTATGATAATTAGTTTTATTTACATTTATTATGCAGTTTAGTAATGCGAGAAATCTTTAAAATTTCTACCTTTCTTTATTTTACTTGTAAACTGCACTTTGCATGAGAAAACCAAAGTGACCTGCTCTATTTAAGAATATACCTAATTACAAACATAGCATATTTTTTTACTATATTTTTTTCTATTTTAATAAACATAATAAGATATGGAATTAAAAGTTATGGTATATAGTACAAAAGATTTATTTGAAAAAACAAATCCATATTATAATATTGTTTCTCCACATAGCCTTAAACATATTATTTATTAGATATTAAAGTTCAAATATCTAATACAATATTTCCATTTTCTTCATGATATTGTGTGGTGTTGTAATAGGTATGTGTATTGTTAGTTAAACTTTAATTTGTTCATTATATTTATTATTTTCGAAAGGTTTTAATATTTTTTGACGTAAACTACATAACTTGTCAAGATTTTTTAATTTGCTTGTGTTATTTTCAATTTGGAATAATTTTTAAAATTTACTATAAGTTTATTTCTTTTTATTCCACCTACGCAATCTAAATCCAACTGACTTTTTGTTACACATAATGTTACCTTTATATTTATTGAAACATTTTTATAAACTGTTCTCATCATTTTATAAAATTAGCTTAGATACATATAATTATAATATATTTTTAATTGTCTATGATAGAGTTTAACTTTTAAAAGAGCACTATATTTTTTGTAGATGCATCTACATAAATTTAGATTAGATCAAACTACTATCAATATGAAATAATAAATATTTGATAGCTTTCAAATATTTAATACACTCATGAGGCCAGTCGTGGCGCAGGGGCACAAAATGTGACTTGGAAAAACCGATTGGTTGTGGGTTCGATCCACAATCGAGGACACACAGGTAATATTTATATTTCCATTTCTTCGCTCTGGTTTCGGGCAAAGCGCGGCGTTGTGTTCCGCCACACAATGCCTGCAGAATTCGGTGGAACTTGAGGAACGTAATGTCGTAATACTAGGTTCCCTCTGCCTCAGTATCATATATTTCTCAAGTACTTAAAACAAATACAAAAATTCCCAATAACAAGTAGGTAGAGTAAAAATACAAAATGGCCACATGCGTTTAGGGTCGCCACAAACGATCTAATTCTTGACGATCAATATGTGAAGTAATTTCAATTGTGAAATACAAAAATACACCTATACAACTGTTTCTCTAGGTATAAATATTTATTTATATATCCATAGATGTATTGTGCATATTTAATTTAATAAAATTTTTGCAGATCATACTATGTATAATGTACTAGTTATACAAACCTTTAGCGTATAGAGTCTAAATAATATGAAGTCCCAAGTAAATATTCTATACTGTGGTTTATCAGCTAAATTATTTTTTATGTATGTATAGTATTAGAAAAATGATAAAAAATAATTATTTAAATGATTTTTATATAATAGAAAGCAATCAAAAGAAACGTTTTGGATATATATGATTTCGTTAAAGTTTATTTTGTTTCGTACTAGCATCCTAAAGGCGGGGCGAAGGGACTATATGTTTATCTGAAAATAATTATGGTGGTGTTCGAGGGGGCTCCAAAGGTTCGCGCATGCGATCTTAGTATTTTGGGGTACCTACGTGTAGTACGTTATTTTAACTTACGTCCGAATTGAATTAAGAGAATCAAGGAAATGATTAATAACCGATTTTAGATATTTGAACATTATCTTGATTTTATTATAATTTTTTTATGTTATTACAAGACATCAAGAATAGCGTATATATTTTTTTACATTATTTGATAGTTGTAATAATATAAAAGTTAAATTTCCATATTATATTAATTATATCAAGAATACAAGCGACTAATATTCATTTCCAGCCGGTTCCACCGGTATTGTGCTGGAGTTGAGTTACTTTACTTTGTATGAAATAATTCACCGTATAACAAAAGTTATTTTGACTTACGACGTACCTATTTAAAAATTATTTTTATATGTTTAATTAATTATCATACTATAAAACGATACTTATGTAAGTTTTTAACTCTCTTAGGTGGTGGTTAACATAGCTCTTTAATAAATTTGTTTATAAACTTTAGGTTGAAATATTACTGTCGTAAAATTTGGAACTCGTGTCTTATAAATAATGAACGCTGTCTGTTCTATAGCATAAATCCTTTTTCAAACGAAATGGTGCACATTCATAAACACAACTTGTAAAATAATTTGTTATTATATAGAATGAATTATTCAAAGTAAAATAAATAGTTCCGAAAAATATTTATCTTTAAAACTATTCGTCTATACCATATCCGCTTCATTGTTCGTTATATTTAAGTTTTCTGCATTCTATTTCGATGACAGGCCATTTAAAAATTTTTTTCGAGAACAAAAACCTTTTCTTTGGTAACAATGACGTTAAACAAATATTCAGTTATGTAGTTAATATTGTTTCTAGGTGCGTCATAGATAACGTAAAATACTAGAATTCTACAAACTGTACTCTGCGACTACGCAGTATTTCTTTGAGGACAATAGCCTTTACAATGTGGTAAATCTATACCTACCTGTTGTTATAGCTTACATAGTTGTCGTTTAAAATCTAGATTTTATTTTTCCTTTTTTTTTGTTTCTTTGCGAATAAATTATATTTACTTAAAAATAGTATTTATTTAATTATATTTTTACGTTTCAAGAAACTCTATATTATTCTTATGTATAGTAATGCTAGTAAATATAAAAACATAATGATAATTACTACAAAGATTATCTTGGTCATGTTGGCCTTTGTCCATACAACCATAAACGCACCCGCACAAGGGCTAGAGCAAAGCTATTATTCCATAGAAAAAAATCAGGGTTCAGGATTTCGGCGAATTTGTAAGAAGCGTTTTGTAACTACAAAACGCTGCCTACCTGCTTGCCTGCCTGCCTGCCACATGATGCTTCAATACAATTCATTTGTACATTATACTATTTAGCAGGTAATGTCGGCCATTTAAATCAGGTGCTGCACTATGAATAGTTATTGAATTCAGTAAAATCTGTACACAGTTTTTTATTAATGTTTCAAAATTTTGTTTTGTTATTTTAGAAAGCAAATCGACTATACCTACAATGCAAACGTAGCTAGATATTTTAGAATTTAAATATTATTAAAGTACGGATAATTTTATATATTATATAAAATTAGCTCAATTTTCATATTGCTATGATGATAGAACTTGAAGAGCTTCAGCATGTACTTGATCATTATTTTGCTGTCAAGAGCGAAAAGCTCTTACAGCAATTATTGATCTCGAGTCTAATTCCTCTGTGAGTGGAGCACAATTTTAGATATCGAAATAATATAGAAGGGATGTGGATCCGTGGCGTCGCCCTCCGGGATATAAGGGTAGCTAGGGAAAGCATCGATTTTCGTCACCCTACGATCCGCACGGCGGGGGCGCGGCAAGATGGCGGAGGGTCCCGAACCTGCCTCAAGCGCACTCGCCGCACCAAGGTCACGAGCGCCATGTGCTCCCACAGACGCACGTAGCGTAGACGCCCGAAATACAGCATCTCGATAAAGAAACTTGCCTCTCTCTCTCTCACACCCACACAATGATCCCACTCAATACTGATTCTAACACGGTTAGGGTTGACATTTTTTTTTGTGCGAGCCATTGGCGTCATTTTCATGATTTCTATTAATACAGGCGCTATGTAATATATTGTATTACATTTTTATACAATTAAATAAAATGATATTGGTATGTATTTTATTTCTGACAACAAATCTATAATGTGTATGAGGTAATGTCAACTTCCTTTTGGCAAGAACAACGGATCTTGTAGCTTAATTTAGACAAACGAATACAATTAAACATTGACCGTCATTAAACGCAGCGACTTTCTAAATCGGAATGTTGAACGTGCATCAACCCTAATCATAGCGAACCTCTTTTATCTAAATTATGGAAAATTTTGGAATGTGCCGTAACGTTGAACTTTATCGCACGCACAATGCGTGCATAGTGCCGTCTCACTCTGCTTTCGTTACCTACTAACGCGGGGGGTTAGTGGTAGGGAGCGTACAAAAGTTTTGGGATAGGATTTTTTTCGCAAACTGCATCATTTGAAGCATCCCCATAGTGGCAGCGTACCATTAGAACAGACTAGTGCATCAGAGTTACTCACACCGTGCTCAGCTGTTTTGTATATTTCTAAAGTTTTCAACTTTTTGTTAAATGTCCTCCATCCGGTGTGTGCGATAAAAATTTTATAAATATAGTGCAGTGATATGTTGTTGTAATAATACAAACTTGTAAGTCGTTGAAATTATTTTGTTTTTAAATTATTAAAGTTTACTTTATTCGGTTTGTTTTGTAAATTACCAAAATTTTGATAATTTTCGCAAAACGATGCCCCAATAACACACATGTTTGATGATAAACTTTAAGTTATAAGTTTTTATGTGCATGTTTATCTAATTTTTAAATGTTTATTCGTGTAATGGCGCTACCATAATATTGCTACCACAAATAGACTCGTTCTAGAACCCCATAAACATATGCATGTTTTTAATATATTTATTATAACTTTAATCTCGCATTTGTATTATACTTTGTACTGTAAACAGTTATTATTTACATGTTTACCTAATATAGATAGATAAATAGATAAATTAGCAGAAGTTCAAACTCGCCAGTTTATTTTGTAATTTGTTAATTACTTGCTTTATGATTGTATACATGTTATATGTCATGTTACATCGTAAGTTATATTATTGTATTGACCATTATTATGATTCGGCGGTGCTTAAATTTCTCACTATTATATTAATTTCCGTCTTCGTAAGTACATAATGTAGCATTATGAGCCGTTACTTAAATATGTATATTTTCATTTAAAAAGCTGTAAGTGTATGAAAATTTTACGAATTATTAACTCCCAAATTGTATATTTAAACAATGCTTTAAATGTTAAATATCGTAATGCTATATGTGTAATGCTTTCATACTCAAAAACAACTAATTTTGAAAGATCAATAGTTCTAAATTATCTTTGCTTTGTTTCAGATCTAATGACTTGACGTTCGCGTCATAATGACGTCGTTCGCAAACATGACGCAGTCGCTTGCAGCGAGCCTGCCCACTACATCCACCTCGGCCACGGGCTCCAGCCACAGTTCAACGGAGCAGGAGGACGCCCTGGGCATGTCCCACATTATCTGCAATCTCCTCGAGAACATGAACAAACCATCAAATCCTCAATCGGGTACATCCGCTTCATCATCTTCTACCATGCCTTATGACATTTGGGCGTTACCATCGTGTAGTTCACTACAGAACTCTACCACTACGCCTAACGCTCGTGAGTACAACTCTATGTCTAACAATAACAATCAAAATCAGTCGAAAGAAGACAACTCAAGCGGATCGCCTGGTACCTCGTCATCGGTTTCAATAAGTTGCTTCCGCTGTGAGGAGCGCTCGCCGACCACGCGTTGCCTTGAATGCAACGATTTGTTTTGTCACGAGTGCTGCCACAAAGTCACGTCAGACTGTCAGCTAAGAGAACACACTTTATTGCCTATCCATCAAATATCACCTATCGGAGCCAGACCCAATTCTGTAACAAACGATAAAGAAGTTATGTACTGTGAACTTCATGGTGATCCTGTTAGGTACTATTGTGAAGGTTGTATTATATTCATATGTCAAGAATGTACCTTGTGGGTTCACAAGGATCACTGTTATACTCCTATAAAAGGTGCCCTTGATATGTGTAGAATTGGTGTTTTTAGAGCTATAGAAGATACAAAAACTGGCACTAAAGCCATCAAAACTGCTATAGATAGGGCAGTAGCAATGTCAAAAGCGTATGAAAAGGAAACTGCTGAAGCTAATATGAAAATCCGTAAAGCCATGCGCTGTTTCGCTCAGGCAATTGAAGATAGAGAGAAATATTTATTAGATAAAGTTGAGAAGATGCGTCAAGCGAAGATGAATGAGTTGACAGATCACATGAACACTCTTCGTGGAATCCTCGCTGGATTAGCGCACACCAACGAAACTCTAGTGCGTAGTATGGACTCTGAAGGCATAGATTTGTTTATGGCGAAAGAAAAAGGAAGAGCACAAGTAGACTATTTCTCTTGTATGTTTAAGAATATGTATGTGACAGAAGAACGTGTTCTGTTTATACCCCCTAATTATGATTTAGTAGATCAGATAAAAAGACAATGTGACGTTCAATCGGCCCCGGTAAATTCAATACATTCTTTGAGTTCATCCTCGTCACTCCAATCGCGTCAGTCATTATTACATTCGTTGCAATCGGCTCAAACGTTTTCACCGCTATCTTATCAAATCTCTGCCACAAATACCTTAAGATCATTATCGGAATATTCAAATAATCACACGCGATCCACAAACTATTACGATCACAGTATCTCTACTAGTATAGCAATGGATTCTAACACTACGCGTGGTATTGGCCAAGCAATACCAGGGTATTGGATGTCCGTTTCTGTAAAACCTACTAGAAGCCCCGTATCTGGAGTTCCGATGTTTTCGTTCGGAAGAGAGGGTCAAGATGAAGGGCAAGTGTCTAGGCCTTGGGGTTTGTGTGTAGACAGAGAGGGTAATATAATAGTTGCAGATAGAAGAAATAACCGTATACAAATTTTTAATAGTCGCGGTGAGTTTAGAACAATGTTTGGGTCTAAAGGTACCGGTCCAGGCGAGTTTGATCTGCCAGCTGGTATAACGACAGATACTTACGGTCGTATAATTGTTATCGACAAAGACAATCACAGGGTTCAGATATTTACGTCCTCAGGTAATTTTATTCTTAAATTTGGTTCCTTCGGTAAAGAATGTGGTCAATTCCAGTATCCATGGGATGTGGCTGTTAATACGTTAGGCAATATAGTAGTGACTGATACCCGCAATCATCGTATCCAACTATTCACAAGTGACGGCACTTACATAACCAAGTTCGTCTTCGAGGGGGCTAATCCTGCAAAAATGCTCAAAGGACCAACTACCCCTAGAGGTGTTTGTTTCTCGACGTCAGGAAATATTATTGTCTCAGATTTTGAGAACCACCGCTTACTTATGGTAGACCCAACGTTATCAAAAGTGCTTCATTGCGTAGGCCGAGAAGGCTCAGGCATCGGTGAACTTAATCGCCCATCTGGTATAGTAACTGATGATGACGGTCGTATAATAGTAGCCGACTCTAAGAATCACCGCGTGCTTGTATTTACATCAGAGCTTCGTATTTTATGGGCTGTTGATCTGAAGAGTCCTGGCCTTGACGATAAAGATAGGCCGAGCGATGTAGCCCTCACCCCTGAGGGCTTCTTAGTAGTACTGTTTGAGACTTTGCCAGACACCGCTCGCGATATAACATCACACGGTAAACAATACATAAAGGTTTACTGACTAACGTAGAAAACCCGGAGACGATGAACTGCGTGGACCGTAGGTCTGTTAAATATATATATTTTTTTGTTTCTTTTTTTTTGTTGTGATTACTTTCTTAACGTGCCAATTGTTTAATTAATATTTGGAAAATCTGAATCGAGCTTAGCTTGTATGGAGAATCGTTCGTGTTCATATCTTATATTATGCGCAGAACATATTTTCTTAATTTTTTTTTAAAAAGTTTTCGTTACCATATTATTTTGATTTCAGTTCTATTTAGGACTAGTCCTTAAAGACCAAACGTTGTTTACAGTGCTTGATGCACGTCATAGTTTCTCACCGAGTATGTTCTAAATATTTCTGACGATAGGCTACCCACCTACCTAAATATTGAACTGAATAATCACAATTTCACATTCATAGAAATTTCTCTTGTTCTTCTGATATTGATTTTTTTACATCGCATCATCAAAGAATAGTCTCTCAAGGTTATTATAAATAAAAGATCACATTGTGATTTAAAAGATGTTTTTATGTGAGATAATTTAAAATTAACTTGAAAAGTATTTTTTTTTTCAAATGTTACTTTGCGTTTTTTTTTATTTGATTAGTTGATAAATACACATAACCGATGCGTATTTTTGTATTAAGTTATTCTGCATATTAATTTAGGTATATATTATATTTTATATAAAGGCGATGGTGGTCCTACGCCCATAGATTAAAATGAAGTAATTAAAATATAACTCCTTTTTTCCACTTAGATTTTTATCTTACGTAGAGTTTGAGGATTAACGAAATAAGATAGATGAAATAAGAAATTATTGCAATAAACTTGGAGACTGACTTTAGAAGACTGTCTGAAAGACGTCGTTCCGGTGGGCGGGGCGGGCGGTTGTTGCGAATTAACGCGTTGTTTCAATGCAATTTTTTTATTATTATACCAAAATTTAGTTATTGTTTTAACATTATTTTGATTAACGACTGTTTTGGCATTTATATAGAGGCGCGACTATTTTCTACGTAGCAATTATCACATTTGTTTGAACGTGCGTATTGCGTTTCCTAGTTTTTTAGTACGTCGCTAGAGAGATGACTTTAATTATCAACTGATTTAGCGTTAAAGCTGTTCTCGATATTCCTCGACGTAGTGCTTTAGATGGTTGATGGCTGATAGATATAAATCTTAAGATCCTCTACCACATCTCTTTATACTTCTACATTAAGTATAAAGAAAGTAATTTGCTATGACGCACTTGTTTAAATTAGCTAATTTAAATATATATTGATCTACAAATTAATTATTTTTTCAATTAGTATGTAACGTGTGATTGTAATTTGTAAAATCAACATTTACGTTAGTCCAAATATTTTAGAAAAATTGTTTCATCAAAATTTATATCGACTTTTAGTCTATATTTAGTACTGTCGGCGTTAAGTCGGTCTGTATTAGATTTAATACACTGTGTTCAGTCAATATGTGTTCACTATTTAAATATAGTTTAGAGTAACGTATTCTTCGGCTTGTTGTGTAGTTTTACTCGAGTGGTGGTCTCGCTTCCGATCTTAATTGCTGGAGTTGTAGTTACGTACGTTGTATTTACTTATCAACACTCAATGTGTTTCACGTGGTGAATAACGTTCATTAAATAATTTTTTATTCTCCTACCTTCTATATTGTCTGTGGAACTTTCTAGAAACTGTTATAAATAGAGATTCGTCTCTTTACAGATGAGAATTAATTCAAATCCTATCGAAGTTTTTTAACACCAAAGTTTATACTATGTATATTGATAAGATCTCGCTCTCAGCAGATGTAATCATTGTCGAATGTAACTAACTGCTTTTTACGTTTACACTTATATATAATAATAAATTAGTGATGTGCATATATAATGAACTCAATATACAAGTGATAAAATATTATAAATACCCTACATTTTAACACAAACAATTCTATTCCAATAATGTTTTGTACCGACAACTAATTTAATATACTATTAGATTAACATTTACACGTAATGTACTTAGGATACTTAGAATAGCATAAGTTGAGAAATATCTATATCCGTAATCTAGTGATGTGACGTTCTCAATTATAGAACTGATATGACACTTCAAACAAAAATTTTCTATTATGTTTATAAAATTTTAGATGTAGATAACCGACTGATTTTTTACGACTGCGGATATAGTCTGAGGTAATTCAACGTTATCAGTAAATGGGTGAAAATTATTGTTTGAAGTCCGGTGTGAATGGTTGGCGCTTTACCGACAGACGGTACTGTAAGAAAAATGTATCTAATAATAAATTAAAGTTTGTTCCAATGTTAGGGGAATAGGGTGTTTACAATTGACATAACAAAGAAGGAAGCTTATTTAGTTTCCGTAAGGCCCGGTCCTGTACGCGCGGACGTGACGTAGCTTTGGCGGCGGCGATAGTGGAAAATATACTGCAGTTGCAAATGCGTGCAGTTTCTTGCGTCTTGACTGTCAATTAATAAATTCCGCGAAACGAAATATAGTTTATTAGCTTGGTTTTCATTTATTTTCATATTATATAAATCAATACGAAAATTAAATCTAAATTACTTTTTGTTCAGTGCCATTAATAAAGTATTATGTTATTTTTAAAGTAATGTGTTGCATCAAATGCATTTTTTTTATTAAATCTTCAAAGTTATCTTAAAAGTCCAATGAAAGAAAACATTTATTTTTTTATAATGTGACGAATCTCGAAAGTCAACATTTTATTCTAACATGTAATAACTTAAGTGATTTTGCATAGCAAACTCCTTGAACTCCAGATCCAGAGACTTGTATCCAATAGAATGTTACCACTCTTACATAATTAGCTTAAAGACTTTTCTGTCATCCGCTGTAAACTCCCTGATTTCGTGACAGAAATATGGTTTTCTTCTGGAAATACTGTACAATATAACATTTATAATAACTAATAACTTAAACCAGCTCCATTAAACATTCATAATTTTTGTCAAGTTATCAGATGGAAGTGATAAAAAGAAAAAGTCTTCGATTATAACTTAGTTTGCTCTAAGCGGCTTAAATTTTACTTAATCGCGAACCGCATTTAATTCGGTATGAGTTTGTTTATGTTTTTTAGATTTATTTTGTTACTTGGTTTAGTGGCTTGAAGTTTGGCGTCTTGGAGTGGCCAGTGGCCAAGATGTCTCGCCCACCGTCCACTCTACGACGTCACCACTTTATAAAAGTGATACAAAATTTTTCAACAAATATAAATTTATGATATAATCACGAAAGTCAAGAGATTTGATCGCCAGTAAACGAAGCACTATGTGAGAGCTGCTAGGTGCTAGCAGTAAAAATTGTGGTTTTGTGATAAATACAATAAAATTGAGAACTTAATATTTGAAGCGTGATTATAATTTTGTACGTGTTTTTAACGTTCAATGTTTATTGTGAACGGAGAAGGAAAATTTCAGCTGCTTCCTTGTAAAAAAAAAAATGAGGGCCACCTGAGTAGGGTCGTGGGTGAGACGCTTTGAGAATGTGAAACTGCATAATAATGATAATATGAGATTTTAGGTAAATTGTATTTGAGCCATTCTATTTGTGCTATTTTCTAATGTTAACTAGGCGCTTGTGTTGTGTT
>JBAIZZ010000243.1:297810-319020 GCA_037355905.1 Heliconius aoede | reverse complement strand
TTTTTTTATTATGGTAAATACAAAGTATAATACAATGTTTATGAAAAAAAGTGGCAATTCCTATATAAATTCAAAATATACAACTAACAACTAACTTTATGGAAAATATAAGAATAGTGTAGTTAAACTGCATTAAGTGGTAATTTTTTCCTGATTATACAAGATTATGATTATGATTATCCTGAACATATTGCCTTGTCCTTTTCCATAAAAAAAACAGCAGGTTAGGCGGAGGGAACCTTGTGTTACTCCATTCCCTTCTGACACACTTCCGTTTCCCATATATCGCTGAATTCTGGAGGCATTGTGTATTAAAAGACGGAATTCAACGCCGCTCTTTTGCCTCGGAACGCCACAAAAGAGCTAGAGCGTAGAAGTGAAAATATAAAAAAAATCATTTGTTTTAGTATCCCACAAAATGTCGAATATACTAGCACGCTCTACGCCACGACTTTCCTCACCCAAAACCCCTACTCTAAATCTAAATAATGATAAAGAAACACTAACCCGGACTTATATCCACTTTATACTTTCTACTTATTATTTTCCAACAGTTTCTCACATAAAAAAAAACCATTGACCTTATACCCAACAAACTTTGCCAATAATAAAAAAAAACAACCTCCCCCACTCAGCTTCAGCACCTCCTCCTCAGTGACGGGCGTGACGGTGTCGTCGTCACACCTCAGCCACGCGTCGCCGCGCGCCACCCACGCCACGTAGTGCCCCGACGACGACGAGCGCCCGCGGTGCGTCAGCACGGCTTGCAGGCGGTAGTAGCCGCTGTTGTTGCTGCCCGTGTCTGGTTAGAATAAGAATTATAGTGAACTGGTATATTTAAAATCACTATTTAATGTCGGGACATACTAAAATATATAATACGGCCGTAGTGTAGTGGCCGCCGTGAAATACGCATAGTTCACTCCAGACGAAAATAATTATAAATAAGAAATATTTTTTTTAAATATCTGTACAGCCAAGCTCATAATAGCTTGACCCGCTAAACGGTACAGTTACTTGCACAATCTTAATAATATTAACAAAACAATATAATATTTGAAACATCACTCATGCTTGCATTAAAATAATTTTAACTATACCACAAAAATGGTGTTGACCGCCCACACTCAAAATATAAATTATTTACAATTATAACTTAATTTCATGTTACAGTGAGTAATTCTTGAATTTATTAATAATTTACATTACGTACATATATAACATAATAGTACATACTATTTAAATATGTTGTATTTACCATTTTCAAACCAGTATGGAAGTTTTTTTTTTACTTTATTATCCTTTTTGCTGTCGCCGTGACTTTTGTTTTTTGAACTTAGTGATGATTCCACATTTGCATCTTCTAGTTCCTGAAAATTATATAATTTGTTAAATTTAAATACAAGTAACACCGTCGTGGCACCGTGGTACAGTGGCATCGCGTGTAAATGCGACGGTTGTGGGTGCGATTTCCACTAGAGGAAGTGAAATATTTATTTACGTTTATATTTCCATTTTCTTCCCTCTGGTGTCGAGGCAAAGCGCAGCGGTGAGTTATGCCACTCAACACACAATGCCTGAATGAATGAATTCGGCAGAAAGTGGGGACCGGCGTGTCTTAACGCCGAGTTTCCCTCCGCTATGTGCGGGATACAGCGTGAAGCTGGAGAAGTAAATAATGAATCAACCTAATAAAAAAGATTATAAAGCCTTAAAAATAATTGATAAATAAATGAAAACACAGTATCAAAGATACGGGAACACGGTCACGTAAAAAGCATGAAGAGCCCCAGGTATATGAAGAGGTTGATGACCGTGGGTGAGGCGAAAAAGGTTTGTAGAGACGGTAGAGTTTGGTGCTCCGTTTCCTCTAACACCGCTAGGGATAAAGCGTGAAATTAAGTAGGTAAGTAAATAATAACTTCAAACCCATAAAATTATAGCTTGCTCAAAAATTTAAAAGGAAATACATTATTAGCTGCAGCTGTAATATTAAGAAAAAACTTACTTTAAATTTATTTCTCATAGGTGTCAAGCGCTCTTGCAGTTCCGGCGTGCACAATTCATATACATCCAAGTCCAAAGGAAACTTAACATCTTTGAGGATCTTTGCATTGATGGACTCCTTCTCTTTATAGTAGAAACGTACAAACTGCACTGTTAAATACGCCGGCAGACGACTTATTTTGCTCTGAAACAAATATTTATTATAAAATTATTTGAGGCTATAGTGATGCAGCAGCATCGTATTAGAGTTTAAATGTAACGGTTATGGATTCGATTCTGACTCGGAGGATTGAATCAGTTTCATTTTCTTGCTCTGGTAATAAGACTTTCTACACGTAATGTTTTGAAAATTTATTTGTAAATAATTGATATGATTAATAAATTCTCTTTTGGCACACAGAAGTAGAATTATAATAGTTTTTTAAGGTGTAGGGTATTAATTAGCGCTGCCTATCTCTACAATGGGTAGGTTACAAGTTCATTATTTCTTGAAATCCCGGGAGATATCTTTTTTGGAAATATTTAAATATTTCCCAAGGCCCTCCATAAAACTTAAATCAATCACAACTGATATTGATAATAATGATATTTTGTTGTAAAACAAAATACAGCATTACGCTTCATCAAATGTCCGAAATTCTAGACATTAAGACACGAAATGTCTTGACACTTGATTCTCTATGCATATCCTTCTATATTCAGGATAGGAATGTGATTAACAAAAACATCAAATTTTATTTGAATTATCTATATACCACTTACAGTCTTTGTATAAACAGCATCTCTTCCCAATGTTTCTGACATTTTAGTGATTTGTTCTGCCATTTTCTGAAAATTAATATTGGAGTTTTTAACATCTTTCTATTTAGCTTAAAATTTTTAATGTGTGAGTATTACATAGTATTGCGAAATTAATTGTATTAAAGAAGCACTGTCGTAACTTCTACAATACTAAAACAAAACACAACTTTGTCTTTTTAAGGAGAGAATTAGAGATTATGTACAAACAAAAGAATGTTAACAATATAATATCATATCAATATTATTACAATCCTAAAAATTTCATAATTATTATAATACCTCACTAATTACATAGGTCATGTCAGTCCACTTTAAATTCTATCAGCATACAAACCAAAAAACACAAAATAATATTAATAAAACTTACAGATCTAAGCCCGGATTGTAAATATTTGACATCCTGGGATATAAAGCAGGACAGCTGTAAGAACGACTCGGATGACCGTGTGGGAGATTCATCAGCCTCGCTGCATACTAATTCCACGTCAAGTGTACCACCAAAGTACTGTTCTACTACGGATTTGCTGGAAAAGAATTATAATATTTAAGTATAGTACTATCTATACTTATAATAATAAAGGACCAGTCTGCAGCAGTCTGTACATGCAGGATATTTAAAAAAATGTTATTGGTGGTATTTTATAACTTCATAGAACAAAAAGCTAAATTTAAATTATTTGTTGTTTGTCTGTGCTTTTTTCTATCTCAGAAATTGCTTAACCTATTAAATTGTAGGTTTCAGTATTGTATTTTGGAAAACGTAATATACTTTGTAACAATCTTAAAGAATGTAGTTCATCCAAATTGCTGTAAAAAACTATTTCATTGACATGGGTGAAACTTTACTTTTCAATATAGGTGTGTTATTAAAATTATGTTATAATTAGAAAACGAAAGTAATTCAGATTAGTCCATTAATAATTATGTAGTTCAAGCAGGCGAAGCCGCCAGCGAACCTACTAACATACAACTGTGAACATACAACATCAAAAAACATTATTTAATTTTAACTAACTTTTATTAACATTATAAAATTGTCTTTCGAAAAATGTAAGCGAGTGGAGTTAGCTAGTGAAACAAGAATAGTTTCACCACACTAGATGTAAATGGAGAAGCTACACAAAATAAGCTCACCTGTCAGCTTCAGGTGTTATAGATAGTCTCATCGTCAACGCACGAACCATCTCCGTCCAACATTCCGAAGCATCTTGCTGTGCCAATTGTCCTCCAGCTCCTCTTTCTGCTAAGCGGGGAGCAGCCGCATGCAGGGCATGGAGAAGTCTTGCAGCTGCTGCAGCACAGGCTCCAGCACCGCCATTCTCTAAAGCTCTCATAGTTTCACTTAACGCTGATGTCAGACCACCCGCTGTTCCGCCACCAGATGCTGAAAATTAAGAATGTTTTAATGTCCCATGGATGCTAATGTGGGGTTGGTGATTTTTAGCAGTTCCCCCCTCACTTTCATTGTCTGAGCTCCTGTCTCTATCACCAAATTTGAAATTATTCTTCTAGAGATGTATTTTCTTTTTATTTTTTATTGTTATTAGGGGTAAATATGCATGCACATACATGTAAAAAAACAGCTTTTACCACAGATTACTATAAATATAACATGATACATACATAGGTACACCAAAGACAACATTATTTAAGCAGTGAATTTATTGCTTTTTGAACCTGCTAGTACCCATTGCCACAATATTAATAGAATTAAATTTATTTTTATAAGAGTTGACCATTTTGTACAGCTGTTTTTAAAAACATTATTAAGTGTTAAAATAAAAAAGTCATTCTTACATTGGTCATACTTGAGCAGAGCATTTTTCAATTCAGGAACAGTTTTAAGACATTGCACTGTAGCATTCATGTAACAAGTGTTACCCAAGTTAATTAGGCCCTCTGGGAGGTCAAGCTGAAAGAGAAGGATTTCTATTTGATTTCTATTTAAGTGTAAATGTCAAATACCATGGTAGGCAAAGGTTTGTGTTAATTCACAACATAATATTTAATATAAATGTTACATTCATATTTTTCTTAGTTTCGATTGCATTTATTTTGAAATTTACTTACAGCAGTAGCTAGCTCTGACTCATTCATATCCTCAACAAAGCGGGTTTGTTCAATAGGTGCTGCTGGTACATCTTCTTCTTTGCTTCCCATTACAAGTACAATTGCATTCTAAAACAATTGGCAGTATAAAAAATGGGTTATACATCATGTATGTATGTATACCCCATAATGGGTGGGATTCTGTGTGGGTGGTCTGTGTAAATGGATTTCCCAGTGATAAAAAAAAGGGCAGACAAAGAGAACTTAATATACTCTAGGTTCCTACTTTCCACAAAATTTTTGAAACATTATATCTTGATTAAATGATGTGTTATTACAAGCAGCATTGAGTTCTATAATGGAGGAAAATGAAGAATAGAAGTGTCTTATTTTTTATATGCAATACAGCTACATCTTTATGACTTAAATTAAACTACACTAAACTTAATTAAATTAAACTACTTACATGTGTTAATTTAAAATTTCCCCAACTATCATCTTTTAATGTCACCCCTCGGCAAACTACCTTTTGTCTTTCAGGTTGAACTCCAGTTAAAGCAAATATCTGTGCTTTGAATAATACAGGCTCGTCATCCGTATTTACTTCTACGTCTGGGAATGTCTCCTTTCCCCATTTTACTTTTACTAGAAGAACAAAGAAAAAGAGTTAACAAATAAAACTTAAATACAAGCAATATTATGTGCCTTGTGAAGAAATATTATATACTTTTATCTAAACAGTAGAAATCAAAAACAAATACTCGGTAATATTATAGAAAGCCGGTATTTACGATTTAAAAGTATCCTTGACATCTTTTTGCAAATGATAAAGGACTATTGACAAATCTTATAAGTATTGAACAAAAATTAATATATTTTTTTGTACAATCAATAGCTTTGGGAATACATTTAATATTACGATATTAATATTTGTTTTTCTACTTTAAAGACTAATAACCTCAAACTGACTAGATGAAAAAGCAATATCAAAGTACTTTTAATAATTTTAACGTACCTGAGACTTTTGACATGATTATTATTTAATAATGAGTAAATAGTATAATATTGACGAAAACTAATTATTGCTACTTTTTAAATTATTGAAAGTCACGATCAACAGATCAACTTCGTGGATTTGTTGACAGTAATTTGACATATGAAATTTGCATTTTCCATTTTGTAATGTCAAACTTTTTTTTATTTACTCTATATGTGGCTATGGATAAGAGATCATGAGCATTATGTTTTATGATGGTTATAAAATTAATTATTATTAACGTTTTGATACAAAAGACAATGTTTTTTAAATACTTAAATTCTATCATATTATGCTAAATTGTTGTTTTTATTCAATTATTATAATGAAATTTAAAGTAATCTGAGTAGATTACGTGACCTTAAAAGGTGTTCATTTTTGTAATTAAATGAAATTAATCTAACGAACAAATTGTATAATAATTATATTTTTACTACATGCTAAAATAATTTTTAAAGCAATACTCAATATACAATAACGTGTAGATATTATTATTTATACGTCACAATTATTACGAAGCGAAACATGTACTCTTATGTTCTTAATTAATATCATAATAAATAAATATAATACGCCATATCCAATATGTTACACGATATACTTAAATCATGTAATAATTTGGAGTACAGGATAGACAGGCGTACGATGAACTTTCCTTGAAAGCCTGCGCATACGCAGCCTACCACACTAGTCTACGTGAAATCACCGTCGGTGGCGAACGTATCAGAAGATAACTTCTTATACGTCACTAATAACCAATATAAATTTTAGTTTTACCGCGGTGTTACCTTTTTTCGAAGAACTTATTTTTTTACAGTGCTAAGTGTGGGTGTGGTGAAGTTTTTACATATATATATAAATTAAAAGAAATAAATTGTGAAACCTTTAATGTTGGAGAACTGCAGCTGTAGCTTAATGTAAGTTTTCGAGCTTTAGTACTTAGGTTATAATGCGCTTTCGTGAGGAAAATATAATAATAATTAAAAATTATTTAATTTAAAAAACTATGTAACTCACATAGAGCTATTTAGCAATTTTTACTATTTACTCGTAAGTATTTCAAATACTTTATTGACTACACTAATCAAACTCTGTGTAATAATATTTAATCGATTTTCTTGTTTTATTTTATTTGTTTCACGGTCTATCGTGAAATTGAATTAGCCTTTTAATGACCAGCATGTTGAATTCAGAGTCCAGTTCCAGTTATCTGTTTTTATACATATTGTTTATTTTTTCCTTAGATAAAACGATAGGGAAACTTAAATAAATATTTGTTACGTTTTTATGACAAAATCTGAAAAATACTTTATATGTCTACATTAAATTAAGCTGTAACGTCCAGTCACTGTAAAATTAAAAGCCTTAACTTATTTAAGAAATTTTATCTAAATGAACATGCCTTACTCTAGAAGTTTACCACATTCTACACGATTAAGACATTAAGTTCGCTACTGCTTCAGTTTTATCAATCCCTATAAAAGCACAGTTTGTCATACAGTATTAAGTTTAAATTTTATATTTATTAAGCCCATGTTATATTTTATAAACATTGAACATCTTATCTTACTTATAAAGCGTGTGTCTATAAGCGCAATAGGTTATAGATTCGATTCCCGAACGAAAGAACTCGAGGAAATGAAATATTGAATATTTTCATTTCTTCGCTCTGATGTAGAGACAAAAGCGCAGCGTAGAGTTCCGCCACTTAACACTTGCCTCTAATGCCTCTAGAATTCAGTGAAAAGTGGAGAGACGAATACCTATCTTAACACTAATCTCCCTCTGTCTACCCTGCAACATGCGGGATACAGCGGGAAGCTAAAAGGAACATGTTAAAACAGATTTACACAATATAAAATGACGCAAAACTATTAAGTCGCAGCTCGTAAAGCATTCGCATGGCGACCGAGATGTGGCGGTGTAAGGAATGTATAATAGCCGACGACGGCAGGATCTACCTGCCGCGCGCCGTCAATATACGAGCTCGTAACATCGACATGGCAGAATATGAATTAAGCTTGGACACAGTTTACTCTCGTAAAGACTTGTTTTTGTGTATCGTGCAAAGTGAATTGAATTTTTTTTTTATTTCTTATTTGACAATACTTTTTCATTGCAAGAATTATTTTCTTAACCGTGACAAATGGATAAGACTACGTTAGCTATTTGCTGTTAGCTATTGGCTATTTTCTTAGATTCAATCATCATCATCTACATCTACAGATGTTGTTACAAGGAATTCGTCAACTGTGCAACGTATTGTAAGAATGTTAAATAATTTTACGTACATTAGTTTATTTTTTTGTTATTATTTTTTTTTGAATTAAACGACTAATGACAATAAGGATGATTAAACTAAGCTACTAGTTGACCATTAATAAAGAAGTGTCGAAGGCCGGCATGCACCTGCACGAATCAATTTATTTTTTTCTACGGCTGTTTTGTAATTAACAAGTAGGTATTTAGCCGGAGCAAAACGGTAATTGAAGGTGCTTTCTCACTTATTAACTGAGACGTACACGTATTGCATGTGTTTTTATTGCGATATATTCCATTATTTCAACAGAAAAGAAACACACATCATCGTGAGACACTAAACTCTTAGTCGAACGATAAAAAATTTAATTTACTCGACACAAACATGCTATTTTGTAGCGTTAGGTGGATATTGTTTTAGAAGTAATAAATTTTATTATTGAAAAAAATGAATGAATATTCTGCCTTATATTTAAAAGCAAAATTTTGATAATACATTTTCATTATTAGGATCTTTTGAGTATTTTGAGGCTGGTCGTAGCGCAGTGGTACTAATTGTGCTGCACAATCGACTGGTTGCGGGTTCGATTCCCACTCGAGGAAAGAAAATATTTATTTATTTTCATTTCTTCGCTCTGGTGAAGTCAGCCGTGTGGTCCCGGCTTAGAATAGGATCACCCTGGTACTGTCGGTGTCGTAAGAGGCGACTAAAGTACGTATGGTAGAGTCACGTCGCCAGTAATGGCAACACGCATGGGCAGACTCGATTTAATACCACCCTCGGCATTTAAAACCGGCGTGAAGTAGTGGCCCCTGCCACTGCGTTTCGCATTAGGTAATGCCGGGCCCCGGTGCCCTTCATCTCCACCTCAAAGGCTGGCAACGCACCTGTGGCTCCTCTGGTGTTGCATGGGGTCGTGGGCGGCGGTGATCACTTACCATCAGGTGACCCGAACGCTCGTTTGCCTTGTCCTCTCTCATAAAATAAATAAAAAAAATATAATCAATGAAATTACAATGAGCTATTCTTATTTAAATTATAATGGTGTAAATAGTAGTATATAATAGACGAGAGAAAAATGTTACGGAAATAAACGGTTCATCTTATGTCGACCATTATATGGTCGTTAATTGTGATTTTGTGTGTGATTGAATGAACGACTATTTATAAATAAAAATGTTTTTATATTCCATTTGAGCCAGTGGGGGTGAGGGTTTACTTGGAGACATGTTCTTACTAGTTTTATTCTTCATAAGATAAAGAAATAGGAAGGTCGTATTCCCGATACGATTTTTGTGTAAAAATAATAAATTACTCTCATTATTGATCATCAAACTCGTACAGAACCAAAATAAAATGAAAAGATGAAACATCCTGATAAAGTTGTCTTCATTCTTTCACAAGATCAATTTTAATGAACAGTCAAGAAAACTACAAAGTACATTGAAATATACGCTTAAAAAGTGACATTTAGAGATAATATATTTTAAAAATTTATTAGACATATAAAAAAAAAAACAATAAATGTGATATATTATAATAATTTTAGTGGTAACAAAATTTGTAAGTTCCCAGGTCGTTGTCCGTCGGTCACGGTTCACGCTTCACAGCGCGATATCTAACGCATCTTCTACTAAAATCACACACTACACTCATTGTCTTGTGCGGTTTCTTAAAAATATACAATGTTATATTTCATAGGAACAATAATTATGAATTACATTCTTTATTAATACTTTTACTCTTATGGCTTTTTTATGGCAATATGTAAAACTTTTAGTGCGTAAATATTAACTAATAAAACCTTTTTGATATTTTTTTTGCATCATTCTATAAAATAAATGTATTATACATTAATTTAACAATAAAATTATATGACTTTATGGTGCATAAAACATAAAAAATCTAAATATTTAAACTGTATTGTAATGGACAATTTTTCGTCTGTAAAATGTAATAATTAAAAGAACAAAGTAACTGTTTATATATGCTTAAATATATAATAATATGTAAATTAGATAATGTTAATATTAATTAATAAATTTGTTAGCAAATCTATTTAAATTACTCTTGTTTGTAATTAACAGTAGAGCTATTGTTATATGTCAGAGAATCCACAATGTTTCATTGAAATTGTAACGTAACTAATAATGACAGCTTATAGCACAGATTATGTAAAAATTATGCAAACAATAGAAAAACATGAAAGTTTGAGGAAGTAACATGAGATTATGTTATTGGTCAATTAATTTGGGAAAATTATGCTACATCTTAAATTTTACATAACCTTAAAGGAATAACAAATAAAAAACACTTTTGTTTCCTTTAAATTTTAATATTACGAACTATAATATGCAATGAAGATACTAAAGTTGACTTTGTACGTAACCGCAAAAAGTTCGAAATGTTGATTTCACAAATGTTATTATAAAAAGTTATTGAATAATCGTATTTAATAAAATTTTACGTGCCATTTTATCCACTTTAACATTAAACTTTAAATTTTCAACCGTAATAATTTTCGCCACTATAAAAAAATTGAGGGAAAAGGAAAAAAAAGCAGATAATAATTAACATCTGTATGTAGCTTCATGCTTTATTCCTAGTGGAATAGTCTCTTCAAGACAGCTCTCCATATGTTATATACGTTACCTTCCTGCAGTAACGTCGATATTATATTTTCGAAGGTGAACCGATTCTGCAGATGAGAGAGATCCTGCCTTTCTTACCACTTCTCCTTTATTTATTGTTTTTGCCATTTTTTTTTCTCACTTATTCACTGGATATGCCGTAATTGAATGAGCGCATTCTTCTTTATTCTCATAGTTACATCCTCGCTAGTAACTTCCATCAGCTAAACTAACTCCCCATATCCAAAGAAGATATCGCTTCTCCAGAGCATTCTCCTTTTTTTATTCTGCTTCTGTAATATCCACGTCGCTGCACGCTACCGTAAAATAACTTTGGTAGCAGTGCATCATGCACGGTATGTACTTCCTTCTTTTCTTCCAAATACCAGAACCTAAGTGACGGATGCACACTTTAATTTAATTAAAGCAATCGATACGATTCTATTAAAAACAAAATCTTACTATAAATTAAAAAAAGAGAAATTGGAATAATTTAATAAAACTAGAATTTCTATATAAACGATGAATTTGAAGTCAACAATAAACTTTCTATGAAAGGAGGTTGCGAACCGGTTAAACCAATACAGACTTCACAAAGTCATAGCTTTCATACAACGATCCAAATATTTGTGTCTCCAAATTTGGTCAATTTCTATGCAAATCCGAAATGCCAATAGTAGTATTTGGTCGTATTTTCTAACATACTCCTACATTAGACATCAACGCGCGTGGAATGCTAATGCCTTCCGTAACAATTGGACGTATTCAAGTAGCGACCGTTTGAACTTGTGATGCAAACATTACGTGCATTTCAAAAATATTTCTTCAAAATACTTATGATATGGTGTTTCAACTGTTATTCATATAAAAAAAATCTTATTCAATTAATGATATGTATGTCTGTCTATCTGAAGTTTATTATTTACAGTATCTATTATACTTGTACGTGTAGTGTTTCTTCATATGTGACGCCATTATTTTGCGGCGAGTGTGTTGTCGATTCTCTGCAATGTGAAGTTACTTGTCTGCATTTTAACAGAATCTGTCACAGGTCCGGTTAGTTTTCCATGATAGCACCATAAGTAAAGATAAAGTTTTACATACATGAATAAATATTAATATCCAATAATTTCACACATATTTTATACTTCTTAAAATCGTTTATAAACTATATATTTAAAGGTTATATTTATATAAAATAAAAACGGATTATAGTTGCCTATCTTGCACAAGAACGTATCTAAGTATTTTAACTAACTGATATTAAAAAAAAGAGAAGGAAGAGGCAAGCAGATGCTTCGAGCACCTGTCGACCTGCGCTCAAAGCTTGTTTACTTTTCCTTTTTTAATTTTATGCTTTATTCGTCCTTTAAATACGAAGAACCTAGTGATAATATGTAACTAACATATTCCGAATTCTACTTCTCAAAGAAGCAGACTCTCTACATTTTCAAGCAAAGAATTGTGTGTAGTGGTGGAACTCATGCGTCTGTGCGCTTTGTATACCTAGAAATGGAAGGAATATATTACCCCCAATGAGGCATCGAACCCAAAACCTCAGTTAGACGCCCGCCCACTGCGCCACGAGAGTGTGAAAATTATTTACGTTTCTCTTAGAGTCAGTATTCTTAAAAATCATTCCTATTTAATTTTCTGTCATTGAGGATAAATGAAAGTAGTACTATAAATATTTTATTACTTCGTCCACCTCATTGGATCATGTGACGCACCTACACGCCGTTGGTGGTCCTAGTTATATAAGATTACCAGCTCTAATACCTACCATCTTCGCCCCTGTCGTTAAATGAAAATATTTTTTATAACAAATATAAAACTTGACTATGAGTTGTGTCATCATACAATCAAAATTTAGTAAGTTACATTGAAATAAATAATGCAGTGTATGATATCCTATAGCCTTTCCATATAGTACAAAATTGACTATATATCACAAAAGTAATGAAAATATATTATATATACATATTTTTAGAATACAAAAAAAATGCCATAATTTGTAGATATATTTTAATTACCTATCAATTTGATTCTATTCGTTTTTATAATAAGTTCAGCGGTCAACCATAACATACCATCTATTAATACTTATAATTAAATTGTAACTTGTCCTACCATTCCTTTAACATTAAGCGTTTATTTCAATCGATTCATAAATACATATATTATTTTTTTCTTGAAAAATATTTGATTGAATTGAAAGGAAACTTTAGTTCTCATTGTTCGGATATTGACTTTAAAATGACAATGTTATTACATCACCAAAGTAATTCAGTTTGGTAATCATGAATAAATAATCGTGTAGTACAAGCGGGCGAAGCCGCGCGTGTGGTCGTTATACGTAATATACGACCGTATCGAAAACTATTCCAAGCTATAAAACGAGATTTAGAGTTGTGCTATATCAGCACCAATAAAACCCTATTTAGCACCTTCATTACATTCGATTGCTCAGTTTAAAAGCAGTCGGGTCTTGCGCAGCCAGCACGCGAACCTCCATTTTTTCTACAGATTGCCTTTTAAAAAATAGTAAAAGTTACTTTCACTCTTTATGACACACTTGTACACTTTAATCGATTTCAACATACAAATATTAAACGAAACGAACTATTCAAATTATTTTATATTCCGTTGCCACATGTTATGTTACACGCCAATTTTACAGTTTCTTTATAATTTATTGTGGCAATAACATATTTATTAATATTTGGGCAACTAATTATTTTATTAAATGATCGTTTGTTAATTTAATTAACTTTAAATTTCAAACAGGCTTTACATATATGAAACAAATTTTTTAATCATAAATTATACCATTTCTTACATTCTACATACAATTTTACTACATTCTTATATATACCTAATGAAACTAGACGTTCCGTTTTCCTTCGTGTTCCCCGGAGTCCCCGGAGACAATAACGGTACGGAAAAATGTCAATTAGTCAATCGTAATTTTTGCCAAACATACTTAAAAAAATTGTAGTAGTAGAGTTACAAACTACGCGACGGTGGGTTCGATTCCCACTCGAGGAAGAGAAATATTTCTTTACGCTTATATTTCCATTTTTCTTCGCTCTGGTGTCGAGGCAAACCCATACATATATATGTGTGAATGTGAGGAATATTAAATGTATTATATATGTGATAAATAAAAGTTATATACACGAGTATATAACTTTTATTTACCGTCTCCTCATTTTCCTACATATATATTATATGTGAGACTACAAGGTCTTCACAGGAAATCCAATTTATCAAATGTGCATATTTCAAAATATCCACTCCACCGTTATATTATGACTAAGCTAATTAACGTAAACATTTATTTCATGCGATGATGTTTTTGAACAAATGAATGTTCTAGAATTTAATAAGCTTTCATAAAAAGGTGCTATTTTTTAACCATTCGTATTTTAATTGTATTTAAAATTAGAAAATTACATTCACGCAGAATGATCGATTTAATTTATTTTAATAGCTTACATAAATATAGTCTAATATTCATAAAATGAAATATAACCACGTTGGTACATACGTATCCATTCAGTCTTCTAACTGTACAGCAAATAAAACAACGGCTTTTAGAAGCTAAACAATATACGAATATATTTAAAAAAAAAATTATTTATGGTTTCTTACATATTCAAAATGAAACATTGTAGATTTAAATGCTTAACTTTTACCGACAGTGTCAACCTTGTCTTGTCTTTTCTTAATTAGACGTAAAGTAGAGAACGGAAGTGTCTGAATGAAGAACGGAGTGTTGTAACACTATGTCCCTAGAATCTCTCTGCCTATCCTACTATGTGCGGGATACAGACTGAATCTCATAATTAGAAGTAAACAAGTGAAGTTTGTTCAGATTGTTGAGATATACTTATGAACGTAGAGTATAGATTAATACTAAAATAATAAAACTATAAGCATAATGTGTCAATACATTAATATTATCAATTGATATAAAAAAAATATTACAAAGCGCATATTAAAAATAATCAATTCGCATAATAAACATTGCATATACATGAGGTCTCTGGCGATATTATAATCTTTTTGCCTAACAGTAGCTGACGACCAGCCCTAAGGTTGTTTACGTTATTAACATTTCTTTGCTTCGTGTAGGGCTCTGGCGGCGGGGCAATCACCCCGAGCAAGGACGCGCCATTCATAAAACGAATGCCTGTTACACTATATATATATTTTCTATGTATTTTATTTTTTATCTGTAGAGAACTAAGATGTCAAATATTATTAAATTGATGTTTAGATGTAATTTATTTTAATATTAACTATAATCTAGGGAGTTGAATTGAAGTTCCTAATAAATTTTAAATTTTGTGTGTAACTTCTCTACTTTCCGCTTAATTATCAAGATAGTTCATATTCTAGGGTGGAACCCAACTTAATTTCTTCTTGTCCACCAGTGTAGAGAAATAGAAATAATTCAAATATATTTTGCCCCTAATGGGGATCGATCTCACAGTAAACGTAAAAAAAAGTATTTATTGAAGTCTGTTTTAATAAATAATTATATTCAAACATTGTCCACGACGATTAATTAGGCCACAACAGATTCATTTATGTTATTTATGATATTAAAACAAAAACGACACGAAGGCTAAATTGTGAATTTATAATTTAGTTTACTTAGAATCAGAACCGTTGCACAGTAGACAGTTATACACTGTAAGCGCAACGTAATGAGTTTAAAAGACAATGAAAGCGATCGGTGTTTGATGTGCGAGAATATGCGCATTCCGTTAGGGAGGTGAGTGACCATCCGTTACCGACGTCTTAATTACGTCTGGTTACACTGAAATATTTATAATTTACTTCTAAAATTATGTTAATTAGGTGATGGTTGGGTTCGATTCCCACGTGAGGAAATGAAATATTTAATATTTTACCGCCACTCAACACGCAATGGGCGATGGAAATTTAACGTCAACGTTTCATATTTTATGAGATATTAGCTTAAATGAGTATGTACTTAATATGTATAATAAAATATATATTTCTTATTCTAAGGCCGTCGTGGCGCAGTGGTATAAGGGTGTCGCGTGTAAACGCGATGGTTGTGGGTTCGATTCCCACTCGAGGAAGTGAAATATTTCTTTACGTTTATATTTCCATTTTTCTTCGCTCTGGTGTCGAGGCAAAACGTGGCGTTGAGTTCTGCCACTCAAGACGCAAAACCTCCAGAAAGCAGGGAAACGGAGTGTCTGAACACCAAGGTTCCCTCTGCCTACCCTGCTGTGTGCGGGATACAACGTGAAGCTAAAAAAAATTTTTTTTTTTAGTTATGGTACGTAATATAGTGAGATGTAAACGTAAATTATGGATATTAATTTAAAATTTCTTGTAAATAGCTTAAAATACTTGTAAATACGTTCGTAAAGTGACGCTGCCATTGCTTGCAAACTAATTGAGGATGGTGCGAAGCGCTTCCGCCGTCTCGTACGATTTATGCGCGAAAGTTAACGGCTCACTTTGATTGAGAGACTTGTCACTTGTTACGTAAAAGTACGAAAATATAAGATTTAACAGGACTGACCATCAAATAGACATACATTCATGCAATCAACATTAATTATAGTATTAACAAATATATTTATATAAATAATTTAAGATATTAATGAACTAATGAATTATATGTCAAATAAATATTCAAAATTTTATATTTGGCTATAATTGATGAGATTTCGTGTTTCCTGACACAGATTATAGCTATTATATTGAACAATAAGAAGTATAAATGTAGATTTGCTTGATTAAATTGAATATAAATATAATACATAAATTGAAATATTTATAATAATATTGTTTTTAGTAGTTAGTTTTATAACGTGTTATTTTGTAACTGATGTATCATTTTGAGCCGATGTTATTCCACTAGATTAAGTTACAGCCACGTTCTTTTTTGCGTCTGGCTTATTGTGACAGGTATCGACACTACATATTATTATATTTATTAGAGTTTGCATACACTTGACAAACGACAGACAGGTCCAATAAAAAAAACGTAGAAAATATTTATTTAATAAATATTATTATATTTATTTAATATATTGTCGATATTTGCCATATTTTTTTATGTCATCAATAAAACTATTTTAATATTTATAATTAAATTATTTGAATTAGTCATGGTACAAATAATCTTTCTTAACTTCATCAATAATGCAAACGGATCCTAGTGTTAGGACACTCCGCTACTTACTTTCCGCCGAATTCTTGAGGCATTGCGTGTTAAGTTGCGGGACTCCAATGAGAATCGAACCCACAACCTGTCGCGTCGACAGTCACACACTTCCCCCATACCACAACTGGTCCCAATTATGATATATATAAATATAAATATATAAATATATCATAAATATATTTATGTTATAAATCATAAATATATTTATGGCTTACAAGTGTCTGAAATAGCAGTCATCCATTAAGCGGTAACACAGAGACATCCTGTTGAACAGCTAACAGTATCGGTAATTCGATTTCAATTTCTCGACCACAATGTGAACGAGTCGGTATCGGTTTACGGTCACCGAGTCGATGTCGATGCAAATATTGAACATCTACACATCTCCATATATAATACCTATAAAGATGTACGTTCATTACTGTCTGTTGGAATACAAGTATATTTTTTTCTTGTAATATTTTTTACGTTTATATTTATTCATATGGTTACCACCACTTAACGGTATCTTTTATATATTTATCAGCTTCCCGCTGTATCCCGCATCCGGCAGGGTAGGCAGGGGAAACCTAGTAGTAGTAGTAGTTAAGACACTCCGTTCTCCACTTTCGCGGTGGAACTCAACGTTGCACTTTGCCTGGACACCGAAGTGAAGAAAGTGGAAATATAAATTTAAATAAATATTGTATTTCCTCGAGTGGGAATCGAACCCACAACCAGGTTCGTTTGCAGTCGACTGGCCTCAACATCGAAACATCTGCATATATAATAGCTATAAAATTGTACGTTCATCGCTGTTCGTTGCAATGCAAGTGTATTCTTTTCTTTCAACATTTATACGTTGATTTTTATTCTTATGGTGGTACTTAAGGTGTTATTTAAATTTTTATGTGGTATGGAATCTTTAAAAAGCTTTAAAATTATTTTCACGTACTGCGTACGTAGATACTTACGTAATATTTTGATGGTGTATTATTTCTATGAAGTTTTGAGTTTTATATAAAGTCTGTTTTAATTCGGCCGAAAAGCGGATAATAGAAGGCTTATGAGGAATAAAAAGTATCGTTTAGGTAGTAACAACAATTATCGCTTGCTAGTTCAACACAATCAAGATTCGATGACTTTATATTTTTTTAGCTTCACGCTGTATCCCGCACATAGCAGACAGAGGGAACCTAGTGTTAAGACATTCCAGTCCCAATTTTAAACCATATTTTGAGAGCATAGCATTGGCTGGCGGAACTCAAAGCCGCGCTTTGCCTCTACACCAGAGCGAAGATTTGAAAAAATCTAATATTTCATTTCCATGAGTGGAAATAGAACCTACAACCTGTCGCGTGTACAGTCACACGCTTGTGCCCCTGCGCCACAACTGGCCTCAAACTCTATACTAATTTAATAAATTTTTAAATTGAAACCGACTCCCACCGCGTGATAAAGAGCAGTAAATATAAATTATAAATATAATAGCGTATACGGTGTAACTCAACACTACACCTACTTCGTCGTGATTTAACTTTTAAATCGCTTCGCGTGATTGACTTCAACGATTCATATATTTTGCGCGAGTGCTTCGTCTTGTGGGTTTTTTCATTTATTTGTTATGTTGTATCTAGTTCTTGCTTCTATTTGCATTTTATCTGGAACGTGATCCAATTTAATATATATTAACAGTATGCATTCTAACGGTACATATCATTATTGACTATTCTGTATTAAATAAATTAAATGCAGATTTTTTTTTATTTAACCGCTCTAAGATGAATAAAATAAATTTTTTCCTTTTGAATTTTAACTATAAATTTGTAACCTCACTATACACAATTAATATGATCATAAAAGCTTGACCGGCTATTGAATTAAATTGAATCTTTAAAAATTTAACCTAAGGACATTTTATATTATTAAATTTGTATGTTTATTTAAACAAGTAAATCCCGCGATAAACTTTTATAGTCATATAACTTGTATAGATATGAAGTTACCAACATTATCTAGTGAAGTTAGAAAGCTAAAAAATATCAACAGATCGACAATCTGTCAACTTGTACATGAGTTATGGTCTTTAACAGTAGGTCAAGTTTTTAAAGGAAAGTGAAAAACTTGACCGGTTTACTTACCATATTCGATTGCCAGTTTTACTATTCGATTTAATTCAACAATTTATGAATAATTTGAAAAAACTAGGTATATTTGAATTTTTATGTATCTGTATCATCCACACCATCCAGGAGGAGAAGTGGCACTCCATTACTGTGCGGTTTCGTAGGAACTACCTTCCACGCGATCAATAAAATAATAAATAATAAAAGAATGACCTTGGTAACAAACAGCATTGACAATTAAGAGCAGAATGGACGGTCCATTGCTTGTATGTATATATATATAAAAAATACAGCCAAGTAAAAAATATAAATTCCAATTTAAATTCTATTTTTTAATTATTATAATGTATTTTGAATTCACAGGTTGTGTTAACATCTAATATTACACTTTCACTAAAACATAAATAACCGTAAACACGTTTCCTAGTGAATGGATCGTAAATCGCACCTATCCAAAGAAAGATGCGAATTTTATTACAAATTATTCATAATAATATTATGGAAATGTATCTAAAATCTTAATATAAGGTATTACATAATGTATATTAAATTGTTATTAGATATTTATTTATAGTCTTGAAAGTTAACTTTCACGAATTGATATAAAATTTAAAACGTTGAATGTTTTTTTTAGTTTCACATTGTTTCCATACATACATAACAGTATAGGCAGAGACAACCTAAGAATCCAAGAAAACATCCATTACCATTAAGACACTTCACAACTCCACTGTTCAGCAAATTCTGTGAGCATTGCGTGGTCTATGGCGGCATTCCACGCTGTGCAAAGTTGCCAGAGCGAGGCAATGAATTTATTTCCCCAAGTGGGAATCGAACGCACAACTGTCGTTGAAGGTCACACTAAGGAAATATTTTTGATGTATAATCGTCTACAGGTATTTTCTATTCCTCTATTATTGTGGACTTTACGATCTCTGTTTCTCGTTTAATGTGGGATTGAAACAATATTTCATTAAACTTCCAAAGGAAAACAACTAAAAGATAGCACATACATTTTTGCACGTGCATCTTAAAACGATCACGTGTGGCCATTTTATTTATCATGTTATTGTGGATTTTGGTCACACCTCAGCATGAATAATGGCGGTGACCCTCCAGTTAATGTAACGAATGATTGATACACATACATCATATTGAGATTACACATATTTGATTCCGCTGAGATAAAAGCTTCATAAAGCTAGCATAATATGAAGTACCTATAGTTTGAGAGTACATTTTATTTCTTAGTAAAATTTGTCTAACCTGATTGTAATGTGCGTAGGAAGGTACTTTAGAATAAATGATATATTGTTTAAACAGCTATCCGACTCTAAATGAGATAGCAAACAAAAATTATAAGGTATAAAAAATTATAACGAGTGAACTCAGAACTCGGCATCCATTTTTATTGGTGAGCATTTAACTTGGCTCTCATTTTTCATTTATCTTTCTGATGGAATATTTACTACTACAAAAAATTGGCTTAACAAGTGTTGCTCTATAAGCTCTATGACTCAGACAATTTAATTGCAGACACTTTACATATATATTATTTATTCGTTTCACTTTAAGATCATCCATTGAAATATTTTGCCGAATCATCGTATTTTACAAAAGCTCAGGTTGCGTGGGATTCTAAATTGATATAACAAAATTTCTCATATTTGCGCGTGAATATTAATTAAAGTAGATTTCTATTTTTTTTTTCTTACCAATTTGAACATGTTTCTTTTCTTTTTAGCTCAATATATGAATGGATTTATTGTATTTCATCTGGTGCTTGTATGTTCATAAAAAACAAATAATATTTTTATAATATATTTTTCACAATTGTTAATAAATAAAAATGGAGGCCAGTTGTGGTACAGGAGCGGAGGGTAAAAAAATATCAGTGTAACTCTTAAAATTTTGACAAATTGTATACTATTAAAATAACTAAAAATACATTTAATCGTAATATATTTTATTCATTATTATTCAACTTTATTTCTTCAATAAAAGCTCTTGTTTTTTTTTGTTTTTGTTGTACTCAAAAGACATATCTAAATCAGGGCAGCGCTACTAACTCAATGATCGAAACAGGTGCTCCGAAAACAGGTTCT